>JBBPDE010000107.1:31373143-31387396 GCA_037974605.1 Nannopetersius ansorgii
GTGTGTGTGTGTGTGTGTGTGTGTGTGTGTGTGTGTGTGTGTGTGTGTGTGTGTGTGTGTGTGTGTGTGTCTCAGTGTACAGTGGTCCCCCAGACCCAGTTCATGGCAATACTCCCTATCAGAAAGTCCGGGTCTCAGCCCAGGTGAGTGTTAAAATCATTTTTCACATTTCACAAATAGTGAATGCGGGGGATACATTCACCGAGTATCTTTGTCAGGGACAGCCCAGCACCTTTACTCCAGTGGGAACCTCTGATTTCTAGCTTAGTTCTGCTATTGGAATCTGGGGTACAGTTCTCTCTTTTTATTTAACAAAACATCCTGGGATTGGATTTAACTGTCTGGCCAACGTAAGGACCACAGCTCTTTAGTGCTGAATTTGGTCCACTGGACTTTGTTCTGGACCAGCTTACAGCACTGAGCCAAACAGAGCTGGCACTCACTCACAAACCACCAACAACTTTTAGGCTCCCCTTCAAACATCTTGGGGACATTCAGTGTGAAAATGGGCTTAGTAGTGGCAAGAGGGAATCACTACCTGTGTCCTTCAAAGTCTTTATTTTTACCACATACTGAGCATCCATATCTTATCATTACCTGTAGTTTCCTGCTTTTTCTTGGTTTTTATTGTATAGATGTGCCTAGACCACAGCTCCCTGACCAACTGCCTGCCAGTGTTGGATGCCCCTAATAAGACTACCGTATTCTGTATTCTGCCACAATGCCCTATTCTTTGCAGTGTATCCCCTTAATGTGTTGATTAGCTTCTGTTCGAAGGTAACATGTTTAGTATTAGTAGTGTTTGAGTGGAGTTAGACTGAATAGAGTGCAAATGTTTCTTGCTTACTGGGTCATGTTTAGTTAAAAATGTCCTCATGTCCGTAGGAGCTGGCCAGTGTGCTGTTCAATGATATGTTGTCTGCAGACTCTGGACTCTCTCCATGTAAAGCCGCATCACCAAGCATGGGTAAGGAGTGGCGATGAGGTGCTTCATTGGGAATTTAAACCCCCCCCCCCCCCCCCAGCAGTTACCATAGAATGTTTTGTTGGCTAATATTTCTCTTTTTTCTATTCTTTTTTTTTGTCATGTGTGTCCAATGTATGCCTTTACTTTTAAACTGCAGGTGCATGTGTCCTAGCCCACGCTTTAGGTCCTCAGTCTTGTAACATCATAACTTTAGTGTTGAACTAGTATTTGCCCAATCATTCACAGCAGTTACTGAAGCTTAATAATTAAAAATAAGCCCATGTTTTGAGGGTTTAAATATGGATAGATGTTTGGTCATTTTGGTGTGCTTGATTATTGAAGCACCTGCTGTCTTTTTAGCAACAGCAAAACATGTCTGATCCATCATAATTTCATCCAATAATGTATTCTGTTTGGCAGGAATGGGATCAGAGTCTCTCAGGTCAGGAATGCAGGGATTTGGAAACAGCCCCGGAAGGAAACCATCCAGTAAGATGGAGTGATCTTTTTCTTCCTTTTAAAGTCAAACACACATTGCAAAACCAAAGTGCAGTTTTACATTGATGTCTTGATGCCTCAGTTAAAATATATACTTTTTTTTCACTAAGACAGAGCGACCCTTTTGGATAAGATTCAGAAGGCTGCAGAGGTAGTTGCCAGCGCTGTACTTCCACCCACAGAGCAGCCTGGTATTCGTCTCTATGACAACCATTACCGGGCAGTGGTGGCGCCCTCTGCTGCTGTTGAGGTGGCAGTGCCAGCATGTGCTTACAACATTACCTCCAGCAGCCGCAAAGGTAAGTTAGATACATAAACCCTCTACACAACAAGTATCCATTAAAAGCTTTTGGCTGTTTTTTGGGGCTCTAATGAGTTTCATTAATTTTCTGTGTTTAGAGTTGTTTTTATAATACTTGTAATAGCAAAAATAATCTCTTTGCCTTCACTTTTCGCAGCCTCTCGAAGATGCCCAGGCCAGGCTGGTGGTGGTTGGGAGGAGAGTGGCAGTGGCCACAGCTCGTCTCACAACTCTTCTCTCGAGATTGAACCACTAAGCCAGACTTCCAGGGGGGAGAGTAGCAAATCCGGTGAGACAGGCAGCCACTCGGGGGCCAGCCGAGAAAGTGGAGACTTGTCAGAACGGTACAGACCTTTTGGATTTTGAATCTTAAAATAAATCTTATAATCCCATAGTTCTTTGTGGTGTACTTTTAAAGTTATGTTTTACCTAAGCCACGATGAATGCTGCTAATAATCGCTACCAGCTTTATGTAATTTATAATGCAATTAAGACAATGCGTAAAGGTTCAGGGTTAGATCCTCAATAATCAGTAGTCATGCTAGCCATTTTGCATAAGGTATTCCTTTAACCCTTCTTAGCTGGCCATTTAAAATCCCATGATAATAATAACTAAATTATTATTGTTCTCAGACTGGTTTATAATATTCTCCTTGTTCTCATCTGTTCTCAGTGTGGAGGCAATGCAGTTGGGAGACTGTGGCCAGGAGACGGCACTGATCAGCAATCTCACTAAGGGACCAAAAATATTCCTGTCCAGAGATGAAAGCCAGCATTTTATCAAAGAGTAAGCCTTTGTAGTAGAGAACTGAGGGCTGAAAATTGTGCAGTCACAATAAACAGCTGTGATACTTTATTTTACATCATTCTAGTGGTTGGTAATGTCAGCCTGATCAGTGTCTTTCTCCCTCACCAGGTGTTCTACATTAAACTGTGAGGTTGTGGCAGAACTTCTCTCACACAAATTGAAGGACTCCATACAAACTGTCCAAATGGTAGTTTTTTAAAATTACTCTTGTTCAGTACATCTAAAATGTATAACACAGTGCTTTCTTGAAATACTATCGTACACTGCAGGGGTTTCCAGTTCTGGTGGGCCTTTGTCCAGCACAATTTGTTAATTTCCCTACAAGAATCATTTGTTTTAAGTGGCAAACAAACAGGTATAACTGTTTGTTTGCCGCTTATGGTTTAAGCAATGAAATCAACAAATTGTGCAAGACTGTGGCCCTATTTAGTTGTCATTCAAGGAAGCAGCTACTATGACCTGGCTCTTTTCTATCTTCGCTTTACAGAGGGCACTGTGTGGCCTGGCCTGCCTGATGTCTACTGATCTTCTCTCTCTGGACCAGATCTTCTGTGTTACACACAAACGATTAACCCAGCTGAGTGAGGCAGGAGCAGGACCTGTAGCGAACAAGTCAACCAAGGTAAACCATATTCAACAGAGAAAATGTCTCTTTGTATCTTCAGTGTTTACAGCGTAGGTGTGATATGTATACATGTAATAAGACCTCTGTCTCTCTGTAGCTTCTTAGGCAGTTTGAAGCTCTGTTGGCCAGTCCGACATCACTGACAAAGAGTGACATTGCAGTTTGTCCAGAATCAATCAGCCCCTCACTCGCAGGGCAGCCAATAATTCCCAGCCTTGCCAACCCCCTCCTCCCAACACCACCGGATACTGTAGCACCATCTAGCACTTCATCTACACATTGCCCACAGGGTCCCAATTCTGAACCTGGCCTGGACCAAGAGGAGGCCAATACTGTTGTTGGAGGGTCACAGGTAGAAGAGAGAGTAGAGGACCAGCAGACAGTTCTTGAAGAGACAAAAAGACCTAGAGACCCCTCCAAAGCCCCTGAACCTCTTAGACATCATGCCACTCTGTCACTGTTCAGTGGCATGGAGCTGGTAAACAGAGGGAAACCTGTATGTCTGGTTGAGCCGGTTCCTGTAGAGCCAGAGAGCCACTCGGGGGCGGAAGGCTACACAGACTTGGCTGTGGAGAAAGAGTTGGAGAAAATTGCTGGCTCCTCTTCATCAGTAAACAGTGAACCTCTTCAGCACAGCAGTGAACCAGTATCTGCCTTCTCCTTCCTCAACCTCTGACCTTTCATTGCCTTTTGACTGATGAACACCCTGCTATGGGTGAAATATGACCTGAAGCTAAAACCTCTGAAGTTCAAAAACCTCAGTTCCCTGAACCTGGAACCTGAAACTTTATGGTTGTTTTTTTTTTTTTTTAAAAAAAAGATGAAAATGATACAAGCCTGCAATCCTAACCTCCAGGAGGGATAGAATAGGTACAAAAAATGCAAGTAACATGTACTAAACTCTTCATATCCAAATGCTGCTAGTGGATTACAACCAGGGATGGATCTTAATGAGTTTAACAATTTTGTTTACAGTTTGATATAATTCTGTTGCCCATGGTTTAGATTACTTGTGAGTTTTTACACACTCAGACCTCCCCTTTGTTTACTGCAATTGGAAGATTCACATTAGATCATTCTCATTATGCAATATTTTTAAGTTAAACAAGTTTTAAATTAAAGTTCAAATATTTCACTGCGTAGTGTTACTACTCTGCACCGTAACCTGGTACTTAAATGTGTTTCAGTGCATATGGTTGAAGTATTAAGAAATCCTTGTGTAGGCTGAAAACTCCTATTTAGCTCTGGTTTAATTCCCTGCTTGACTGGGATCTACTTTGTCAACAGTTCTATTTTCTCTAAATTGAATTTCCAAAGCATGCCAAAACGTCATCGGTGTAGTGTCTATATACTTTTCAACAGACCCCACACATTATGTACACGTCTGTTTTTTGTGTATGAACATGAACAATTAATTATGAACAAAACCCCTCCAGTTAAGTGCTTGAGTATTTTGCTTTGGAAGCTTATGGACAGATACCTCAGGATTAATGTAATTAGTGTTACGTTTTGATTTTGCACTGGGGAGGTATTCCCCAAAAGCTCCTGTCTTCCAATCTTAAATGAACAAATAAACAAAAGTATTGCCACCTTTATCAGAACATTTTGCCTAATTTCAAAAGCATTGATCATCTACAAATACCTTATGCTATAACATTTGTGTGGAACATTTATAACATTTATAACATTTGTGTGGAAGTGTTAAAGTTGTTGCAGAATTTTTTTAATGTATGGACATATAAACCAAATACAATACACAGATGTGGAAAAAAACTTTTATTTTCAATATTATTAGAGCGCCATTTAATAAAATAACAATGATTCAAAATTTGTAAATGTGCTAGCTATATGTTATGTACAATTCTACATACAAAACATGAAAGTGATTGTAATGATTATCATCAAAAGCTGATAGTCTTTCACATGGACAAACCACAGTGTTTCAGAATAGTGCACAACTAGTAAAGGGCTATATAATTGCCCTTCATATACAAGCACAACTGCTCAAAACACATATTCTGCCTGGATGCTTAGTCATGGCCTAGGGCCATATATTTATTCCTCACACTATAACCTGGGTTGGACAGAATTGGCAAAAGCTATCCGTAAATTATTTGCGGTGTGTATGAGATGCTTTAAATCAAACACAGGCCAACGTGTGTCATGGTCGAACACATAAAATGCATATATTACATCAAAAATAGCCAATGTATATGCGGCTCTAGTCACATGAACATGTAAAGCCATAGGTACTAAAACCGTACCACACTTGACTCATGACGGATGGTGTTATTGGAGCCCCTGGGTGCTATGTTAGGATGGCTAATTTTAGGGTTTAACATTTCCATGGTCTGTTCCTAGGAGATTTGGGAGTCATTACAGGGAACTCACTGACCTTAGTAAGACACATTTCATTTAAGGCTCTTCAAGTTATTTAATGGGTCAAAATTAAATTAGAAGCACTTCAAACCTACTCTTCACTGTATAATCTGGCTCAAGCGTAGCCTCTGAATTCCCCCTGGCTAAAACCTAATAAAGAATACCTTGAAACAGACCTGAGTCTAACATGCATTTCGACGTGTTCAAAATCCAACATCTACATCTATTGCATGGTGCAAACTTGTTCTTCCAAATGCTAAGATAAAGTGAAACACTCACCAACTGACAGTTTACAGTTAAAAACCTAAACCACCCTTGTTTGACACTGCTCTGTACTACAGCTAACCACCAGTCTGGCATCATGGCACACATGGAAATCTCTAAGCCTGAGTTTTTAATATGCAAGATAGAATTGAGCTCCACAAGCTTCCTGAAGGGATTAGAAGACCAGTAGAAACTAGGCGACACAATTATCCTTCAGATCTTCTCCGAACAGGCATTGTTATTGTCAAGTCATTCTGCAATGACTGCAAAATACTCACATGTGCTTAGGTACACCTACTACCTACTCCCAAAAGTCCTTAGTACAAAAAAAAAAAGTAAAAATATATATGCATTATTTCTCTATGTACTTTTCCACCCCCAAACAGTTCTCTGCTCACTGATCTCCAACAAAAACAGCCTAGTGCAATTGTGTCTTACTTAGGAAAAACACGATTTTCTATTGTCTTTATCATGTAGCACCATATGTATCTGCTTGGCTGAGTAAAAGGGATAAGCATGTATAATATCACAAGCACACAACGTTGTTATTTGAGGTTTCTTTTTTGTACTGTAGCACCCAAGTGGAGATCATGATGAACACAAGAACAACAAAACTCCACGCAGTTAACGACAATGGAAAAGTGCTAGTGGGCGTAAAAAGTAAAGAGAAAGCATGTTGTGCCAAGGCTGGAGATATACAGTGACCCAAGTCCCCAATGCACTGCCCTTTTAATTTTTGGGTGCTGGGGGTTAAGAGAGCCAGAGGTGGTCATGTTGGCCCTGGCTGGCCCCGGCTTTGCAGACTGCTGAAATGGGCTTCTCTCAGGATACGGTTGATATGACTGTAAGAGGAATCACTCTCATTTGAAAATACAGGTTCTTCAACTTGCTGACCAGAGATGCTGGAGCTGGGAGAATTCGTTAGAATGCATTTTCCCTTTTGGTCTGGGGACTGGCTGATGGAACTGGTTCCTGCCAGGCTCTCAGTACTGCTAACACCACTGCTATCGCTGCTGGAAGACTGGTGTAAAGAACAGAACCGAATCAAGTCATTCAAATATCTGACCAGAGCTCATCTTCACTGCATGATGATAATTCAACTATTGACACTGATTAGCAACCTCACCTCTGAGTCCCAAGCATCACGGCCCAGTTCAGGGAAGAAAGGTTGGCTTACCAACCGCTTAGCCTGGGGCAGAAGTTGCACATCCTCGGCATTACAGCTGTGACGCCGTTTTCTGTTGAGAGTATGGGAGGTCACATTAGCACTACATTTTTCCCCACATAACTTCAACATCTCACCACCATATGCCACAACTGTGTTTAGATTTAACATTATGCAGTATACAACTATACTATATCAATAGATCATAATAATAATAGCTGCTGTTGTGTGGCTTTGTTGAGTGAATGCTGAGGTTGTCAAGTGTCTATCGCATTATCACACAAAAGGTCCTTCAATGTGCTTTACAGTAATAGAATCAAAAATAAGAAGAAATTAAGAAGAAATAGAAATTAAAAAAATAAAAGAATAAACTAAAATAAAATTGGAAGTGCAGTAGAAGCACATACATTTAAAAGAAGACTGATCAGAATAGTGCAGTTCTTAGCATCTTTTTAAAGCTACAGTTGGTGCAGATCTGATACTGATGGACAATTTGTTCCAAGAGCGAGCACCATAGTGACTAAACGCCATTTTACCATGTTTAGTCTCTTTTCACCACTAGCTGAGCAGCTCCCGCAGATCTAAGAGACCTACCAGTATTATATTCATCAAACATAGAGATGTTTTTAGGGCTCAAACCATTGAGTGATTTGTGAATGATGAGTAATGCTTTTAAATCAGTTCTGTACTGAACTGGAAGCCAGTTCAAGAACCTGAGAATTGCTCTCTTTTTTGGCTTTGATTAGAACCTAGGCAGCAGCACTGGTTAGTCATTCAGCAAAAAAAGCAGGAGAGTAATGGCCATCAGCAGTGTTCACTGCAGGATTATGACTCAGCTACTCCAACATGGAATCCTCTACATACTGACACGAGCTGTCAGTACTGTAGGCTCTGAAGAATGGTTGACATCTTGTGATTTAACTTCCATTATGACTGGCCAACACGATTCTCACTCACTGAAAACCTGAAAAAGCTGTCTGAGTGCTATTTCTCCTCACACTCCACGAAACATGGCAGGATCCCTGCTAAGCAAGACACTGGGAGCAAAAACAGAACATAATTGGTGAAATAAAGCAGGATTTTTTTAACATTGGAGAGATAAATCCTACCTGCTTTCTGTCAGCATGGGGAAGCTGTGCATTTGGCAGGCAGAGGAGGGAGGAAAAATAGCCTTATGTGTGTCTTCTATCAGATCCACCAGCCTCCAACAGCTTTGCTCAGATTGTCCTTAAACACTTAAGGCATCTAACAATACAAATCCAGCATTATACCATTACTCCGAGACATTTTAACCATCTGGACAAGTTAATAACATTGCAAACCTTACTCTAAAACACAGTTTTAATCACGAGCGTTTCAGATGTCTCCAGTTCACCTTAAAATGGGCTAAACAATAATAGATCCACAAGAATTCCGGGTAACTACACAGTACACACACGCTAACCTGTTAGCCCTTAACATTAACTACTAACGTAGCTGTTTTACCAGTTTTAAAAGCCATTTAGTCCCAATTTAAATGCAATTCTAACACATTAAGAGCTAATTTTTGTCAACACCACCCTACACAGTCTATTCTGAGCTGTAGTTTACTATTTAAGAGGTAAATTCAGGAATTAGCTTCTTGGCTAACTTGTATTGTTGCCTGAAGATTAGCTCATTATTTGTTTTAAAGACAGAGACATTTGTTTAGTTAGGTACTGACTTATTAACAGTCATAAAAGGAGGGTAATAGCTACCGTTCAAGTGAAGGGTTCAGACGAGAGGCGCTTGACTAAGTTAGTCCATACACCCTGACTTTCTTTCCATTAGACTAAGCCCAGCTAGCATGAACACAGTCTGATCTGATCTGTGACATTACATTAGCCACCAACAGCAGCTTTTTCTAAAAACACAACGGTGTCAGGCACTTTCTGTCAACCTAGGGTTGCCTCATGATTTTGTAGTAATGTCAAAATGTTTACTACTACTTACAAATGTATTTTAACACAAAAAGTTCAATCTTTCTTATTTATACACAGGCACTTGCATTGCAACCAAATGGGTCTTTCAGAACAACAACACATGGCAGAACCGAAGCTGAGCTGAGAGATAACATGGCTTGAGTTAAAGAAATGTCTCACTTAAGGTTGTAATTTTACACAAGAAACAGTGCGTTGTAGGAGTGTTAATTCTTGATGAATTTGTAGAAGATTTTGCTGTTCAACATGAGTGTAGGTGAGTTGTACCCAGTGCACTGACCTCTACGAAGTTTCTATACAATGTATTACACATTATGAATGACTGCATATTCTGTATTATACTAACCTTTTCAAAGTTAGTTTCTATGGAATAAAATATATATTACTGTATATTCTACACTATACTAATCTTTCCGAAGTTTCCATACAATATATTGTATTCTGTACTATACTAGCCTTTCCAAAATTTCTATATAATTGTACCATATAATACATGATAACAGTATACATATTATTAGGTTATTTTATATATATATATATATATGTGTGTGTGTGTGTATTAAAGTTTTTATACAATATTACTATGCAATACTATACAGTATGTACTACTATGTTCTGTATGTTCTGTACAAACATTTCCATTAAATATATACATATATATATATAAACTACTGTATATCATTTATATTCTGTTAACCTCTGTTCAGTACTATACTAACCCTTTCCAATTTCTATACATATACTATATTGTCTCTCTAAAATGTGTGTGCGTATATATATACACACACACACACACACACAGAGAACATGAATATGTTCATATACTTATACATGTACTAATGTACTATATATACTATAATACTATTAAATATTATACTCTATACTGTCGGCGTGTTTCGTGTAAAGTTCTTTTTTTGTTAAATAAAATACCATTTATTACCTGTTGTTTTATGATCAGAATTAATTTTTTTTTCTTTAAATCTTCTTACAACAGAGCCATGTCCATATTGTGGCAAGCCTTTCAAAAGGCTGAAATCTCACCTTCCTCACTGCAAAATGTCCCCTGCTTCCAAGACCACCAAGAGCAGTAAAACTGCTAAAAAAACACCTCTTCCTAATACCCCAAAAGATCCAACTCACACTGACTCGCACAAAAATGTAGTCAACGTTTTTGACAAGAAGCTGAATGACCTTTCCTCCCAAGTGAGGTCCACATCCGGGATGAAAGCCGAAAAGGTAGGTATGGATGAACCTGCTATGGCTAAAGTTGCTGGGAAGTCCAAAAGAAACTGGCTTGCAAAAAGAGAACAAGAAATGGCGGAACAAGCTGTACTTTTAACACAGATGAGAAACAAAAGGACCACAGACAGTCAGAAGAAGCTTAACTGCTTCCCTGAAACCACACAAGACCATATCAAAGGAGCACCCGAAACTGAAAGAAAATATGCCCAAGGCCAAAAGCAGACAACATTTAAAGCTTCGCCAGCTTCACCATTGACTTTACTGGTACCAGCCTCTAAGTCGAGTGTAAACGGCTTGGAGAAAATACATGCTAGCCTGAAGCCTTTGAGCAATCCTGCATTAGCTCAGAGAGTAACAGAGCAAGCAAGTTTCTGTTTATTTCAGACCAAGACTTCTGTGTGGAACCACATTAACCATGGACTTTATAACAGGAGATCTTGTGTTGAACCAGGGCTATACAGTACAACACAAGAAGTGTCTGTTTCTAAGTTTGGAAATATTTCCGTCTCTGTACAGAAGAATCATTCAGAGAATCAGAAGTTAGCTACAAAGACATCCTCTACACCCTCGCTTGCACTTGACCAAACTTCAGTCCAAAGGCCTGTTGACGATATGCGTACTTCAGCATCTCATGTAGAAATCTCCTCAAACGAAGGTTCATGGACAAAGTGTCAGTCTTCAAGGGTTTCATCACAGAGTCGAGGTAAAATATTATGAAAAAATATTATAAATTGAAATGCCATTAATCTGTTCCAGTCCTCCAAAAACACAGCATTTCTGTTTTTAACTAAGAATAATGTGCTTATAAATAATGAATAATGTATAAAACTCAATACAATAGAATGTACTGCAATAAAGTGGTTTTATTACGTATAGTGTTCAGCATTTGCTGGTCCTCTCTTTAAAATTCTCGAACCAGCCCTGACTGGCTTTACACGGCTCGCCTGATGCCTTGGTCTGCGGCAGCAAGTCAGCGTAAACAGGTCGCAGATTATCACCTCTGTTACGGATCTCTTGCGCCTGCTTCTCCGTCAACCACACTGTCAGCGGCTTCTCCATATAAGTCCACTACAAGCACACATTGGTCATGTTTTTCTAATTTATTTCTTTAATTCAATGCACATCATCTTCTCAGCACCCTTCTCTGGACACATGGATGGATAAATGATATTGTACAAAATAACTGCAAGCACAAATGCTCGTAACTAAGCCCTCAACTCAAAACAAAAAATCGGCCGAGAGATGGCTCGTATTGGGACACTCGTAATATACACTGGGAAACTAAAATAAATAAATATATATATACACACACAGTAAATAACAACACTGTTTTTTCACTGCTCTTGGAACGTAATTTACTGTGTGTGTGTGTGTGTGTGTGTGTGTGTGTGTGTGTACACATGCACGAAAGCTGCAATAAGTTTTGTTTGTAAAAAAAGTTTTTAATTAATTGTGAGCTGGTGAGGAGAACAGATGTTCAGTTCCAGATTTCTCCTCCAGCCATTGTTTAGATTGGTGAAACTCCATCAGCAGCTCCTGATGAATTTAATGAACACACTGATATTTTCACACGTACCTAAGACTTGCACAATACTGTATAAATATTATCTGTTTGTACAGATGCTGTGATGGAGCAGAGACTTGGAGACGTGAGACTTGGTGAACTTGCTGCCTGGCTTGGTGCTCGGACACCAAAATCCCCCATAGAGGCTGTGAGCATGTTGAACAGAGGTCATTCAAACATATATCAAACCATGGAAAAATATTATGCCATGTTCTAGGAGAACTGTGCAGAACCTGCACAGATCTTTCAGTATGAAAAGCTTGAATGAAGTGCGTTAAAGTCAGAAAACTCTGAACAAAACTGGAATGATGCTGCCCTGTTTGACCTTTTGCACCATTTGTAAAGTTGTGGTCATGCTCCTGAAATTATAACCAGTTTTACAAAAGATGAGATTTAAATGCTCCAATATTGGATTTTCTGAACATGTTCTGTTCCTGTTCTGATGAATTCTTTCCTCTTTGGTTCTCAGGTTGGCAGTGGTATTACGGGAAGTACATTAACGTCAAGAAAGGAGGAATTGGTGGGATTGCGATGCTACTTGCTGGTTACTGTGTCCTAAGTTACATATGGAGTTATCCTCATCTGAGTAAGATAAATTTACGGATAACTACTTCTTACAATTAATAGATGACATACGCCATCTATTTAAAAAGACAGCAGTCGTTGTTTTCCAAACACAGGTTGTTTATAACGAATATAAATGTGTTTTACAGAGAAAGAACGCTGGAGGAAGTACCACTAGACTAGTACCACTGGAGGATTTATATATTGCAGAAGTATTTAAACCATATGTACCTCGCAGTATTTTTTTGTAAGCAAATTATGAAGATGTGACAGACATTTACATGTTTAAGACTGAAGTGCATATTTATATGGTAATTTATTTACAAAACATTTTGTAATTAACTTTAAAATAAATGTATTTAACTTGCATTAACCTACTTCACAATAAAAAGGTTTTACTGACACTGTTTATGGTTTCATGTGCCAATATCACAATTCATTTTAACATCACCATTACACAGGTGACATTTTTACAGTGACTTTCATACTGACGGTATTGATCTCTCCTCTAAACAGCTGCCCGAAATATGAATTTGGCTCTCATTTATCCTGAAGGGAGTGGGCTCCTCCCTGATAACAATGCCCCCAGCCTCAGGGCACAAGGGCTCTCTAAATGGTTTAATTAGTATGAAAATCATATTATATGGTCTTCAAAGTAATCAGATTCCATCACCCTATTGAACACCTGTGGGAGATGATGGGCTGTCATGTTACAGTGCTGCAGCTCAACTTTAAACTAGACTTTATATCAAGAGATTGTCTACATTGTAATTTAAGAAGTGTGGAATGATTTTAGTAGCTGTACAAAAGCCTTAGAGGAATACACAAGGACTTTGGAAGAATAGTGTTCCAGATCTGTACCAAGGCACCACGTCCTGGTGGCTTGTGGTGGTCCAGCATCTCACTGTGGTGTTTTTTCCTTTATTATGACAAAATAAATCTTCATTAGTCCCACAAGTGGGAAATTTGCATTGTAATGGCAGAAAGTGGACAGTACAGAAGTAAGAGCAGCAAAAACTATTGAATAGAAACTGTACCACACGACAGTACAGTATATAACTATATACATAATCAAGAAATATAAATATGAAAGTGTATTGGGAAAAAAATACGTAATGTATATATAAATGAAAACTTGGATAAGTATATGCATGTCTATACACATTGAGTATATGGATGTATATGTGTACAGACTACATATATGAATATTTAAGGACACGACATATATATATATACACACAGGTATGAAATAGAGTGACAGGCATTGACAAAAACAGTTACAATGCACAATTATAAATTGCACATGCACAAATCAGTGATGAGGCTGACTATTGCAGTCATCTGAAAATATCTCCAAGAAGGTATTGGGTGGAGCTGTAGGAGAAGTCTGCAGTGCAGTTGGTGAAGAGGAACTGTGCAAGAACTGTTCCCAGTACTGCAGACAACCCTGTCCAACACAGCCAGCTCTCACATACTGTAGTTGGTTAGTGAGGTGAAGGTCCCTTTGGGTTGTGGGTTGGATGGAGTTGAAGGCACTGGAGAAATTGGAGAACATGATTCTAACAGTGCTCCCAGCAGACTCTAGATGTGAGTGGTAACAGTGTAGAAGGTGGATGACAGAATCTTATGCCAATGCCAGACTGGTAGGCAAACTGAAGTGGGCGCAGTGATAAGCTTACCAGGGGCCGAAGCTGAGCAAGGTCTAGCCGCTTCAGGGTCTAGCAGTGTATTGGGATGATAGAGCCACTGGCATGTAGCTGTTGAGGTCCTTGGGGTGTAGGGTCTTTGGCACCACACAAGGTTTCCAAAGCTGTAGTACACCCTCCAGCTGCAGGCTCAGGTTGAAGATGAGCTCCATCACCCCACGCAGCTGATCAGTGCAGAACTTGACAACCCATGAACTGATGCCATCTGGACC
>JBBPDE010000107.1:31387496-31411037 GCA_037974605.1 Nannopetersius ansorgii
TTGAAGATGAGCTCCATCACCCCACGCAGCTGATCAGTGCAGAACTTGACAACCCATGAACTGATGCCATCTGGACCCGCTCATGGTTCGAATTACGGGGGTACTAGGGGGTACTGTACCCCCCGATCAAGACCCAGACCCCCCCAAAGAGACAAAAAATGCAGGTGGGGGGCCGGTGTTAACTTTTTTTTGTTGTTAAAAAAGGCAGTACCCCCCAAATATGGTGGGCCAATTCACACTCTGGACCCGCTGCCTTCCTAGCATCGATTCTCCTCAGTTCACTGCTAACCTGGATGGCTGAAATAGACAGGCTGGAGCAGGGTGACAGTGTGCTGGATGTTATTTGTGGAGGTGGGGGAGCAATGAGCAAAGAATGTGGAAGAGGTGTGAGGCGTAGCAGAGGTGTAAAGTGTCTGGAGTGGAACAGAGGTGGGGGTGTCAGTAGCAGATGTTGGAGGCTGAATGTGGGAGGGGGGAGCAGTATTGGTGGAGAGGCAGGGACAGATGGATCAAACCTGTTGAAAAAGTGGTTCAGTTCATTTGCCCACCTCACATCTACCAGCAGAGTGTTCTGTTCTTTGTGGCCTGATGGTTCTAAGTCTTCAACCATGCCCCACTGGACTCCACACTGCCCACTTTCACCCAGTATATGACATGCCCCACCAGAGACAATAAACTGGACTTATTGTACTGTAACCAAGGAGACACACAGTCCATCACCTCTCCCTCCCTGGTGCATCTTGTCCCTGTGTACACAGGGTAGACAGCAGTCACTCGCACAGTGCAGAGATGGTCGGAGGAGAGTGAGGAGGCTCTAAAGCAGTGGTTCCCAACCTTTTTTCCTTGAAGCCCCTCTTGCCTATGCGCAAGACAAGCCAGCCCCCCCACCCCAACTCCTACCTGTGTAGATGCACAAAAAGAATTAAGTAATTAATTACAAACTTTTATTTGCAAAAAATAAACAGCGATTGTAGGTTTTTGTTCTTATACTCATACACATTTATGTTTCTCAGATATTGGGATTTTATTAATTTAATGTGTACCAATATAATTTTGGTAACCCCAAGGGGGGCCCGGACCCCAGGTTGGGAACCACTGCTCTGTTTTGAGTCAACTGCGTGGGAAGTGCCGTGTGATGACCATGGGGAGGATAATGACAGTCTTGTAATCTGCATTACGGCCAACATACATTTTTGTGTGGATAACACAGTATCTACAAGGACAAGTTCTACAAGTTATTCAGTGCTTTCTAAATAACAAACCTTGGATTACTCCAGGTTTTCAAGGCCATTCGTAAACAGAAGGAAACAAGGAGGAGCTGAAAAAGGTGCAGAGAGCCAAAAATATGTGAAAGGCAGCTGCATGCAGAGGATGGAAAACCAGCTTCAGCAGAACAATGTTACCAGAGACTATATAACAAAGTTTACATAAATTGCACGTTCCCATTACAATGATAAAATGAATATTGTACATAAATTATTTGGTATATTTCAGACAGAAACATGATCTGGTTCAAAACAGCCAAATGCCCCCCTTTAAAACTGCTGAATTCCTAAAATTCCATTGTATTTTTTGGCCACTTTACAGGACCTCAAATCATTTTCACTTTTATTTGAGAGGTTTTGTTAACTTCAGATACTCTGCCATCAATACTCTGCTAGGTTATGAAATAAGACATATGAAATATTAAATGGTCATTCAAAAGAACTAGGCAATAATAATTACCGTTGTATTCAAAATGAATTTAATATTGATTGATCTTTGCTGTTGTAGTGAACACACAAAAAAACAATAAATCAAGAGCTGACCATATATTTTGACATAAACAGTTTAACCAACATAATAAAAATAACTTCCTTTTTTGTTGCATTTTACATTCTTTCTTTACAAAAATTATAAATATTTTGTGTTTCACTTTTACATTTTTTAATATAAAACAAAGTTACAAATGTTACAGTTTTGAATGATGTAGAAAATGAAATGTCCTAAGTATGGGAACCCAACTTGTTTTTACCACGGGGTGTTAAGCGAAGGCCACACTCGCACAGTAAATTAAAGAAGAGTCAAACCTGTGTTCACATACACTCTCCTAAGGCAACAAAGCCCTTCGAACAAAAAGGTCTTCTGCGTGAACCCCCACCACACACACAAGAGCTCAGTTCACACCAATATATTGAACTTCTGTCAGTCAGATTTGGTTGAATTGAAAGTATGTAGTGTTGCTGATCAAACTGATTTTTAGATTCAAACGAGCAAAATTTCACATGAAATTCTCAAGTGAAACTATATACACAAATTAATCTGCCTTCATTAAATAATATTTTACACTGCATTGGTCTAACTTAGGGCGACAAACCACAAACAACTGGTGTCAAATGGTTTTCATTCAAAACAACCAGGAACGCACCTCATTCCACCTGTTTCAACCGCTCTGCTCAGGTTTGCTCCTGTTTTATTGGAATGAAAACATGCAACCATGCCAGTCCTTTGTGGATAAGGGTTGGCACCCATAATACACCCCATAATATACTCAGTAAACTGGTCTGTTATTACCATGTTACAAGCTGAGTTAATCACACAATCAAGAATTTCAAAGGGCAGAGTTCCCTTAATGCTACAGTAAGGGATCCGGGTTGCTTCTGAGATTGCTACAACTACCAATGCCAGGGGCTTAAGAGCTGTAAGCAATTCTACTTTCTGTAAATAACAGAAAAGCGTGTTAACATTTATCCAATTAAAAACTACTTTTTCTTTGAAAAATGTCTGGAAAAGCCATCATTTCTGAGGGTGAATCATAACATACAAAAAATTGTAAACAGCTTTGAAATTTTAGATTGTGGGGTTAACCTGCCAATCTCTCAAATAACTGTGCAAAAAAAGGCTCGAGTCTCCTCTACGACCCCTAAAAACGTCTTGGTTTTCAAACTACTGGCTGCAGAAAACATGGCTATTTGTAAGAGGGTAAATTCGTGTTTAAATGTGCAAATGTTAGTTGCTACTAGTGGCCGAGACGGATCACTGAGAGAACGTGGGCTTGACCAGCAGGGGTCACCATCCACAAGGGAAATGAAAAACATTTTAGGCATCATTTCTCCACATAGGCTCACCCAAATTCATCCTAGAGGTACACCACAGCAATCTTTCTGTCCGGGGCTGGGGGCAGCACAGGCAAGACAGAATCATTTACATGAATGACGCTTAAAAAAGAAAGAAAAGAAAAGTAACATTGCACCCTCAATCTGAGGACTTAAGTTTTCCCTGCACAGAACCCATGACCACCTAGGGTGAACTTGTTTGTGTGCAGAGGAGGTCACATACCTGTAAGGTACAAAACTAAAAGCTAAAAAAAAAAAACTGGAGCACAGTGAATGCTCCAACAGTGGTATTCAATTCCCTCACCATGACGGCACTGTTTTGTGTATCTGATTCACTTTTTCGAATTTCCAAGCCCTTCTAGAATCAAACCAGGAGTGAGAAGGTAGGAAGAACACAGAAATCTGCTGTACAGGAAAGTTAATAGAATTGGAATTGAATACTACTGCTTGAAATGAACCAAAAGTGCTCGTGTTTGCATGCCCATTTTGGTTAAAATCTACTACAAGCTAGATATATAGTCCTAAGTGCAAGACAGATCTGCAAAAGGCTAAAGATGAAGCCTGGCCTTGAGATAAAAGGGGGCTCTTGCATAGCGCAAATGGCCCAAAAGACTCAACTCAAGTGCTGGGGATCTTCTGTCAGGTCTCATTCCCAAAACTAGGCAATCCCAAGCATATCCAGCATCTCATATTGAAAAGATGAAGCGACAGGCAACAGGTCACTGAGGAAGCACATCCTCAATGTGACAGGTGGCACCTGAGAAGCTAACTGGGTAAAATTTTCTTTTAAATTTTCTACAGAGAATCCCCATGGGCAGTCCAACTTAGTCCAAGTGTGGTTAAAGTGAAGCCGGAGAAGCAGATGTATGAATACAGATGTTCAGTATTAACTGAAGAACTACAGATATCAGACCTCACTGCCTTGTGTGGGCTTTTATGGGGTGGTTTGGGTTTGTGTATGTACAGCAGCGTCAAACAAGGCTTTCTAGTAAAATTTCTTGAACGATAGGCACAACAGAGCATTGCCGCTATCTATTCTTCTCTCCCCTTAATTATTACTGACCTGAAGGGACACTTTGTGCACAAGCCTTTGTTTTGCTGAAATGTTTTTTCCAAATCTCACACATCATGGGATTCAACTCACATCGTCTCTGTGATGGCATGGAAGGTGATGTGTCAAACATACACATGAAAAAGAGAAGATGGCACTAACATTCTAATATGCTGTTCACTGCAGCTTCAAGCACAGAGTCCGTGTCAGCCAGCGAGACGTGACCATGATCTGACGAAAGAGGCTGTTCAGGAGGACAGAGATGGCCAGAGCTGTGCTGAAACTGGCCAGGAGATGTGGAGTGTTGAGCATGGTGAAGGCGTTGGTGGTGAGGACTGCTGCTACTGATAACGTTATTGGCTCTCTTTTTCTTCATGTCTATTGTGATCTTGATGGGGGTCTCTCTATGTTCTCCATGTTGCCCACCCCCCGGATCCTCAAAAGCTGGGTGGGATTCTGTCCTATAAGCAGGCTCCATATATATATTCCTGTCCTCTCCACCTCCTCCTATGTTTGACATGTCTTGGCTGGGAGATGTCCCCATTAAACTGGGGAACTCTTCATTGTCAGCTGAATCTGTGGCCTGTGACCTTGAGGTCATCATTTTAGGCCCACAGCAGAAGTCCTCTAGGAAGCCATCTGCAACAAGCAGGAGACGACGATTACAACTGATCTTGATTTGGAACAAATGTGTAAATTACAATTAAAAATTACTTTTCTCTCATATAATGTTAGTTATACACGGATACAAGGATTCTGACAAGAAAATAATATATGTCCAATGTTCTGTTTTGTTTTACCTGGGTCTACAAGTACTGTTCGTCTGTCTTGAGTCAGTGTGTTCCGCTCTTCCTGGTTGAACGTTCTGTCAATCATCACTATTTCTGATGATGGACTGGACCGCTGAAAAAAGTATTAACTACAGATTTTAGGAATGTTCATAGAAGACAGAACTGAAGAGTACTGGTGTTTAAACAGAGGGTGCAGTGATGCCATACCTCAGCCTCCACCATGAGCAAACGCCTGTATTTGTTCACCATGGCTTGTGTTCTCATCAGCACTTGTGTAGCAACAGCCTGAAATTCTTCATCCACTGCAAAGAACAAGAATGCTAAGAGTTTGTATTCACATTTTTCAATGCATTCATAGTAAACTAACTTTTGGTACCTTTGACCACGTACCTTTGGTAAAATCCTCTTCACAAGGTGACGCTCCTTGGAACACATGATAGGGTAGCAATCTGTCAATGACATCATTTAAAGAAGTGAAAGGTCTACGGTCTGGAGCCATGACTCCAGTATGATCCCTTCTTAACTGCTGGAGGACCCTGCAAAATGAAAAGTAGGGTAATCTCAGGAGATCTTACAGTAGTTTGGGTTATTAATACTTTGCAGATACAAAACAGGCAAACGACGAAGTCTACTGGCTCACTCACATTCCTCCTCTTGTGAGCTGCTGAGTTGCAGGTCTCTTCGGAGTGGTTGTCAGAAGAGATTCCTGGTTAGCAGGTGTTAGCATTTTTGCACCTGAGTGAGAAATTTAATATTAGCCCATAATTTTAGATACCAAAAAAAAAACATGCTTAAAAATACATACCTTTGGTACCAAGCAAATTAACCAGCTGTGGCTGAACCTTCTGCGCTGTTAATGTAGAGTCATTGGAAAACTGAAAAACATTTTTACTTGTTTAGAGTTACTAATAGATAATAATATCAGACAAAAATCTAAGTTCGAAAAAAGCAAGACAAGCAAAACAAGAAAATAATAAACATATTTTACCTGGTTCGGGGGTACCTGTTGTTTTTCATACTGTAGTTCTTGCTCTACACGTGTAGAGCTTGCAGCGTTCTGTGCCACAGGTACTAAAAGCCGAGGCCCTGCACCGACAGACATCTGCTGGTGTGCCTGGAGCCCCTGGGCTGCAGTGTTAACCATGGTGACATGGCTGGGAGCCTGGGAGGTTTGTACAGTAGCTGGACTGGGTGATGCATTGGTAGTCCAGACTTTGGTTAAGACACCAGGCCGCTGGGACATCTGCACTACAGCAGTAGAAGAGGCCTGCCCTATCTGACCTGCACTGACCACACCTTGGTTCACTATGAGTTGCCCCCCAGCTGCAAAATTCTGCCCAGCAATAATCTGCACTGCTGTATTCTGATTAGTCAAAATGGAGTAGGTAGTAGTGCTAGCTAAGGATGAGTCACCTACTTGTGTGTTGGTTTGAAGCACCTGGCCATTCACTGCCTGGAAGCCATGGACAGTGTTTCCAGTGGTGAGGGCCAGGGAACTAGGAAGCAAAAACTGTCCCTGGGGCAGGCTGGATGGGGCCTGTGGCTGACTTTGCTGACCTAATGGTGAGTGTACTACAATGCTGGTGGCTTGATTAACTACTTTTACTTGTTTGGTAGCCTGAGGAGATCCATTGGCTGTATATATGCTACTGGATGGATTTGCAGTAGTGGTGGTATTGGGCTGGATCCCTATGTTGCTGATATTATACACAGTTTGTCCACTTGTCTGAAGGGGCTTAGGCTGAATGGGTCTAACCAAGGTCTGTGGTGCAGGGCCCCTTTGAATTATAATATTCTGCAATGGTATTGCTCCTTTATTAAAGGGAACTGACATCTGTCCGGGTGCAGAAGGGGCAAAAGCTGCACTCTGGCCTGTACTGTTCGTCACTGCATTTCCACTAGGCTTCAACAGGATCTGAGGCCGTTCCAGGCTGTTGATAGTCATCATGGAGGGGGTACCTCCATTAAATGAGCCCACTAACTGAATATGTCCTGCTGGTCCATTTGCCAGTGGCAACTGGGGAACTTGCTGGATAAAAGCCTGAGGTTGTGCCCCAGCAAGGGGCAAGGGGGCCATCACTCCAGTTCCTGTAACACCACCAAAACCTCCAGAAACCAGCTGTTGAGGGAAGTTAGTAGTGGCAGGAGCTAAAGAAGGCTGGGAGTCCAACAAGGCCTCTTGTGCCAAGGTCTGCTCTGTGATATCTGCCTCCAGCAAAGACTTCTGGAGTATGTCAAATGGTTGGTCCTCACTACCAAGATCAATTCCACTGGGGGAGACGGCCCCCTCAAGCTCATCCTCAATGAACTGAAGACTGCTGGAAAGCTGAAGTCCATCTCCGCCAGGCTCACTAAACTCTTCCAGGTCATGGTGGCCATCTTTAAGCCCTTCATTTGAGCCACCCTATGCAAAAAAGCAACAAATATTAACATTCAAACATCAGTTACATTGGAGTCGTCTGACTACACAGGTGCTAATACAAAACATACTCACAGTGTCACTTGCAAAAAAGGAGCTTCCAGACCCATACGTGGCATTTGTCAGATCATCCTCTTCTATCTGTCCAAGAGTAGAAAAAGGTACCAATCATATAGATTCTAACAACAACAATAATCCCAAAATATTTCAATTTTGACAAACTTACCGATTTGTCATTAGTGCCATGAAGATAGTCATTCAAGTCCTGTACATCTCTGTTTTGAAAAGAAGAAAGCATGGGCCACATCAAGTCTGCTTGTGTCACATGCTGTCACAGTTATAAAGACTTAATTAATGTTAAAGAGTCATTCACAGTTATAAAGAGTCATTAATGAGGCAAACATTAATATAATCTATTTGGGATTCAAAATGTGTGGTTTCAAGTCAAGTCAAGTCTTTTACTCCAACATAGACAAGCTAGTATTTTAACACTTACAGCTCTGATCACACAGAAATGTGGGGAGCTTACTGAAAATGTTAATTCAAAATCTGTCATTAGTTTCTTAAGGTGATAACACTTGGTATGTAATTAGGCTTCATTTTTGGACCAGGGGATCCTTTTTAATACAAATGATCCAACTCACCCTATAAAATCCAGAAGACGACGATCGTCTTCATCATCCATGACACCTGTGGTTATGGAATAACATATTAACACAGTCCTTTAAAAACCACCAGGTAACAGACAATAATACTAACTTTGGGGCTGTATTTTACCTTTGGACAGCCGAGTAGTTTTATCTTTCAGCCTAAATCTTTCTGAAAATTATGATTTTGATAGCCAAATCTTCATCTAATTATAATAATAATGTTCTGCATATGCTTTCCACATTTCATAACTGGGTCTCATATAAAAATCAATAAGTAAAAATGATCTCCAACAAGAACTACCTATGCATCACTTATGTCATTTGAATGTTAATTAACCAGAACCAGGTCTCATATAATTATCGCAAGCAAAATCAATTTTATCATTATTTTACAAAAACTACTGTCAAATAATCTGTTATATAATAAATAAATAAAAAGAGTAGGTAAAAACAGGGTGTAAAATGTAGTGTCAGGAAAGGTGACCATAGAACCATACAATGAAAGGTATATGAGGAGGAAGTATTCATGGCAAGAGTGTCATGGGAATTTTTAATCTGTTTAATGTTTAAGATGTTCAGAGGCTTAGGAAAGTGTCTGCGTTCATTTGTGCATGTGTTTCTCCTGTGAGACACAAAACACCTCGCCTCCATTACTGCGCACAAAATGGCGCCTGGTGAGCAAAACTGCGCCATTGAAAATCAGACGCAATGGGGAGAGAGAGGCAAACCAGACAGCTCACAACAGATCATAAATATAAAAACCATGCCACGATGTTCATTTTGGGGCCAAGTAATGTGCACTGTCATTTCTATCAGCGTTATAAACCAGCATAATGAAGGACAGTGATAAGACCATGCATGGGGGATGGGCTCATATATGCTCGTTCATTCAGGAATCATTTTTTTTTTTAATTACAAATGATTATGAACAGTATCTGGCCAACTTACAGTCTCACCGACTGGCAAATCGGCTGATCAAGGACACGTGTGCCTTTCCATCTGAATGCATAGCTGAAAACGCTCCGTATTTCACTACAAAAACATTTCAGCTTCATAAAAGATCATAAAAGCTTCAAAAAGCTTCGACACAGCCAATGGTGCTTGTCTGCACTTTGTTACTGGATGATTACGCATCAATGCAGTACTTTGGTGAAGATCAATCTAGGAATGCAAGACTGACTTGGTTTTTCTGTTTTGTCTGAACAAAACCCCTCAAAACAACGAATTCTCCTCGCTTTCTGCACTAAAAATGGGTTTGTTGGAGGAGTGCAAGGTTCAGAGATGACTATATATTTAGATATTTATATTTCTAGCACAATTCTGGCCAGTTCCAGTTCTACTTTAGTGGCCAAATAAGGGAGGAGAAATGACTCCTTTCCCTTCCTCTCTGAAAGAGCAGCAAAAAGTGTTAGCCGTGTGCTTCGATTGTTGAAGCAGGGGGGCGGAAAAGGAGACGCAGCAAAAAACCATCGACCCTCGATGTACAGTCTAATTTAAACAGTGTCTGAGGAGAGGAGAGGACAGGAGAGAGCAGAGTTCTGGCTGGACGAGCTCTCTCTCGCAGACAGGGGCTACCACAGCCAGAAAATACAGTTTAATTTGTGTTTATCGTAGCCAGAACTACAGTTTCAGCTCTGAGAGGGGTTACAGACAGTACTAGTAGTTTCTGCTAAAAACGATTCAGAAGTCGACGGTGGGTCGTTTTGATGGTGAAAGCGCTGCCGCTGTGTGTTTTGATATTCGAGGCCGACGTGGAGGACGCCTAGCTCGGCCACTGTTCTGACTAGCACCCGCTGGAGGTTGATCCGAGCTGGAGGGGAGCTTACAGCCGCCACTGCTCCGTGTTTCCGTCTAAACGACCTATAATCGCTTCAAACAACTTCGTTTTCCGAGAAGAAGACAGATTAAGTCGGTAAACCGTGATATTTTTGCATTATTATGCGTCTTCTAGCTAATGGCCTCCCTGTGTAGTGGTGTTTTGCTAGCTGGCTACACACAAGGAGATTTGAGAAAAACATAACGAAGTAAACCGGTTTCGAAGCATAAATATTTATTTCGATTTGCATGACATAAAAGACGGCGGAAAAAAGAGGCAAACCCTTACTCCTGTCTCACTCCTCTTGAAACCCAATATCTCCATTTGGCAACTTTTAATTTGCTCCCCCTCCTCCTCCTCCACCATCAACACCACCTCCTCCTTCTCCTTCTGCTTCTTCTCCCTCTCCCACTCATAATGTTCTTTCCCCCTCACTGTCCCTCGCTCCTGTCTCAGATAGATTTTTCTCTCGACTCTTCCCTCCCCGAAGGAGAGAGGGGAGGAAGGAGCCTGTGTGTGTTTTTTCCTTGAAATTTTTATCACGAAAAATTATAATACACTCAAAGGGGAAACTCACCGTCATGAAAAAGCAGTGCCTTGTCAACGGGGTTTCCTCGCCATCTCTGCACGGGCGGCCGAGGCGGTGCCGCTCCAGCAGAAGGCAGCACCCGCAGCCCAGGGGAACCCAGCAGCGTCTGCAGAACCTCACAGGGCTCTCTCTCAGGAGCACAGGGGCGCCGGGGAGACACGGCCCAGCCATCTGAGGCGATAACAGCGACCATAGAGGACAACTCTTCAGTACAACGAGACCCACGAAGTCCTTTAACCCCTACACTAAAACACACTCTTCTTTAATTGCCTTAATTGATGCATCAAAATAAGTCCCAACGATAGGGGGCGTGGTGTTTAGAGTGACCACACCCAAAACTGATGATACTCCTAACATGTGCTCGTCCAGGCAAAGTTTTTGCCACTTGTCCATTTTTTTACAATCAAATGTCAATTTTTCAAAATAAATGTCCATTTATTTCACATCACTTATCCATTTGTTTCACTAACCGAACACTACCTCAACATATCTCGCTTGCTGTCTAAAATGCCAGCCCGTACACAGCACAAATATTGCTGTGTCCACTCTTCTGTACATGCCATAATTGGTGCATCAAAACAAGTCCCCGTGACAGGGGGCGTGGTGTTAACAGTGACGACACCCAAAACAGAAGCACAGGTTGTGAGATACTGCTGACACTACATGAACAATATCAGTAAAAAGCTTTTCACCAGGTTTGTTTTTTACCACTTATCCATTTATTTCATAATATTTTCCATTTATTGCACACAGCTTATCCATTTGTTCCATTAACTACATACTTTTAGTCTTTTTAAAACTCTACCTCTACCCAATTGTGTCTCTATTACAACGATGGGTCAACCAGTAAGCCAACATACTGCACGTTACAGCAGAGATATTTTGCACACCGTTCAGATTTTGTATCTGACTGTTGGAATATTTCTTTTGCTGTATATATTATTACATTTAATCGGTCTTTCCGAATTTCTCTTTAGTTTGAATTATTTTATAACTTTTATATTATAATATAATATTATTTTATATGATTATTTGTAATAATTCAGTTTCACTACATTTTTTTGCATAACCATATATGTTACAAACAAAGAATCGTGAATCTGGAAAGTTGTTGAGTGAGCAACAATAAATGAAAACATGTCAAAGAAAACAACTTTATATAACATGGAAAGAACAGGCCTAGGCTGTCCTTTAAATGCGCTCATCAACTGTTTCAGCCCATTGTTTGTCACTTAATATCTAACACTTGTCTAGTGATCCACATTGTAATTATAAGTAGTGATGAATAAAAATATGATGAATATAAAATGACATTTTCTTGCCAATAAAGGACTCAAATTGTGAACATACTTTACGTTGTTAGCATAGAACAGTGAATGTATTTTTAGTAAGTATTTAGTGAGTAACGTAGCGTGCAAAAGCCTTTGACTGGTATAGATGTAAAATTGTGTATATAAGTGAGTTGTAACATGTACTGAAGTAAATCATTTGTTTATGTGATGCTGTAGACTGTAGGGGTGTAAAATTGTGTGTATAATTAATATGTTTATATATTTATATACTGCAACACAGTCATACATTTTGACAAATTAGTTTACATGGTGGGGTATTTTAATTTCGTTGCCCCGCCTGTGGTTAAAGAAGCACAGGAATAAAATCACAGTAACAGACACATTCGGGTTTCTGAGCAAATCCAAAATGAACTGGTTTTAAACTCCCAACACTTTCCCCAGAAAAAGTCAACAAACCACAACAAGGCAGATTCAGTCCTACTTTCAGCAGAGAAACAGCCTCCTGTCTTTAGGGATGTTTAGTGCATGCAAAGCATTAACCAGGATTAGTGTACTGTGTAAGTATAAGTGTATTGTACTGTTTATCACTTGTTCACTTCAGTATATTTGCAGTATCCACAATATTGTTATAGACTTTACTAGACTTCATGGTCTGACACCCTAACATGCAATTACTGCTACTTATACTCCTCACTTTTCCCCCAGTGTGCAATTAATGGTATTTAGGTTGATTTCTTTCCCCAGTGTGTAATTACTGGTTCTTACACTTGTAATTACTGGTACTTTCTCTAACATGCAATACAGGTACCTGCACTACACCCTCACCTGATGTATAGATGTACAATACAAGCCAAAGGTTTGGGCAAGAAAACAATAGTAATGATTAAATGTTAATATACACAGTAAGTGCAGTTTAATGAATGCAATACATATATTTCATCAAAATAACCACTCCTTTCCTTTAGCACAGCAGCATACTGTCTCCTTTCCAGAAGTTTATGGAAATAACTTGTGTCCAAACCCTCCCAGCACCTTTTCAAGAAATCACACCTTTCTGTCTCAGGAAGTTGTGGGTTTGACTGCTAAGCACCTCTGAGGTACCCTGAGCAAGGTACCGTCCCCACACACTGCTCCCTGGGTGCTGTGGTCCTGGCTGCCCATTGCTTCGCTTGATGAATGGGTTAAATGCAGAGGAAGAGTTTTGTGCCGTTCACACTGTGTGCTGTGGTGTTCACGTATGACAGATTGTTCACTTTCACTTCGTTTTGACCTTGACGGTCCACTTTTCTTCCTACAGCCATCTCCATTTCCTTCTATCCCCTTATCATCTTCCTCTCTCACACCAACTGCCTGCATGTCCTTCCTCACCACATCCATAAACTTCCTACTATGCATTCCTCTTCTCCTCTTCCCTGCAGCCTCATCCTCAGCATCTTTCTCCCAACATACTCAAGGTTAGCATTTAGCTCAACTAAACAGTTTTTGAATATTATTTTTAAAGGTACCTAAGACTTTTTCAAAATAATGTACATATGAGAATAAAGATCTCATATGTGTGTATATGTGCTCTGATCTAAAAGTAATACTGGGCTCCCACAAGGAGCACATTGATATTCACTATTTACAGAATTATGTTATTTGTATTTATTCTTTTTGTTTAGTTTTTTAGCATAGTATGTTTAACCCAGTTTTTGAATATTATTTTCACAGGGGGCTAATGCTTTTTCACAATAATGTGCATATGAGGTCTGATCTGACCTAAAAGTCATACTGGGCTTCCACAAGTAACACACAGACATTTACTGAATAATGTTATTTCTATTGATTATATTGAATCACTACTCAGTTATATTATTTCCACAGGAAATGAAAAAAAATGGTATTCTATCCAAAAAATACCTTAATTTACTGTATAATGTTATTTATGTTGATTCCGTTTACTTTTATTCATTATACATAGCTCAGCTAAACAGTTTGACAGGTGCCTAATACATTATATGAGAATAACGGTCTGGTATGATGTAAAACTCATATTTACACAGTCCCATGGTAACGTCACCCGTCTTCTGGTCCACAAATAGGAGGAGATTATACAGAAGGAATCCGTCCAATCACGAGCGAGTGTATTGAGATCCGGCTGTGGGGCGTTGTTTACATTCCACCAAAGAGGAAGCGGCACCTGACCGGTATCATGGAGGCTAACTCCGTGGAGGTGGGCTCCAGTGAGCTCGTCCAGATCCCCGAACGCGTGTTGCGGCGGGACCAGGCCAGGCTGGAGGAGCTGGAGCGCCGAAGAACCGCGAAGGAGAGCCAGTCGGTGAGGGAGGAGAACGTGTCATACTTCACTTCAACTTTCGGAACAGAAAGGGCCTCTATAGAGGAGCTCATCTCCAGCTGCTCCACAGCCCAGGACGAGAAGACCCCCAGCATATTGGAGGAGGCCACTCTCCGAACCCAGCGCCTCCAAAAGTTCCTGAACGACAGCACCATGTTCCTCACGCAGTACCAACTGGGGCAGGCCCAGGCTGCTCTGCAGAAGATCCAGGCTTCCATCGCAGAGCTGAGGCCCAAGAAGAAATTTGCTTTCAAGTCTCGTAAAGTCACGACAGGGTCAACTCAAGCACCTGCAACCACATATTCAGGCTGCACAGAGAAAAAAGGGGCCCTTGGCACATTTGTGGTTGATGGTGCCACACAGTGTGGCTTCTCCAACCTCCAAAACGAAGTCCTGGTCAAACTCTCAGATGAGATCCAGCAGCGGGATGTCCTGCTGTCACACCTGACTAACTGCAAAGTGAGGCTTTTGGGATCCCCAAGCACGTTGCACATCAAGAACATCCAGGGATGCCAGATCCTCAGTGGCCCGGTGTCCAGCTCTGTTTTTGTGGATGAGTGTTCAAACTGCACCCTGGGCTTCGCATGTCAGCAGCTGCGCACCCACAACACTACCGATACCATGATCTACCTTCATGTCACCAGCCGAGCGATAATAGAGGACTGCAGAGGTGTCCGTTTTGCACCTTTAAGCTGGAGGTATGAAGGAATGGACAATGATTTCAAAATATCTGGATTGGATCCCCAAAGAAACAACTGGTCTGAGGTGGATGACTTCAACTGGCTCGCTGCTGGAACTCCTTCTCCCAACTGGTCTGTCATTCCAGAGTCTGAGAGATTATCCTCTTGGGATGCCATAGAGCCAACTCAAAATGAACAATGCTTTCACTAATAAATGCAAGTTGTGACGCAGTGAAATTCGTCCCTGCTGCAGAGATCACTGATTAAAGAAATAAACTCACTTGATCTATTTTAATGTGGTGTTAATTCTCCTATAGTTGGCTTTTACAGTGTTTTAGGACTAGAAGGAAACAGACACTGTCCTCATTCATTTCCGTGTTCATTATTCCAGGTGTAACACTACCTTGGTTAGGTACAGAAGTCTTCACAAATGATTTATATATGTGGTATGTATGCATTAGGGAGTACTAAAGAAGTCTTAACTTGAGCTGTTGTGTCACATTTTCTGCATGCCATGCAAATCCAGATGTTAATACAGATGTTTGTCTGCAGTACCAGGCAAGCTGTATAATTAGAAATGTACAAACTTGAGTCATTTAACGCAGATGCCTTAATACAAAAACGACGTGTTCAATTAAACCAGAAATACCATGTCGAAACTTAATTTCGGACTGAATGTGACAAAATGGGAAATATGTGGGCCGTTAATCAGGAAACAGTTAAAATGCTGTCAAAATCACTGTCAAAATAAAATGTCATTTTTGTTAAATGTGGCCTCATACATTTTCTTTATTTAATAACCTTAACTGGTTATTAGTTCATGTTCGTCTTCTAAAGCTAATGAAAGTTTCCCTTTATGTGTCAGGACTGCTTCACTGTACAGATAAACAGAAAGCGGTTCTGGCGGGTTAAAAAAAAGTGATTAGATTTGAAATGTAAAACATTGTGAGGTACACCCACGCACATACAAACTTGATTTGTAGGGTATAAGAGACCTCAACAAAAACGCTGTTGCTTTTCATGCACTCTAAGACCCTGGAACGGAAGGGGTGTGGTTTCAAGTCCCTTTAGATTCTTGGTCTCTGGTGTCTTTCGAGTGTTGCTGACTGGACCACGTGACTAATCAAACCAATCACATTCTACGCCAGCAGCTTACTGATGGGCTCATCTGTTGGCATAGGATTTCTGTAAATGGGATAAGACTGATTAGCAGGGTTTAGGATGACGTCCTGTAACTTTGGGTTTAATCATTTGAATCCTTGGCCGTCCACTTCCCTATGCAGGAAAAGGGACATTAGCATCAGTACCTGTCAACACCACTGCCTTTCTTGCAGGAAGAAGCCCATTTGTGAGGGTATAGGAGAAAACTCAGTGGCTCATGCTCACCTTTACACCAGGACTTCTATTATGGGTGAAGTGAGGACCAGGAAAATCACCGAAATGACCCCACTTCACTGGAATGGATTACGGATTTCTGCTTGAAGATCACCTTGAAAATAGCCAACTAAGGAAGACCAAACTCTAGTTGAGACAATCATTTGGGATCTAAAATTTCTCAGTGGTGATCAATCCCTGAAAAGTGACAGTCACACTTTTTTCACTACTAGGTTAAAAACTACCTGTCAAAGATGGCTCTTCTGAAGGTGAAGTTTGACCTGAAGAAACGGGTAAAGTTGGCCCAGATGCTCTGGCTCTTGTACTGGTTTTCTATAATGGCTGGAGTGCTAGTCCTCAGCTTGGGCATCTTTTTTAAAATTGAACTACGGAAGCGAAGTGAACTTATGGACAACAACGAAAGCCACTTTGTGCCCAACCTGCTCATTGGAGTAGGACTGTTGGCCTGTGGCATCAATGCCTTTGGTGGCAAGATCTGCTATGATTCACTGGATTCATCCAAGTTCACCAGGTGGAAGACAATTGTAAAGCCATTCCTTATCTGTTGTTTGCTCTTCAATGCTCTCCTCTTCTTTACAGCACTGTTGTGCTTCACTATGCGCATCCCTCTGCAGTTTACTCTGGCAGAAGGCCTGAAGAATGGCATGAAGTATTACAAGGACTCAGATGTGCCTGGTCGCTGCTACATGAAGAGAACTATAGATCTGATGCAAATGGAGTTTCGCTGTTGCGGCAATAATAACTACAAAGACTGGTTTGAGATCCAGTGGGTTAGCAATCGCTACCTGGACTTCAGCTCCAAAGAAGTCAAAGAGTAAGTGTCTTTCAAAACGTGACCCTGCTTTTTGTTTATATGCATTGTAAAATAAGTGAATGTCTTGGTAATATCTAAAATGTGTTGCTTCATTAGTTACTGTTGACTTTTGAATGAATGAATGAATGAGGATAATTACACAGTGTTCTTGAGTCTTAATATTTCAGTCTGCTTCTACAGTTACAGAGAAATAAATACTAAACCAAACTTTAAAAAAAAAAGTTCTTGTCATTGTTTTCACCTTTACTTATAGTGCAAGTGGTGAGTTTGATCAAGTGAAAAGATGATTTAGAGGGTTAGTTTGTGGTGTAAGTGGTATCAACCGTGTGAGCCAGTTCAGACTTAGTTGATAATCTTCTTGGATCACATTTCAATGTCCTTTAAGGCTTACTGTCCTTTCCAATCACTTGAACACCAAGATGATTGGCTGGGAATAGATCATGGTGTCACGGGAAGAGCCCTTAAGTCTTAATGTTTTCAGAACATTTAATCGTGTTTTGATATGGGGGCATTTGGTACTTGATGCTCTTTGCTCTAGTGACATCATTAGAGTCCTGATTTCCTGACAAGTTTCTACATGAGAATAAACACTATTTTAAACTGTGGACTTTGAAAGGGGCAAGTGCTGCTTACAATGAACGCAGACAAATAAACAAACACAAATGTTTAATTACTAGATCTATTTTACCAGGAAATCTCATGATGGTTTCCTTGTTTGTAGCCGAATCAGCAGCAATGTAGACGGACAGTACTTGCTGGATGGAGTCCCATTCAGCTGCTGCAACCCCAGCTCTCCCAGGCCCTGCATCCAGCACCAAGTGACCAACAACACGGCCCATTACAGTTATGAGCACCAAACTGAGGAACTGAACATCTGGAAGCGTGGCTGCAGGGATGCTCTGGTTTCCTACTATGGGGGACTGATGAACACCATCGGTATATTGGTGCTGTTTGTCACTGCACTAGAGGTAAGTCTTAACTGTACCCTATGTTTTCTAAAACTCCTCTCATTACAGTCCACAATGTTTAATAGCACTCTGAGATAGAAACGATGAAAATAATGTGTCTAAATTTGACATTACACTGCGGGCGAACTCCAACTGCTTAGAGCACATAGCAGAAAATAACCTCACTACAAACCAAGTGAGCAACATTTAAGGGTTGTCATTTCTTGGGTAGTTGGTTATATGGCTTTGTTTTTCTTACATCATTTGCAGGAAATTGTAATAGCAGGATTTGTGAACACAGAAGTAAGCAGCATATAAAACAAGAATTACTGACTGCACTCAACTCATACAGTATTAGACATGCACAATTTCGATAACCAGGTAGAAGGTGTGGAGAGACGATGCACTTTTCTTCTTGTAAATTATTTGTCTGTGATTCTGTGTAAGACGTTTGGGTTAAACTCATTTAATTTTCTGTTCTAGAAGATATTCAAAAGTGAGAAGGCGTGCTGATTATGACTTGTAACGTGAAGTATAGTGGTCTTCATGCTGTCTGTTCTCTCCTCCTTCAGGTTAGTGTGATGGTGGGCCTGCAGTATGTGAACACTTCTCTGTCCACGCTGGTCAATCCAGAGGATCCTGAGAGTGAAAGTGAGGGATGGATCCTGGAGAAAACTGTCAAGGAAACCTTCACTGATATTATGGCCAAAATGAAATCCATGGGAAAAGGCAATCAGGTAGAGGAGGGGGCAGAAGAGCAGGGCGTTGCTACAGTGAGCTGAGCACGTCCCACTCGCTAGAACTTTGGCCACAACTGCCAAAGGTAGAGATCTGTGAGAGACTTCCTCCCGTACAAACTCCAGATAGTCACTCAAACTATGCAGCATGAACACACAGTCGACCAGCGAGCCAAAGGTTGGGTAAAAGGCATGCAAAATCTGGTTTCTTGATAATTGGTTTGATTTTGGGGGGGTTTCATGAGGTTCTTATTTGAAATTACAGGCTGAAATTCACAAAATGAATCCAACATTAATTTGAATATTTTCTTCTGAGACTCCACCTACATCTTACCCACCACAAAAGTACTGTTTATAGTAATTAGTGTTACTTGCTTTAAGCTTGAGTTGATGTTAAGTAAGAGGCAGTCTGGCATCAGCTGTCATAGCGAAATGTAAAAACTGAGCTAAACTGACCTAATGTAGAGCTTATTGAAGGGCATGCAGTACCTGTATATTATATTGTACCCATCTGTTCCATTTTAAGGTGAAATTTCATACATTTCCGTACAAAAGGCAAGTCCCAACAACAACTGCATTGTAACCAGGTTCAAGTGGAGGATCCAATGTGGAAGGTCAAGGCATGAGCAAACAGGAAAGTGGCTACACTCCACTAATAAGTCTAGTGCTTGGCATTGGCATAGTGGTCTATGGCCTTTGTGCAGTTGCTTAACCATGGGAAACTACTTCATGAAGCTCCCAATGAGCAGCTCATGTGCAGATGTTGCCTACAGAAGCTCTGTAGTAAATGACGCAACAGCTCTAAGTGAGCCCACTATGATGGTTTGATTGGTCGACAGCTTTGTGGCTGAGCTATTGTTGCTAGATGCATCAGTGTCACAATAATGCCACTAAAAGTTGGCTGGAGCAGATCCGCAGAGCAGATATTTCACAAACTGGATCCCCATGACTGTCACTGAGCTCCTCAGTACGGCCCATTCTACTGCCAATGTTTGTCAACAGAGACGGCATGGCTATATGATTTTATGCACCTGTATGCAATTGCTGAAACATGTCAACTTCATAATTAGGAGGGATGCTCACATACTATTAGCTATATAGTGTATCAAGCTGTGTGTCCATAGACAATAGATGTGAAGACTACTAAATATGCTATTATATGATCTCCAACATGAATTCCAACACAAACCTGGTAACTATATAATTATATTGACCATGGAACTCTCCTCAATGAGACCAATGGTCTTCTCATTTCACCAAGCTCATGTTATCTTTGCGTCACTCCCCCTATTGCTCCATAACCAGCTTGTGCCATTTTACCTCTGACATTATTCTGGTTTGTTGGTTTAACTGTGACGAAACACCTCAATGCTAACACAGTTTACGTTTGATTTTCAGTGTACAAATATGATCGCGTCTGACTCAGAAAGATCACTTTTTTTCACTTTTTTGACTGACAGTTACAATGTCTTTTATAAATGTATATCATATTTTTAAAGAACCAACCATGTTGATGGACAGAGTAAGGGCTGGGATTGAGAAAAGGGCTTTAATAGATTTTATGGGGAGGGGACTCATTTTCATCATACTGAGATGTGTTGTGAGTTTCCTTCAGAATGATTTCTGTCAGGTTTGCTTTAAAGGTTCCATAACACAAACCACTGGCATGGCAAGAAACATAAGCAGCCACAAATGGCTTATTTTGTAAACGATCAGAAACAGTTATGGGGAAGTGGTCTTTTGCACGAATGGAATGAGCTGGAACAAGTTTAGAGGACTAGAAAATGCTTGAGGCTGCCGATGTGATGCAAAGGAACATCCGGTGACAGGGCGATGGGATGCCTGCGAAGACCCCTGGATTCCAGGAGGACACTTTAAAAGTGGCAGCTAACCCCCGACCTCTGTACTACGAATGGCTCACCTGGCTGTTGTTTCACTGGCGGTCGGGAGATCCCTTGCTTTTAGCTTTTCTCTGTGGCGTCTCCCAGGCAGGACTCTTCAAATTAAACCCACACTAAAATACATATACTCCTAACTTTGTAAATAGTATAGAATTGTTATATTTTTTCTCTTTTTTTAAATACTCAATTGAAAAAAAAAATTATCTAAAATTCACTTTACTTCTTGTAAAAACTCGATTTAACTAAGAAGGTGTGTTTGTGTATAGCACATATAACTGTAAATAATGTAGCTATATATTATAGAGTCTATATATTATAATAAAATACCATATGAAAATGGGTAATGTGTGTCTTGATGGTTTCCTCTTGTCCCGAACACAGATCACGGTGTTCGGGGAACTCTGCAGGAGGTCTGATTTAGTCATTGGATCAGCCTGAGAATTATGTGATTATTGCGTAAACACGCTGCCTGTCCTGCTTGACACATGGCAGTCAAAACAGTATTGAGTTTTTATGTTAATTTCATGGCTGTCTGGATGAACCACAATAGCATATAACAGTCCTGAGGTGTAGTTTTTACTATCACTCCTGTATCCAGGCAATAGTATTTCAAACACTCTAAAATACTGTGCTTCACAAATGAAGTGACGTTTTCCTTTTCACACCACCTTAAAAAGAGGCACAGTGTGAACAGGAATTGATCTAGGACCTTGATGTTAGCTGAAGGTACTTTATGCATTGAATATTTTCTTCACTCTCACATATTTCTTTAGAGAATGATCCATTGAAAGGTTCTCCATTTAAGAGTGACAGTACTGTTTAATTGTAAGAAGGCATGCTTTTTTTTGGATTAGGTGTAAAATCGAGTTTTTTGATGATAAGACTAATGATAAGACTATATGTTATAGTGATATATAGTAAGAGGCAGGTCTAAGAAGTGAGGGAAAACTGCAGGAGCGGTGAAGAGGGGGAGGAGGACAACTTTCTTCAGGTATTTTAGTTTGCAGCAAAGCACATAAACAGCAGCTGAGCTGATAAAGACAGTAAGCTGCTTTACAGAGTGTGCAGCTAAGCCTGCTGGCGGGTGATTCGGAGACATGGCCTGGAGCCGTGCCACTGGCACCTACCTAAGCATGGGCACTTCAGAGGATACCTCAGGGTCAGGGCAATTCCAGTTCATTCCTTATGAGGTATGTGGAACTGCACCTCATCTTTAGACCCGTTTAGACTCTTTCGCTCAAACCATGGGTTTGTATTACTAAGATGCTGCAATGTGGATGAATATTGATGATATAGGACTGCATTTGTGATGTAAAAGGCAGTGTTTTAATGAGATTGTGTTTTACTGTGTTTTAATCTGTGTTCAACAACTCTATTTCCACACTCTAGAACATAGTTTCTAAAAGTGAATTGATCTCATAAATGGGTCAAATACTTGACCCAAAGGTTAGGATTCTCAAGGTTATCTGGGGTTAAATCCTTCCTCTTCTGACCTGCGCAGCAGGAGTCGATGACAGAATTGGGCCAATGAGAGAAGAAACTTCCTGAAGCTCCAGAAATGTTCTTAGCACCTGCACAAACAAGCCTGTCTGAATGAGAGAGGGGTGCTGGTGCACAGTATGAGGGTAATGGGATGTTATTGTGATGTTGTGTGGTTACTTTCTGTACTATACTGCACTGTTTCTGCCGAACTGCTGTCAGCTGTAATAAAGGAGGGAGGGTAGTAATAGTGAGTTCACTATACAAGTAGAAATACATAGTAATGGTGAAAACAAGAGAGCTGAGGGCTGTGGCTCGATTCCCAACAGCAGCAATTTTACTTGAGCTTACTCAGATACACTTAAATGGTTCATATAGTGTCCTAACAGTTTTGGTCACTTACATCTAAAACTCACTGGATTGGCTTAGCTAGTACACACAGAGCTCGGAGTTAAGATGTGTTCATTCCAAATGGGATTAGTGAGCCCACTTTGTTCTTGCTGAACGCTGCCACCTGTGGGAAACACCAGACACAGATATTCTAATCACATCACCAGTCTGAAGGAATCGCCTCAACCCAGGAGGCACTGATCAGAACAAATGGTCACATTACTGGCCTGACAGTGATGCTATTAAAAAAGTCATAACACAGCCTTATAATGTTTTAATATTATTATTACTATTGTTGTTGTTGATGATGTTATTATTATTACATCATTTGAAAATTCCTTTAACTAGTTCCAGCTGCATTGTTCATATTGAATGGACAAAAACAAAGTTTGAAAAAGTGTCGAGGAAAAAAAGTCAGTTAAGAAGTATAAACAAGTAGTCAAGTCATTTTTGAGGCATTTCTATTTGTCTGTTCAACCTGAAATTTGAACACTCTGCTGTGGCTACCTGGATCAAATGGCATAAAAAATATACCTAAATGGAGATAAAGCATATCAGGTAAAATTCCCAATTCCCAATTCTCATGCCTGTTACATTTTTCCCACACATTTTTAAATTTGACCTAAAACCAATAAATTTTTACATTCAGGCTATTGTATCGAACAATCATACTTGTTTTCCTTGAATTTACTATTATCAGCATTACACACATATTTGCATTGTTGACATTGTGGCCCTTTGCTCCCATCGCCACTACTGTAAAGAGATCTGAGTTTGCACCATTGCACATCAAACCACTCTGAATAACTTAACGGAATTAAGCTTCTGGAATTCTCCTTTGGGTATGCTTATGAATACACACAAGCATCTTGCTATTATGTCTGTCTGTGGCTCTGAATACACACTGGACTGTGTTTCCTCTGTCCTCCGGCACTATAGGCAGTGTTATGATGAATTGTGTGTTCTCTCTCTCTCTGGGGAGCTCTGCAGTTCAGTCATTTCCTCTCAGCTGGAAAATTGCCTCGTCTTTCCTCTCGTCTGTTGCCACCAGGTCCGTCTGCAGCACTGAACTCCCTTTTCCTAGTACGCATACACACACACACACACACACACACACACACACACACACACACACACACACACACACACACACACACACA
>JBBPDE010000107.1:31425451-31436937 GCA_037974605.1 Nannopetersius ansorgii
TGCTTAAGAAGTCCACAACTGTTTCTTACCTGAAAAACAGCTTAAATCCATGTCAACTATTTAACCAAGATACTGCACCTAACCCAACAATACATAAGCCATAGAGAAGTGATGTTTATTTCTCGTGGTTACAAAACATCAGCTAAAAGTTTTCAAGTGAACTCTTGCCAATCATTTATGCTGCGATGGATCAACTAGTGGAAAATCAAACGATCTCTGTCGCTTTCCGCCAGGCCTGTCTCTGATGGACATCCTAGTGTGCTGTCATGCCCTTCAAGCCCACCCATTAACGGCCATCTGTCTGTCATTTGGGTGTGTGTCAAGGGCGCTGGGACCTTGGGACATGTGTGACATGCAGCAGAGGTGAGGTGTCGATATTGGGAGGGTTTACAAACAGCTAAGTTTAGAGCCTCTGTCCACCCCCCTCTCAGTCACCAAAGTGTCAGCTAGAACACACTGAAGGCCCGCTGTTGCTAATTCATCACCCGTAATTGTTATGACTGGTGGCGGCTCCCTCTCATAAAGTCCTTGTAAATGAACCATAAGTTAACATGAAATGACTCAGGACCGTTAAAATCCTTTCAAGGCAACTTATGCTATTTAAACACACAGCTTCAAGAAGCAGCACCAAAAAGAGAGCTAGATGCTGTAATGCCTCATAAAGCAACAAATGTTCATAACTTACCTAAAAAAAGATTTTGATTCTGGAGATGTTAAAATTATTAAGAGTAAATTTGTGCCATTTTGTCAGTTCGTTGCCATAATTTTAAAACCTTTGAATTATTTATAGCAATTTCATTATATTTTATTTACTAGTCAGTTAAACTACTACAATACCACAAAGATCATGAAATCTACAACATGAAGTTGTTCCAGAATTACATTATGGTTGTTGGTGCAAATCTCCAAAAAGTTTCTTTACATGAGGAAGAAAAACATCATTCTTTTCAGCCATGGTTAACAGTTAATGTAACAAGATTTTAGTCATTTGGACCATTTCTATTGGCCCTTTCATCATGAAATGTTGACATGGTGTAAAAAAGCAACTGGCATTTTGAAAGATAAAATAAAAGTATTCTAAAACAATTGTAAAATAAATACACTTAAAAATACATGTAAAAATTGTGGAAAGAAATAAATACATTAAAATGAATACTTCAAATGTGGGTACTTTCAGAGAGGTCTATATCATCTCAACAAGTTGCCAGATACAAAGCATATGGTGTAGGATGCATTTTTCTTGTTGTAAATCCTCCCTTCCCAATAATTCAATACAATGCAAATCAATATGAAGTTATTATTAATGGTTACCTATATCCTATGATGAAATATTCCTATTCTGAAGGAACAGTGATATCCCAGGATGATGATATATCCATCCAAAGGGCATGAGGGGCCACTGAAGTATGAAAATTATATTCTACAGTCTTTAGATCATCAGGTCCCAGCCCCTACTGAATGCCCATAGGAGCTTTTGGGCTGTTATGTTAGACAGTGCCCTTCATCCCCATCATTAATAGACCAGTTGGTGTTGTGTCCCTCTGCTACACTTCGGTTCAAGTTGGACTGAAGCTATTGTTCTAGATCTGTAAATGCATACATAGATCAAAATGACCTATACATGGTCCACTATGGCCATATAGCATAAGCATTTAGCATTTAATGAACATTCTGGGAATCACTCTGGGTCTCTCTTGCCTTTGATGACCTTCTAGATTTCTAAGAGGAAAAAAGGAAGGAAGTGAACTGTGTATGGATATAGTTGCAGGGCATGGTGGTGCATCTATTCCAGGGTGGCGCGTTGAGAAGCCCATGGGTTCCTCTGTCTTCGCCCTGCCTCACAGCCTAATGTTCAATGCACTTAAATTCTCTCTCTCCTCCTGCTGTGAGCCAGTGCATCAGATATGTTACATTACCCACTATGCATAATGGATTAGCAATAAATCTATTTCTGTAACGGGGCTATGTCTCCTGCATTATGTCTCTGCGGTCTTTATTAGTGAATACCAATGATTCAGAGCTGAGAGAGAGAGAGAGAGAGAGAGAGAGAGAGAGAGAGGGGAAAGGACAGAAGAGAGCGAAAGAGAGAGGTAAAGGGAGAGAGGGTGAGAGAGCGAGCTAAAATGGGTGCGAGAGGAGTGGAGAGGATTTTTATGAGATGAGCAGAACCATCAGAGTAGTGTTTTATTGTTCTATATCGCTCCACATTGAGTTTGCGTCTGGATATGTTCATATTTGTTGTGTCTAGATATGACTTTATGAGTTTTTATTTCGCTTCACAATTTGTATTAATGCTGTTGCTGTAGTTGTTTCTGTCACTGCGTCTTAAGTAAGCCATAACTCAAAACATGTATTTTTGGTTTCCAGGCAATGTGAAAGCACTAAACAAAATCCAACTTTCAATCTCACGCAGCAAATACAGCACAGATCAATTTCAGTGTCGTATTCATTAAGGACTGACAGCAGTGACGGTATCTGACGGTTTGCAGAGGGTTCGAAAAAATGACATTATAACAATATTGTTTGCTTCAATCAATGTCCGAAAATGTGGACAGAATATGATTTGCCCGACAGCTGACAAAATCATTTATATTGTTTTTTTAAGGCCACACATTACTTGGCAATCATTCTCCCGGGTTCAGCTCCATCTTCAGAGGTTACTATAGGTCTATGAGGTTTACCATGTTTAGTTCTTGTCTCACGGAAAATGCTTTATTACATACGAAAAGAACAATGATGTTGCAGATTCTGAATGAATTTCAACAAAATCTGATTCTGGATCAGTATTCCAGTAACTCCTGAGGTGCTTTGTAAAAACAGACCCACTTGCAGCGATTAGCTACACACTGATATTCAAAGTAAGCTGTACTTTGTCCTAAACACAACACAACTTCTCCATTACCTAAACGAAGAGCTGGATGTGGCTCGAGCAGATAGAAATTTGGAGGATATATATTTGGGTGACTTTTGGCCTCTAGTGATTGTTTGCACCATTAGCCTCATAGCACCAGTGCTAAACTAAACAAGCAAAGTTCGGACTCCAGACACACACTGTTGATCATTTACATCCGGAATAAGTGGCAAAATGTGTAAGTATGACTTTTAAGTTAACCATTCCCTCACATTATGTGTATAGTCTAACAAAATTGAAGTGTATGGCCTCTAAAGGCCATGTTACATAATGCAATAATAATTACTTAACAAGAGACACAATTAGAACGTTGGAAAGAGCTCTGGCCGTGACCTCTGAACTGTCTCAGGCCTCGTGTTGAACGAGTGTGTAAAGAATGCACACCCTCCCCAACCTGAACACAAACACAAACATAGACTACATGAAATGCAGTACATGCATGCAAACACAATCAGTACAGACAAGTATAGATGTTCAAACAACAGAGAGGAAAGGAAAACAGCTTGAGTACTGAAGAGACTGAAATGCTGAAACAGGTGGGGATGTTTCTCACAGGCGTGTGCATTTGCCTGATAGTGCTGCCATCTGTTTTAGCACCTCGTGCCAAAGGAGGCATGCAGAGGGTCCCACCTCAACATCCTCCTCATCGCTGCTTATCTCAAGGCCCTTCCATATGGAGAGTAATTAAATCAAAGCAAGCTTCTTAAGTGGTCATTGTTCAGTTTGACAAAAAAACAGTGGTGCAATAATATCTCAGCGCTGATTAAACATGTAATCTCATTTTCAGCATGTAATAGTGTCGTCTTTCCAAAAGATACACTACTTTATTCATGAGAATCTATAAAAAAATTGCGTGTTTTACACATGAAACGTCTGACTGGTTTGAATTACACCTCATGACAGACTGTATCAGAAACACATCTCTGTGGCGAGCATGTCATGGCATGCCATGTACTGAAGTTACTGTTTTTAGTGTTGAGAAACAGCATTCACATTTCAAACAATTAGCAAAAAACATCTGTGTTAACTTGGCATTTGCCGTGCTGAATGAATTCTTACGTCCATTGGGACTTAAATATAGTGTCAGTTCAGTCCTTGGGAGTTTGCCGTGTTTAAAACGTGATGTTTTGCTGGTGCTTTTGCTGCTATAGAGGAAGACCGAAGGAAGGAAGGGAAGACGGAAGAAGGGCAGGAAGGATGTGAATCTATTCATTTGCTAATCGCTGTCACTTCAACTTGTCAGCTTACTGTAATTGCGGTGCATGAGGCGCCTGAATAGGGAACACAGCTCAGTGACTCATTCATATTGGTCTTCTTTTGTCCCTTTTCATGTCTGATAATCTCTGTCAGGGTATAGTCGGCCAAATAAACATTTTTTCCTTTAAAATTTACACATCTTTTATGCCATCGCTTTGCAGTGGCATTGTCCTTCTCTTTGTAATCTGTCTGCATCTCTCTCTCTCTCTCTCTCTCTCTCTCTCTAACTCTCTCTCTCGCGCGCTCTTTCTCTCTTTCTCTCAGAAGCAGCAACAGTAATGAAACGCAGCCTGTCTTCGCAGTGCTCTGTTAATTACTTCTCTATTTATTTAGTGGTTGTGCTTTGGTGGTGGTGGGGGGTTCAGGGGATTGTCTAACTCTCGTGTTAAATAGCCCGCATTCCGATCCTCTGATGCCCAGCCTAACACCATCCCCATTTTCATCTCCACGGCCCAGCAAATTAGCGCCCAACTGACTCCCTCTGTGTGTGTCTGTCTGTGTATCTGTGTGTGTGTTTGTGAGTGTGTCTGTGCGTGCACATGGGAGTAAATATTGCAACCGCTGAGAAACCACTTTGGTTTTTCTTGGTGTCTTGGTGACTCTACTTTGATAGCAGGGTATTTATTTGCTCATGCATTAAAACTCCACTTAGTTCTTTCAGTGAAGCCCTATATTCATTGGTCTTATATTTTTACCCCTATATGTCAACGTATGACATTTTTGGTACCAAAAATGAAACAGGTTGATTTTTTACTGTGCCTTTAAGACTGTCAGGTGAAAAAGAACATCCTATTGGCTGATCTCCACCCAGCCACAGTTCAAAGCCAGTCCAGGCCAAAACACTTATTATGATGTCAGCCTCAGTGGGAAGGAGCACAATTGCTGGAGACCAAATAGGCAGTTATGTAATTGCATTGTTTTTGTGACATCACAAAAACAGCTCATTCTAAACATGCTCTTTTAATTTTATTAAATTACCATTTTATTATCAAGTCTGAATAAATTTTTTTTGCCATGGTAAGTCATTTAAGGCCATGGCCCACTGACCCAATAAACACCAGCACTCAAAATGTTGGCAGTTGCCTTTGCAATGTTTTGGAAGAAGCCAAATGAACAAGTGTGAATAAGGTGGAGGGCATTAGAACTGTATAAAAGAAAAAACAACGTACTAGAACAGCGTGAACTGGGGGGACGACTCAACAAACGCTTCAACCAGTAGCATAATGTCTGCTGTGTCTGCTGAAGAACTTTGGGTCATAGTGTTCTGGCCCTTGCTTCTGGCCCCTTAGCTGCGGAGATCCTTCACTCCCCCAGCGTTCCCAGTGTTCCTCTGTCACAAAGGCTGGAGGTACACCCGGGCAAAGAGGCGTTTTTCATGAATACAGACGGGTTTGCTGTGGAAACAGTCGCTGTTCCAGGACCAGTTCTCGGCCTGGAGTTGAAGCTGTTCAGAAAATTTGTGTGTGTGTGTGTGGGGGGGGGGGGGGTTGGGGGCAAATCTAATCACAATACAGAACCTGATGACATTACACCCTTTAATATAATATAACCCTTTACTTCCTATCCTAGGTTTTATTTTTGTTCTCCTTCACTTTTACATATTCCATATCCAACATTGTGATAAGTACTGAAACATCCAGTTTGAGGGTGTTTACATGGTTAAGGGTTTGTTTAATGCAGTTTTTAAATCCTCTATTCACTATTTTTTAGACAGACAGACAGACAGACAGACCGATAGACCGATAGACAGACAGACAGACAGACAGATAGATAGATAGATAGATAGATTTTTGTCACAAAATAGTACAAAAGATGTCTATGGAAAAACAACGAAGCATAAGTCACGCGAGGGTGAGAGGAAGAAAGTGCGCGCTCGCGCGCGCGTGCGTGCGTGTGTGTGTGTGTGTGCGCGCGCGTGTGTATGTTCTCTCCTCCCAGCCTGCCAGTGTTGAGCTTCACTTTGTTGCTGTAGATGAAATCTGCATTTCAAATCTGATCCTAGTACAAAACAAAACACAAAGACATACTGACAGCAAATCCTTTAATATAACCTTTACTGTTTGTCTTGGCTTTTATTTCTGCTCTGCTTCACTATTACACATTACACCCCCGACCCCCCAGAATCCAACTCTGTGTTACTGAAAATCAAGTAACTGGTTAAAAGTTTGTTTATCGCAGCTTTCTACTCCTCTAGTTACTGGGTTTTTTTGTCACAAAACAGTACAAAAGATTGGGAACAAAACATAAGTCACGAGAGGGAGGGAGAGAGTGTGTGTATGTGTGTGCATAAGTTTTCCCCTCCCAGTCTCAGCCTGTGTCGAGCTTCACTCTGTGCTGTGGGCTGTGGTCATGTGACTGCGAGCCATCAGAGAGAGAGAGGGGGGGAGAGAAAGAGAGAGAGACCCAACTTCAGCCTCAGTGTCTCTCTCAGTGCCTCTCTCGCTGAGTCTGAGCAGAGCTGGAGCGCACGCCTGGTCGAATGGACTGGACTGGGAGAAGCTGAACAGATCTCACGGGGCATGCTGGAGTTTGCACAGTTTGTGGAGCTTCTCTGACCTTGTGCGACCAACTCCGAGATCTGCCCTCTTACTAAGATTGCAATTTGCAATCGCGTGCATTTCCCCGGAGCCTGTCTGGCACATGGTCGTGCGTAAATCAGGGCGGAGAGAGTGATTTCGAAGAAAGAAAGACAGCAAGAGATCCACCGTTAACTGGACGCAGGGAGTTTGACCGCACTGCCGTGGGGAGAGAGAGAGAGAGAGAGAGAGAGAGAGAAGCAAGGAGGGAAGTGGCTGAAAGACTTCAGGACGCGGTGCTGTTCTCTCTCCTCGCAGCTGCTTTTCGAGGGTTTTTTTATTTTTTAAGGCAGCCTGTTAAATATGGTGGGGGAAATGGAAACGAAGGAGAAGCCCAAGCCCACTCCTGACTATCTGATGCAGCTCATGAACGACAAGAAACTGATGAGCAGTCTGCCCAACTTCTGTGGGATTTTCAATCACCTAGAGAGGCTACTGGACGAAGGTAATATATAAAAAAACAATTTTCCATAACTTTTTTTAAAAGCAAACCAGCATTTGTATTGTGAAACTTTGAACTGGAGTTGTGTCCAAGTGCAATGGAGAACTCGCTTCATTTTCATTGACCTGAATACAAATGTAGCAGGGCCCCACATCTCTCTCTCACACACACACACACACACGCGCGCGCGCACGCATGGTGCTGGTGTGTTAGATCCATTTGAGGCAACTCCCCGAAAGGCCCTGTAAACTTTGGCCTGATGAAAAAAACAGGTCCAGTTGTTTTATAAACACAGTAAAACAACACTCCCAATAAGTTATATGATGAGGATGAATAGAGGAGTGGTCTATTATTCTAATAGTCCTCAGGGTGTGTTTTTTTTCGGGATGGCTGCAAAAGAAGAATGTGTGAGGATGGTGGAGCTGTTTGGGAGCCTCCAACCAGAATCTCCTACCAGTCGCCAGGGGGCTCTAGTCAGTTCAGATGAAGGGCGTGGAGCCCGTGGGCCCCCTTACATCACCCCTGCAGCCCAGCACAGCAAACTGGGAGCTTTGAGAGTTAGATGATAGCTGGGAAAGTTGGTGGTAGTCTGTGTAAAATGTTTCATATGGATTAGTGCTGTCTAGGCTGACTGGCTACTTGTTGGTGGGCTGCCAACTATTGTAATGTAACACAGAAACTGTCACTTGAATAGACCACCCAGATTTAAGTGTAAAGCCCGTAGCACAAAATTGTTCTCTGCATTTAACCCATTCACGAAACGAAGCAAGGAACGCAGTGCCCAGGGCACGGTGGGGGGTACCTCAGTGGTGCCATTTGCAGTTCTAAGATTCAAACCTACAAACTTCTGATCGCAGGAGCAGATCCCTAACCACCATAGATAAGTCTGTATGGGGGAATATTTTAAAGGGTCTGTTTTTTTTTCTTGTACTACACTTCTAATAATGAGATGTAGTAAAACAGATTCATTTCCAAACTCTCTTTATTCTTTAGGTTGTTCTGTTATTACTGTCTTTAAGACAAATCTTGGCTCTGATTGGCTACCCTATATCATACCTTACTCAGAAAACAGGCCAAACACTTGTTACAACTTCAGTGTGAATAGATAAACTGAATGTAAACTGCTTTTGACTAAATAGGCAGATACATGTAAATAAGCTGACTTCACAAAAGCAGAACATTCACAGTTTTGTGGCCTGATCTCTATAAACGGACTCGAGGAATTAACACCGCATTCTGAAGCTAATAAAGTTTACATACTACATTGAACTCTTTTATAGTCAAAGGTTTCCTGATGTGGGCCCTTAAAAAGCCGATTTGACAGTTTTAGGCGGAGAACTCGGAGTGGAACAGTCCATTTCCCTTTCTTTCACGTGCTAAGCATACATAGCTCCTGGCCAGGGCTTAGCTTCTTCTCAGTTCATTGCTGAAGTTAATGTATCATAAACAGTACCTCTGTATGCACTTGCCTGGAGAGAATGGTGCTTTGGCTGATTTATGCCTTCAGTATTGGTCAAACGGGAGTCCATTCAGACAGGCTGCTTAAAATGCACAGAGACTCTTGACTATTTTTACCAGTGCCTCACTGAAGTGGTCAGATAAAGCCCTGTGTGTCACAAATGACTTTACTAAGCTTGTGTTTTCACTTCCCCTATTTGATTCTAGTTTTAGTCCTGCTTGCAACACCGAGCAGAGGGAAGTGGAGGATGAAATGAGACGAAGCTTTTTAGGAGGCGAATTTAAAGTTTGGTCTGCAAATAAGCAAACAGCTCGGGCAGCATTCTTTAACCTGATCTTCATTCACACACAAGGCTTGTAACCAATGGCAACCCGAGACTTGATGTGCTTTTATTTCGCTCTTATTTTGGGATGCTCTTTTGTGGTTGTTTGGTTAGTGTTCACTTTTGCCATTTTGTTCTAGTACTTTAAACATTATCATCATCATTGGGTAGATCCACCATCGTACTGAATAAGGGAATTGCGAGGGAATAATAATTTTATAAAAGATTTACATTTGACTGTTTGGCACTTCATGCCAGAGAGAATGAGTTTTTGTTGGCTTATTTCTTCATGTTCCCCTCATAGGAACATGCATTCTGCCTTTATACCGCTAATTGAATTATTTGGGTAATTAAGCCAGTAGGGAACCAAATATCTGGGACAGAATCCAGAGGCATGTCGAACCTGTGCAGAAGAAGCCTGCCTGTTTCGTTTAGCGCGGATGGGCCTCATATATACCACAAACACACCTAGTTGGGCTCCCAAGTAGTGAGTTCAGCTCAGGTTGATGACCTGTTTACAGACTGTAGTGGTTTTAGAGCCCACTCTAGTGATTTTAGAGCCAGTATTGCTCACTGAGGTTAGCCAAGATGACTTGATGAGCTGATAGTACACTCCTATACCATTCTTAACACAGATTATCTGTGTTTTCCTCTAACTTTTATCAAATAATGTATTTAATACTTAAACTCTTAAGGAACTCTTGTGCTTTTAACCCATGAACCCCCTTCCAGGCTGTTTGTAAGCAAATGCAGACAGTATCATGTATGTTTAAATGGTTTTGAAAAACCTATTTCTGTTTTCTTGACTGATACCATGTTCTGCTATGCTGTTTTTTAATGTGCAACAGGTGACTTGATTGACCTTTTCTTGCTATTCGTATTGCCTCTGAGTTTCACACAGGACGCGACTTCACTGGCATGTCTGAAGTGCTCTAAAGCAATCTGCACAAGCAGAAACGCCAAAATCTTCACCCCTATAAGTATCAGTGCATTTCTCACATGTCTCATTTCTATAGTTCACCATGTGCATGCACTCTCCTAGGCGCTGATGAATGCTCTAATTTTAGATCCGAGTCCGGGTGTGTTTACGAAGGCACCCGTATTATTTTTAAAGTCCAGTCTGAGCTGACTCACTCAGAAGCTTCAGAAATATACATTAAGATCAACCGCTGGAGTGTGAGTGAGTGGCACCCTGGGCCAGATCATACTGATATGATTTGAAAGCTAAAGGTGTTGCTTTTGCTCAAAGCACCAGGTCCTCCTTCAGTCACTGGACCAGAGACCACTTGTAATCTATTCTGGGACCACTTGTAATCTATTTCTGAATGGTCTCTGATAAACAAAGTGAAATGCGAGCTTGTCTCTGGTGTTTTGACCTTTGATTGTCCTGACATGTCCTTTTGGTTAGGCAGAGCTATTGCTGGTGTTCGTATCCCCCGGTCTGACATGAGCGACAAAGACCCCCTTCAGCCTGATCCCATCATATGACCACAGTGAGAACGCACACAGAGAGTTGGCGACAGATCCCATAATTCATCCATCATAATTCACCATTACTATTAGAGGTGCTGAATGTGTCAGAGGAGGAGGGAGAGGACAGAAAGAACTGTACGTGAGTGGAAATAGGTCCAGTGAACTGTGGCCTTGTTTCAATACTGTCAGCGTGCCTTCATCCACTTCCCCTCATGACTCGGAGGTGCTTGTCAACAGTGTTAGACAAGAGCAGCCACTTGCAGGAAGGAGCGAATTTTTCCGCAGGAGAACCCTCGCACTTAGCAGCAAGCCCAGTGTGTTCCGTTGAAGAGATTTCCTTTACAAATTGAGTGCTCAGGTGCCTTCAAACTTAAAAAGCTAAGCTTATTAAAAAAAAGAGGAAGCAGAATAAGTGTCAAAACCAGGGGTGTCAAATCTTACCCACAAAGCATCGGTGTGGCTACAGATTTTTATTCGAAACAAGCAGCAGCTCATCTGTTTAGATGTTTGAAGACTGAGACTAAGTGGAATAAGGTGGGCTGCTGATTGGCTGGAACGAAGATGCAGCCACATCAACCCTTCTTTGCGTTCTAATTACTATGAGGTCAGAGTTACTTCAGCTTTTATGGATAGTTTCTTACATAAACTGGAGCTAAAAATCTTGAAAGTAGCAATTCCTTTGTCAATTAAGACATGTATTATTTCTTTGTCCTCTTACTGCTTTGCCTTGCACTGAAAATCAGGTCCCAAAGGCTCTTGTGCAAGTTCTGCTGTTCTAGTCTACATTTGTGTTGAATCCATCCCTCGGCCCTAAGAGGTCATCTAACAGACCTCAGTCTCACTTTATAAAGTGCAGAAACAGCCGTTAAGATTGCAACAGAGATTCTTCCACAGGGAAACAGTTAGAGCAAGTCGACTCGAGCATATTAAAACGGCAATGAAATACTCTTGCATATTTAAGTGAGCTTGTTCCGTGTGTGTGTGTGTGTGTGTGTGTGTGTGTGTGTGTGTGTGTGTGTGTGTGTGTGTGTGTGTGTGTGTGTGTG
>JBBPDE010000107.1:31461760-31488840 GCA_037974605.1 Nannopetersius ansorgii
GTGTAGTCAGCCTCAGTCGGACCATGCTGAACCTATTACAAATTTATACTAAAAGCTCCAGAAATTTCAGATCCATACTATAATAAAAGAAACAGATACTTTTGAAATCACAGTGGCTGCCCAGGTAAAACTAGTCCAGCTAGAATAAGGGTGCAGGCATGTATTTGTGTGCTTGTGAAGTATTTTGTGTGCAGTGGCGGCTGCTCTAAGACTACAAGGGAAGCTCCGCTTCCTCTACTATGTCAGAAAATAAATGCTCATATATATATATATATATGTATGTATGTATTGGTTTTATATTTTTATATATATATTTATATATATTTATAAAAAGGGTGCCAGAACGCGTTTAACTTCATTACTAGCTCGTTCAGAATCAGGAATTTATAGTAGATAGTTTGACACGATTTTCTTGTCATACCTTTCCGTGCAGCGCAGCGCTTTAAACCCTCCTGAAGCACAGCTTCACTGGAGCTCTATGGCCCACAGGTCCCTGAACAAGGCCCTTAACCCCAAGTTGCTCCAGGGAGACTGTCCCCTAGAGATAGGGAATGGAAGTCGCTTTGGATAAAAGCGTCTGATAAATGCCGTAAAATGCAGGAGAAGTTGTACGACAAAATGCTGCACTCTGTGTTTTTTGCTGGTTTTGTATAAATCATTCTTTAAATAAAAAACCCATTGTTTCAGCATTGTAATATAATTAAAGTAACTCGTGGAAGGGGAAACTAGCCAGCTAGCAAGCTGTGCATAATGGCAGACGGTGCTAATATTGTTGACCTGCTTTTGGCAAAACCATTTAGTGTTAAACAGCAGGGCAGACCAGCACCCAAGACTGATCTTGTGCAAAAATCGAGAAAAAATAACAGGTCTGTTCAGCTCTCCTGATATGACAAGGTGAACTGGCTGGAAGTGCTGTGACAAAGAAAATGTACTGTTGGCCATGAAACCTTCTCAGAATTTATTTACAAATAAGAATGAATTTTATGATGAAGGCCTAATATGAGCTTCCCCTGTTTCAAAGACGAGCAGCTGCCACTGTTGTGTGTATAGAGCATTGGTTATGTTTTTCCTCCAAGGCAAAATGAGGTAAGGTGTTATTTATTCATTGTATTCCTTCCTTTGACATCTCCTTGTACATGTCTTCTCTTGTGTGTGTGTATATGTATGTGGTTCTGTGTGTGTGTTTGTGTGCGTCACTCCTCTGTGTAGCAGCTCTGGCATTCTCTCTGGCCGCCACTGCCCAGGCGCCCCGCATCATCACTGGCCCCTCCCCTGTGATGCCCACCGCAGCCCTGCGTGCTCCTGCACCCGCTGCCCCCACCCTCATGCCCCTCATCCGACAGATCCAAACCTCCGCCATCATGCCCGCAGGCACCCCTCACCCCGCCGCCACCCTGTTGCCTCAAACCCCTGAGTCTGGCATCATTTACACCCCATACGAGTACCCCTACGCCCTGGCCCCTGCCACCTCCATCCTTGAGTATCCAATTGACTCCAGCGGTGTATTAGGTAAGTAGACAGAACTTGCTTTTGTGGGGTAAAATGTTATGATTGCTTTCCATATTGACCTGCATTATTTTTGTTCAAAAGTTTGGAGTCAATTCTCACAGTATTTCATTACTTGCAAAAGCTAAGAAGCATCTGTCTTTAGATGGGGTTTTTTTTAGGAAAGAAAATGAGCCAAAACAGAAATCAAAATTCAGGACACACTGGACAAAACATAAACCTGGAAAATGAAGGCAATAAATACATTAAATTTGGAACTTTGACAGTGTCATTTTTCAAGTTTTTCCAAAAAGTTTTTATGCCGTTTCCTTTCCGTTTCTCCAAAAAACGTTTTCTTCAATTGTAAGAGGACAGTAATCAAATAAAACAGTCCTCTTAAATCATTTTAAATGTCTGTAGAAACCGTGAAGTAGTTACACAGAGCCATTTTTCATTATGGGTGTTTTTTTGGTCATTATAGGCCTATATAAACAGTCTTTAGAACAATAACTTTTTATTCAATATTTAAAATATTTTGCCCAAATGTTATTACATTCTTAACAATGCTGTAATTCCCTGTTTGCAGTAAACAGCTAAACAACTTTATCCTTTTAGATTAATTAATTATATTTACAACTTCTTAACACCTTGCTAATTATTTGTAAACCACTGAAATTGCACAGGACTGAAATATTCCAAGGATCAATTCCAAACTCTTGAATGGTTGTATGTGATCTACACTATGTATTCAAAAGTCTGCAGACACCTGTTCATCCAGTGCTTGCTGTGAATATTTCTTTATATTCGGTCACAAGAGCATTAGAAAGATCAAGAACTGATCATAGATGATTGGCTCCTCCATCCAAATTTACTTCATCTCCTCATAGTGATGCTGGACGTAGTCGCTATAGACCAGTTTGGGATGGCACTTTGTCCCTCTAGCTGATGCTTGTCACCGGTCATGGTGACCTTAGGCTCTTGTTTGGCTGAGTCAGAGCATCCCATTCTATTAGCAGTGACCTCTTTTTGAAGATTATACAAGCACAGTCGAACACAGGTGCCCACAATGGGTGTACCTGAATTCACTAAATACAAAAAGGGGGGGTCTGGATACTTTTGAACATAGAACATACTTTGTGATGTGCTCAGCAGGCTCTTGATGCTGAAAAAGAAACCTTGTGGTGGCAGCTACAGTTGTTGCCTTTTGTTAGGCACCAGATAGACTAATTTCAGCACTCTGTCTCGTTCTTTTAGGTATGGCTTTTCCAACAAAGGGCTAGTAGTGTTCATGGACAGTCTGCATCCTTCACAAGTGTTAACATGCTTTGTTTCGTAGCTGTCGCAGAACGACCGAACATTAAACAGCAAAGACCCCTAATAATGTGTTGGCTAAAGAACAGACAAACCAAGATCATTACTACTGATGTTTACACTGGTCTTAACTTCCAGAGTTTCGTACTATTTCTTTGGTTCATCCTCATCTTACAAATATTAAGACTGAAACTATTAGAATACTGATGATTCACTAAAATCTGTCATTCCCAGTGTTCTTTGAATAACATCCCAGCCTGCAGTTTGAGCTCCTGACGGTCCCTGCGCTTGCTTTCAGCTCTGAGTTCCCTCAGAGGACGATCAGTATTATAACTGACTTTGTGTTATGAATTGGAATAATGGGATGAACGAAGCGCAGTGGGCTAACTTAAATCTGTCTGCAGGGATCTGCCTGAAAGGGATCCATCTTATTAAAAGCATTTTGTATATTAGGACTGATTTAGTGGGAGGATTTAAAGGGCTCTGCTGGTGTGGTTCGGGAAAAAAGAAGTGGAGCAAATAAACGCTCGTGGTCTTATGTCGCCTTCTTGAAATGACAGATGTGTTTTAAAAAATTTGCAATGGCAGATGCCTGCACTTTGGAAAAGAAAAAAACAGAGCTTTTGGGCTTCTAATAGAAAGCATTCTCAATGTTTCATGAGTTACTGGGTCTTACAAGCTTGATGTGTTAAATGTTTGTTGTTTTTTTCCCTCTGTAATGATGAAAAGTTGTTGTGATGTGTTGTAATGATGTTGATTTCTGTTTTATTGGTAATGTTGCGCTCCGAGCAGGTGCAGTGACTACTAAAGTACGAAGGCAGGATATGCGCGTCCATCCTTACCAAAGGGTAGTGACCGCAGAAAGAGGTTAGTTTAGCCCCAGTGTTCACGCAATACTGTGTGTGTGTGTGTGTGTGTGTGTGTGCGTCTGATAAAGATTGTTACACTTTCAATTGCAATACAGATTACAAACTTAAAACTCTAGCTCCTTTTTTGGACGTTATCTCCCGCATCTACGTAGCACTACACGTGTAACAGATGTATTGGTCTTGAAAGTGTAACTGTGTTTGTGTTTGTGTGTCTGAGTGCTCATGTGTGTTTGAACCAAGTATTTCTGAGCATGTTCACCAGTTTTGGGAAGCACTGGAGATGGTGGGTGACACTTTATATTTGAGGTATATAACACCTACATAAAAATGTCACTAAGTTGCCATTAAAATGATTATAAATATCGCAAAAAACATTAAAAAGAAAAATGAAACAGTTGGAAGCACTTAGGCCAAGTCAGGTCTTAAACATATAAAGTATAAATAGTGTTATAAAGCTTAATGACACTGTTATGTAGGTTCAGTAACGCTTAGTGTAAAGTGTTGCATCCAGTTCACAGGTGGGTTATTCATATTGCATGTCTTAAGTTGAGGTCTCTCACTCCTAGAGAGTTGTTCGGGTTGTTCGAAGTGAAATGGACTGTTTGCTTGAGCTCCATTATACTGATGACCATGGGATAATATAATGACTCCCAGTCCATGAAGGGTGATGGAGCTCAGTAATTAGCTTCTCTCTTTCTTTTTTCCTCGTTTCGTCGATGTCGATTCCACATTTCTTGGTGTCTTATTAATTATTTGGACTCTAATGTACATTCGCACCTACTCTATTCCATTCAGCCACTTACTTGGCAGTTGAGAAAGGTTATCTTTTTCTTGTTCATAAAATTCTATTCTACTTGTTTCAGAGTAATTTATAAAAGAAGGGGATTTATTTTATTGATCATGTTTACAAGAACAAGTCTGCTGACATTTGAAGACCAACTTAATGACACAAGAGTGTAACAAATTTTAACGGGGCGTTAATCACCACGCAACAATATTTCCAGTACTGTATTTCGTCAACCCAGTATTGTATCTCATGTGATGTTGCATCAGGCACAGCCAGTTAGAAGCCGTTTAGAGCTTTGATCAAGCTTTCCTCCAGTGAAGATAGTCCTCTAATACTGAAAACATTCAGAACTCCCTCAGCAGTCATTTCCTTAACTCTTTCGTTCCACATATTTATAATTTTGCATTTCATGATCTTCTTGTGTTAATGTTATTATATATTGTTTGTTTATTGTCACTCATAAGTACTACTTCCATCAAGTTTGGGCCAAGACCTTTTTTTTTTTTAATTTTATATTTTGTTGATAAAACAAACCCATTCTAAGGGAAATTAAAGAACCACCTTTCAGAGATGACTCCTGAAACTACAGCACATTAATGAAACTACATATTAGACATATTGAACGACTTTGGGCGTGCCAAACCTGTAAATATAATAGCGATGATTCCTTACGGTTAATGTGAAATTCTACTGATTCGAAATAAAGTTGAAATTAGCACTGTAAGATCTTAACCCATAACCGACAAACAAAACTGACCAGATTAATGAGAAACAATTGTGAAATTGCACAGACAGTCAAATCACCTCATCTGGCCTACTGCCCATGACCTTGTCTAGTGTCGCCGAGCCCAAAAAAAAAAAAAAAGGACCAGAATAGATTCACCTCAGCAAGTATTAATAGCACTATGAACAACTACCGGCTCTTCATACGCATTCTATCAGTGTTTAAGCCTTATTTAGTGAAATTGTCTCGCTGGGTAGGAGGCGTTTTAGAGCTCCCCCGCTGTTTTTTACCATTGAAATGCTTATTTCATCAGAATTTTCATCAGTTCACTTAAAAAGTAATGGCATAATGAGCTTATTTGAACAGTTCTACTGCAATATTCGGAGAGTAGTACTGCGTATAAAATAAAGGGCGTGGTCAGTGTCACATGGGAGAGATTTGACGCAAAGTTATGAAGGGTATGACTGGTTTGAGGAGTCTTCATAAGTACTAAATCTGAGCAGAATTGCTTTTCAAATGCAGCTGATAATCAGAGCGCATCTCATTTCAACACCCATTAGAAAAGCGATAGGCAGTACTTATGAGCTCTTAATTACTCCCCATTCAGAAATACCTCTTCATAAAAATACAGCACAAATAGTTTGCACTGAATCTTTTAAATTGCCAGGCAAAAAAAAAAAGAAAAAAAAAAGACAAAACGATAAAACCTCATGACCGGTTTGAGCGTGAGCGGTCTGTGATGGACTTAGAACAGGGTGGTTCCTTACTGGACATGGTGCGAGTTTCCCATTATATCCATACTCTCATCTTGCTCATTTCCTCAAGAGTGTTACAGTTAAAACGTTCTTATATTACAGTTAAGATGAGCGTATGATGTTTTTGGGAAACCCACGCCTTGTCTTTCAACAGAATATGAACATATGAACTGAAGAAATATTCCATTTTCTATGTTTTTTTTGTTTTATTGTAAGCTTTTATTTTGCTCTTGTTCTTTTTTTTTTCCATTGTCTTGTTTATAAAAGAACATAGTATTTACGTGTGTGGTCTTTTTTTTTATTTTAAAGTTTAAGAGAACAATATGTCTAACTATAAAGCATTGAAATTATGAAATTAAGATATATTGTATATGTGAAGGAATAGGGAATATGTGCTAGAGCAGAAAACCATGTTTCTGAAAAGAAAAAAAAAATGTGGGGATACAGTTTCAGAAACGTTCTAGAAAATCTATTACCGAAAACAAACAAAATCATTGTAATCCTTTCCTGTATCCTGAGATTTGATTAGTTTTGGTAAGCAGTAGTTTTGTGTATTGTGTCCTCCTCCTGACTTCAGCAGTTGTTTTAGTGCTATTCTGTTTCATTAGCATTGTGTTTTCATATTATTGTAAATAGACAAATTTTAAAGACAATAAAGTTTGACTTGAGTCAAAAAATTGAACACCCTTTTTTCATTCCGCAGAAAGGAAAAATCTTTTATAGCTCTCGATTTTCTGCAATCGCATCTCTTTTAACTACTCATGAATTCAAACTCATTGTCACTAGCAGCTTCGTTGCTTTGGACTGGACGAGCACTGTAATGCTTAATAGCAGTCAGAGAGCGCGCCATTCATTTATTTACCCCGTTTAATCAAGACTACTTATCACATTCAATCATCCGATCTGTAATTGACTGCTACTAACCATTAAGTGGCGGTAGTTTAATTTGAGTTCTGTGATTGATTTTGCCTCTCTGCTTCTTTAACCATTTTCACCTGGGAGTTGGGCTCTTGTGTGAAATCATGAGGCCTTCATGATTTCGCATCGTTAATTGTAGATGTTGAGCAGTTTCTCTGACAGTAGCTCTGATTAGTAATGTCATGTTGTCATCCGACCGTCACTAGCTGAAACTAATCTCCTTCTCTATCTTTTTTTCTTTTGTGTCCTCCTATGTCCTTTTGTTTTGTTTTATTTTCCCCCCACTCTTTGTATCTGTCTGTCCGTTTGTTTTCTAACCACCCAGCCGCCACCGGCAACTAACCAATGACCCTATGAGCTCTCAACTCTTCACCCAATGATGACCTGACCATTGCCTGTCTGCTGACCAGTTCTCTGGCTCTCGTCCTTCGCTTGTCTGTACTCGCGGCCTGCTGGTGAGCCCCGGAAGCAGCTTTAATTCGCTTAACACAGCGCAGATGCAGCGACGGCCCCGCTACACAACCCAGCAACCCCCCCCCCTGAAAATGAGCAACTGCCCACTTCCACAAACTGAGGACCTCCATGGTCAGGTGATCTAGTCTCCACTGCACTGATGCGTCATAAAGCAATAATACGGTCTGGAACAACACCTTCAATTCCATTACCACTCCCACACACTCATTCACGCGTGCACACACACACGCACCCACACACACACACACCCATATATACACCAGCTTTCACTCCTTGAAGACACGTCACCTAACAGAGGTTAGATATTGAGCATTAACTGAGACGTTTGGCTGAATTGTTGTGGGGACCACCCAGGATTGAAGCATTGAACTTAATGCAGTAGTGTGATGTGTGGATCGGCATGCTTATGTGGGAGAGGATATAAAAATGAATAAGAATGTTTGGGTTTTTTTGTTTCTTTTTGTTTTTGTTTTTTTTTTTTCCAAGAAAACTCCAAGGCAAAATGTACATGGGAGGGAGTTAAAGCCATGCTTGCCTATCAGCTTCGTGTCCACAAAGATATCCGATGCATCCAGTGAGAAGAATAAATGTAAAGACACTAATTAATAATACTTTTTTTTTTATATGAGGGTGCTGCAAGGGAAATGACTATATTTTTCACAATAGATTCTTTTTCTATGGAACTACAGTATTGTCAAATTGTGATGAACAAAGAAAAAAAAACATTTATTTCTTTACGACGACGGAGAGATTTTAGAGACCAAAACAGCGTCTTTTCTTCTTTTTTTTTTTTTTTAAATCAAAAAAATCTTTAAAAGTGCCTTACTTTGCATATGATTATTGAGTACAAATGATCTCCATCAGTGTTTATGACAGCATATCAGGTATGATTTGTAAGTCCCTCCTTATCTTTGTTTAAAAAAAAAAAAAAAAGGGAGGAACACAAATAGCCCGATTACGGTCCGAATCGTTTTGAGATATATACAGTTATTCATTTCTGTTTTAAATTGTATGCTTATCAACTCAGTCGTGCCAACTGTTAACCTACAGTTATATTGGTGACTTTGTAATGCTCACTTTGGTGTTCAATAACATCTAAACTAGAAGTGTGATAACTGCTTGGATCTTCCGCAGTAACACAATTTTGAAGCTCTATGAAGTCAGCATAGCCATCAACTTCCCACAACGGTCGCTTGTTGAAATTGTTAAGAGATCAATTCTTGTTTGGTCACTGTTTTTGCATGAATTAGCCAAGCGAGTTGGACTCAGCAGTCATCATTAGACAAAGATCATTGCTAATTATATTTACTACTAGTATTAAGATTCTATTTCTCCTGTCTGCCACTAGGAAGAAGTGAACTGTGAAGTAATACTTGATAAGGTGACCTCTCAAAACGAAAGTATTCTATGCAATTGATTTACTTTTGCCAAGCTAACCGAATCGAGTTTCCTTCAGTAGGTCTTCCACCTTACAGAGCCAAGGCCAAGAACTAACGTGGAAACTTCAAACGATTTGAGAAGGGAAAACAAAAACCTACAATCGAGAAAACAGGCTGTGCTTCTAGAATCTGTAACATGATTAACGAAGAAAAAGTCTGCCTCCTTATTTAGTTTTCGTAACTGGATTGTCCGAGGAAATATCTCCTTGTCGACACTTTTGTCATTTGTATGTAGTGCCATATATGCAAGAGTTTTTGAAACCCTAGGGATTCTAATGGTGTTACGTCTCATTTCTCGTTCATGCAAATGCAAAGAGAAACTGCATTTGGTGAAAGTTCTTATTTTTTTTATTTGTTTCCATTTTTTTTTTCCCCTTTTTAACCCAAGTTTCTCGATTTCTCAACTAACTAAGAACTGGAGTGCTGAGTTACAGAGTGTTTCCTTCAGTTACGTTTGTGTTTTTGTTTTTATCAGCAGTATTATCGTGTGTGAATGAGATACACGTGTGTGTGTGTGTGTGTGTGTGTGTGTGTGTGTGTGTGTGTGTGTGTGAGATTCCATGTTGTCTTTGATACCATGCTTATGATACGCCTATGAACTGCAGCTCCCTTTTTTAAGCAATTCTTTTTTTTCATTGGAAACATGGTTCTATTTATAACCATTGTAACAACTTTATAATGTATTTTTCTATCATATTTTATATGTACAAGATAACATTAAATCATGTTTTCTGATATGAACTCTATGCCTTATTATAAAGTCACATGATCCTAACCTTTGTTATTTCATGGTACAATTATTCGGACGATATTTTCAGCGAGTCAGAATGCCAATGGGGTTTTCATTTTTGAGTGACGAATCATTAGAATTTAATGCCCAGCTCATTTTTGTTTTACCTATTGATTGCAAACCCACCCCCACCCTATTTACTGTAAAATGTCATTTGCTGGGACATTTGGTATTTGGTTGGTCTATTTGAGTTTCAGTGTTGCTTGACTTCTGTGCCTTTCCATGTAAAGTGTGAGCTATTAACCATTTAAGTTCAATATAATCGGATTAATCTTCTCTTGCCTCTTGTACTAACATTTAAATATATCTTTTCATTAACACCTTCAATAATTTTTTTGTCTGCTTTGAATCTTTAAACAAAAAAAAAAGTGTGAAATTAAGCAAAAGAGTGTTGAACTGACATTTTAAGGATGCTGGACTAAACTCTGTACTGAAAAAGCAATAGCAAAATATTAAAATGATAGTTTTAAAAGAAACTAACTTTGTCGCGCCTTCTCTTGTGCTTTTATGTGCCAGTACACTTTGCATACTAATCTTAGCCAGGGCTACAGCGGGCGTAGGCCGAGTTTGAGTTAGTTCTGATCTAAGCGGATCTTCTGCTGTGCAACTTGGTGCATCGGTTCTTTCCAGTCTGCAAAATGTTGTCCTCTGCTGTCCTCCACTCCCAGTTAGAAAAAAAGATAATTACACTGGAAAGATAAAATAGTATGCTTGATTGAGCTTTAAAAAAAGATGCTCCCACCCACACAGCAACAATTTTGTCCTCCTTTCTCTCACCACCTGTCTGTCGTGCTTGTTTTCTATCATTACCACCTGGTGAGGAGCTCTGGAAAGCCGTGGTTAGAGGAATATCCACTGTTTACACCAGCCAGTGTCTCCAGGGTCCACTAGAGCGCAGATGTGAACAAAATTCTTTCCAGATTCCAGAAGAAGAGAGGGGAAGAAGGAAAGCAAATGTTTTCACACATTCTGACATTCAGAGCACTTGCCAATCAGGGCAGCATAATGCCACGCCCACAACTAAGTTTTTCTATTGCTCTTGGTGTGTCCTGCACACTAACATTCCATCGCTGTCAGAACAAAACCTTCTGTCTCGGAAATGCCGCATTGTTAACACAAAAATGTGAAATTTCTGTTGGTCGATCCTGAGACTTAACACAATGCTGTTGAAATTTTGATGGAGCAATCAAATATTGTGAGGTTTTGGACTGGCAGGGACGATCTGCAAGTAATTGTAGCTTGAATAGTGAAGATTCTAATTCTTTTTGTGTTGCAAATTCACATCAAAATCAGAAACATCTCTCTCTCTCTCTCTCTCTTTCTCTCTTGGTGAAGCCACAACCATGTTGAATTTTCATCTCCAGGTTCAAAGTCTACAAAGGAAAATGCAAGACCGTTTAAAACGATTCCTAATAATCCTCTCAGCTTTCTGCGTGTTTGCGTCGGCACATTTTTTTTGTTTGCGAGTCGAAGTTTGCGGTGGTCTGTTCTTCACTGATAAGATTATTCTCACCAAGCTCTTGTGGCTCCCACAACACCAAAGCGCCACCGATGGTGTTTGCTTGCGTGTGAGAGCAGGACACATACAGAGGAATGGTGTGATGCACTTTTTTGGTCCATGTGGGATGGGCCTGGAGTGCATATGAGGGTTAAAAACAATTAAAATTAGATCAAATGTGTGATATTTATAGTCAATGAGCAACAACAAAAAAAAGAATGGGACACAAAAAGTGATTAATTTGCTCCTACAGAAAGAAAAGTGCACTGAAACACCACGCTGTGTGGGAAATTAATCCTGTCTAGACCAAATTGCTAGCTGCCATGTAGGGGAACCATTCCCTCTATCGTTTCTTCCGCCCTTTCTCCATCCCTGTAACCTACAATTTAAAGCTCGGTTTCTTCTGCCCTTGTTCTGTCTCTATCCTACGCCTCCTCCTACCACTTCAGCTCTATAGTTCTGCTGGAGACTCACCATGTCAGAACCATGCAGGCACACGCACACCCAAACTAATGGTGCATAATACAGTGGGGTAGTTTAATGACTGGATAATGGGCCGAGCTGACGGTTTGGGTGGAAAGATGAACTCTGCATGGTCTCTAAAAAGAGCCCTCGGAGAGTGGGCCATGTCGACACACACTCACACACTTCCGCCTGAACGGCTCCAGCGGCCTCTGTGACCTTCATACCCACAAACAAACTCAGGAGCCTCTGCCCCGGCACCTTCCATAAAAATAGAGGCTGTTCCTTCCCTCCTTCCTCTTCTGTCCTTCCCTGTCTAATGATCTAAGTTGACTGGCTGACTGAAAACATCCTCATAGCGCTAACCTTCACTTGGGCCTTCTATTTCTTAAACACCTTAAACGTTTCATCCTGTTGTAAAGGTTAAATATTAAGAACCCTAACTCATTAAAGCAATTAATTTCAGGTACACCATTTTCTCTTCAGCCCAAGCATAGTTGATCAGCCAAAACATGTATAAAGCTTGCTTTGTTTAGTTTTGTGTTGTTGTTTAAGTCACTTTTACAGTATGACCACTTATCTATGGAAATGGACAAAATCAAGGCTTTATGAATTATATATTGTACATACTTTTGTCAATTTAAATACAAACAGTAGTATGTCATTGTGTTGGAAAATGCATAGGTATGTCTGATTGTAATTATTAAGGCCTGCAGTATTTACACTTTTTTAAATCAACTTCCTCTACTTGTATATCCATTTAAGACACAATGTTTCGCTTACAGATGCTAACATTGCATCAAGTGATGGAGTGAGGATGGGCTGCGCTACTCAGAGAAAAGGAGTCCTTGTTATTGTCATGTATATATATATATATATATAAATAAAGTAGCAATTTTGATCACCAGTGATGCCACAGCCATCCTTGACTGGGACTCCATGAAGTCGCCATGACGACCTTTCTCTGAGAGAGTAGTGCAGCCCATCCTCACTCCATCATTCAATGCAATGCTAGCATCTGTAAGTGAACATAGCCAAACAGGCAGTTAGTGCTCTCCTCCAAGCGTGTTAATCTGATGCCCTTGTTGTATTTTGAAAAGATAAGATCTCACCTGACCCTGAGGGAGCATGTGTTAGCCTTCACCCTCCTGGCGCTGGCTGTGATACCATTGTTATCGTGATACTGGGGGAGTTGTGGCTATTGGCTGGAACTGGACACGTCTATTATGGGTAGACAAATCAGGAAAATCACTGTTATATTACAGGAGCATACACACACTGTAGCGCTTCTTGTCTGAGCGGTGCATTGTTTTGCTATCAGGGAATAGGAGGAGTGTCGGTACTTGTGGGCCTTGAACAAACTGCACATGATGTGAAACAATGAGCACAAAAAAGGCATGTCCAGCAGGAGGATGTGGAGTGGGTGTGGAATGTCCTCCTGGGGGCTTGCATGGAGCACAGGAGACTTCGAGGAACACTTCCCCTCTGCTGCGTGAGACAGCTGTTGCCACACACACACACACACACACAGTTTATGTAAGAGAGGAAACCATTACTATTTACTCGCATTATCCCATTGTTGTGACCTTAAGATCTGAGACGCATCAATAAATGACAGTGGAACAAAGTTTGTTGGACATATCTAATAATAGCTCATAATAGTAATAATAGCAATAATGATACTAATGTTAGTTACATAGTACTAGTACTAATGATATCATATAAATATTATAAAGTATAAGCAGCATTTGACCAGTGCTAATCAATGAAGTCATAAACAGTCATCCACATTCCTGAATATAACAGGAAAACAGAAATGATCCCCATCCAGTGTCTGCACATTCATTCACATGCATCTACACACTCACAAATAGAGATCTGTTGGAGCAGCAGGATGCCTCAGAGCTCTGCTTTATGTCCCAGTCCTCTCAGTCTCCGCCTCCACTCCTCTTCCTCTCCTCTTCTGGATGCTCCCTGCCCTTCCTGCCCGCTCTCGGGGGATGGGGCCTCAGCTCTGGCTCCAGTCTGACCCCCCACTCTGGCTCCTCATGCCTGGACCCTGCCCAAACCTGGTGGGAGAGGCGAGTCTGGCAGCCAGCATCCAATAGCAGCAGCAGCACCGGCCACTGGCCTTGAGGAGAGTATAAATGAGATGAGACAACTGGATCAAGGACTAACTGTTGTTTAGATTAAAATGCTTTTTTTTAAATGGGTGATAGAAAATGCATACTTATGAGTTTTGTCTTTTCAAGGACTGCGCATTAATTTCTTGTTTTCTTCTTTTTTTTTTTACTCTTTATCTCTTTACTATCAAAAAGCTAATAAAAAATCAAAAAAGCTAATAAAACTTACTGCTTAACACTTTACAAGTACAGTTAAACAACAGAAATCAGCACAGTTTCATACATTATGGTTGAACATTTAACTTAGAGGCCCCGTTATCTACGACCTGGCCCCAGAATGAACTGAGAAGTTGGTCTGCACTGCGTTGGATTCATGAAACAACTTTTGTATGTTGTCCAACTTGGTAATTCCATAAAGTCACTTTTTTGTGTGTTTGTGTGTGTGTTTTCCTATCGCTTCCACCAGAGTTCATGAAGGCCCTTGTGTGTTGCTGTGATTCGGAAAGCTTGAAAATGTGTACATGTTTTTTAAACCCCTTATCTGAGAGATTTCTGAGAAGCTTTGTAAAAAAAAAAGCCCCTTACGCCCTCCCCTCATCTCGCTCAAACCAGTTTAAAGAACAGAGGCACTGCACAGCTTTCATGTCTCCATGGTAACACAGTCCTTTGGGGTGCTACTCGTGTGTGTGCTCTTGTGTTTGTGTGTGCGCTTGTGTGTATGTGAGAGTGTGTGTGTGCACACTGTGTTGGTGTTGAAAATAAAATATCGGGGAAAAAGTGTCTGAAGTAAAACAGTATGAACATAGTGATACAATATGAGACAGTGAGGATTAAAAAAAGAGTAAAACTGAGAGATTCATTATGATGACATCACGCTCATTTCCCACTGCTGCAGTGTTCCACAGGGAGCCCTCAGTCTCTGTTCTGCTGCTTTAGTGTCTCCTCGGCTCTGAGGGCTGCCTACGGGAGGCCGTCCACTGGCTGTGAATGGCCTTTTTGTTGGGAAACAGTGAGCCGTTTCTGCTCCCACAGAAAGTCCTGGATAATTTAGTGTGGATGCCAGGAAGTCTGAGCTCACAGAATGACAACAATGGCAAACGTTATTGCTCCACCTCAAGGGGTGGAAAAGAAAGAGAAAGAAATCACAAGGGGGAAAAACAGCCATAGTGAGTGAATTCGAAAAAGGCCTTCCACCCACAGGGCAGCATCATCACTTTATCGCTTATGATTCCATATAAACTCTCTGGACGATAAACTCTCTGTTCATAAAACTGCTGATTACTGTTTTTGCACTTGTGCATATTTTACACGCGTGTTTCTGTTGTGTTTCTACACAACTCAGCTTTAATAAACTTGTAAAAATGCAAATTCATGAGACGCTACATAAATAACTTTTAATTAACACTTGACTGCCATCTAGTGTTTGTCATCAGTTAACACATTTTCAAATTTATGCAGCCATATAAATAAAATAAGGAATACAGTATTCCGAAGTAATAACAACAACAACAACAACAACAACAACAACAACAACAACAACAACAACAATAATAATAATAATAATAATAATAATAATAATAATAATAATAATAATGATTATGCTTGATGGTGATGATGATTATTGATGATGGTGATGATGAAGACGTATTATTATTATTATTATTATTATTATTATTATTGTTGTTGTTGATGTTGTTGTTTTTGTTGTCGTCCTTGTTATTGTTATTGCTATTGATATTATTATTCCAGCTATGATTGTCTTAATATCAGTAAATTATATTCTGCTGTGATCAGCAGTTACATCAATAAGTAATTAGCCAAATGCGTTCAAATAACATTCATTAGCTTCGCAACCTACAACCCCAGACATGTTTATATTTTAATTACACTGGTTGGTAATCATGTGTTGTCGTAATGTCTGGAACATTTAAATCCAACCACGTTTACTTTTGTAAACATGTCAGCAGTAATGTTGACGTTTTCTCAGATTTGTTCCCCTGTCTTTCAAAATAAAATACATAAATGAGAAAACAAGTTTTCATTTTAGCCCAATATTATGTAGGCTCCCTAAATGTAAATGTACACATTTTCGTTGAAACTCCAACATTTTGAACTAATCTTTTTAATGATTTGATCATTATTTTTGCACTGTAATTTTCAAGCGACCACCACCCATCCAACACATTTTCTAAAGATTGTATTTGACACTGAGAATGTATAAAACACTATATGGACAAAAGTATTGGGACGCATCTCTTAATTATTCAATTTAGGTGGCCCCTCACGTCCAGTGAAGGCCAATCATAAGGCTTCAGGATACCAAAACACTCTGGACATCATATGTACAACTTTGTGAACACAGTTTGAAGAAGAACCTTTTCTATTCCAGCATGACTGTTTCCTTACTACACAAAGCGAGCTCCACAAAGACATGCAGGATGGATGAATGATTGTGGAAGAACTTGACTGGCAGAGTCCTGACCTCAACCCCATCCAACACCTTTGGGATGAACTCGAGCGCAGGTTGCACACCATTGTATCATTATGCTCTGCATAATGAATGGACACAAATTTGAGTAGAAAAAAACAAAATCTTCAAAATCTTGTGGAAGACCTTCCAAGAAGAGTGGATGCTGATATAGCTTCAAAGTGGGGACCACCTCCATATTAAAGTCGATGTGTTTGAACATAATTTCATTAAAGACTCTGTTGGTGTAACGATCAGGTGTCCCAATACTTTTGTCCATATAATTTAGTGTGCAGCTCTCAGACGCAACATGGTTTGCTTAACAATGTACATACTTAAATCATATTTTAATTAATTATATTTATATACACCTCGCTTAGCCTTCTGTGCAGATAGCATGGTGTGTTAAGCATTTTTAGAATATTTCTGCAGAGGTTTGAGTTTTATTTTTATTTTATGTTTTTTTTATATTTCTCGTCTCTGTCTGTCCAGTCCTTGTATTAGCAGTTTTCTCTAGAAACAATAAAGTTTTCTGATTCTTATAAATTCACTTTCATTTTTGTTTAAGAAGCCTGTTGAGATACTCTGAAATGCCTGATCACGTGCTGTGCCGATCAATAAAATAGTCCTATTCATTCTATTATAATATATTCATTTTAGCATTCTTGTTCATTGATTCCATGTAGTGTATGAAGTAATTTCACCAAGAAGTCAAATTAATCATCCATTCAGTACTTACACCACCACCCTTTGCAGCTCCAACAGGCCACGCCATCTCCGATGAATGAAAAATGAACGAATGATTAAAAACAAATAACAGATTAATTATTATACTGAATGGTTCAAAGAACCGAGTCAGTAAAGAGATCAGAACTTCGAACGCGCTTTACGACAGTGTGACATAAGCAATGTTGGGCAGGTTTCCGGCAGCAGCGCGTGGTGGAGGTCAGAGATGTCCAGGAAGGGTTCCTGAGATCAGAGCAGCAGATCGGTACGGCCGGGGGGGTCCTGACCTTTAAATCGAGGGTCTCGGGTTTGTACTGAACCGTCCAGTAAAAGCACGTGACTGCTGGACCTGAGAGAGGACTGACTGCTTCATCGTGAGAAGATCAGCGGCTGAGATCATGGAGAACAATCCTGCAGGGTCCGGATCTTTTAAAGGGGGACTTGGTGGTCTGTTCGGTGGAGGAGCCCCAGAGTACTCAAACACTGAACTGGCAGGAGTGCCATGTAAGTAGTCCCAGCTTTACTTCAGCCTCAAGGTGATCTCCAGCTTCTTTGTCCTTGTCTGTGTATGTATATATATATATATATAGTGTGTGTGTGTGTGTGTGTGTGTGTGTGTGTGTGTGTGTGTGTGAGAGAGAGAGAGAGAGAGAGAGAGAGAGAGAGAGAGAGAGAGAGAGAGAGAGAGTGATCAGCTCTGTCCTCTTTTCTCCATAGTGACTGGAATGAGCCCCCTCTCCCCCTACCTCAGTGTGGACCCTCGCTACCTGGTGCAGGTGAGAGCAGAGAGAATCACGTCTGACAGTTTCATTTATCAAGAAATTTGACTTTTAACAGTGTTATAAGCGAAAAAACCATCCTGATGTATGTATGGACATTTAAATACGAAGTCTTGAGCTGAGCCTCCCTCTTTTCTTCATATTTTGCGGCAAAAGAGCCAGAATTTCATGTGCTTTAATGTAGTCTTGATCAGTTCTCCAGGCTTTCAAAGTTGTCATTTTGGATAGTTGCAGTAGAATGTTTTATGGGTTTCAAGCCACACAGTGACCTACGATTGAATCATTCAAACAGAACAAAGCTGTCTTAACTTAGTGTGAATAGGGTGGCACAGTATATGGTATAAAATGCAGTACTGTTATCATTAAAGGTGTCGATATGTAAATGAGCCTCTAACCAGTCACAATATTTCTGACAGCGACTAATCACAGCTCCAGGTGAGCTATGGGTTGTTCTGATGAATCGAGGTCTTCATGTAATCTAGGAAAAGGCCATTTTTATCCAGTGAAGGCGAAACATTCATGAATGGGCAGGGCTAAACTGATGCTTTTGTATATGGACTGTATGGCTGGAGGAGGGAATGTCCCATTTGAAACAATTTTTCCAGACTTAATACTAGTGATGATATGGGCCCTTTAATATATTGAATGGCATCGCAACATGTAACAGTAAAATCGCAATACTGATATGTTGCCCATGTTGAGCAGCCATGGGTCAAATTCTCTCATATTGACTCTTCCTACTCTGTGGTTGATTAAGAGCTCTGTTTATAAGGCCACTTTTGTGTACAAACACACGTTTAAGTTTTTTTAAATGTGTTTTTAAACATAGATTAATATGTGTGATCTATAATTAGACACATTCAAAAGCTGAATCAAACCTTGACTTGGGCAAAATGTAACTTTTGTCTAGCAAAATGAGGCAAGTTTGCTTGATTGAGACATTAGTGTCTCTGGTAGATGCTGTAATGTAAAATGCCAGTTAATCGTATGAGATACTTGGTACATAAATTTTTCCCCTCTATTGTAATTCTTAGGACACAGATGAGTTCATTTTGCCGACCGGAGCAAACAAAACCCGTGGCCGCTTTGAACTGGCCTTCTTTACCATCGGAGGCTCCTGTATAACAGGTAAGGTCTATTCGGTTTTCTTCTGACAGACATCCATTTATCATTCCTGAAACCCAGGAGTAATCCAGATAGTTTGCATTTTCTTCTGTGCAGGTACTGAATATAAAGCCTTGGAATTTAAGGAGATAATAACTGTTGAATGAAGGCGTGTGTATTGCCTTGTAGGTGCTGCTTTCGGAACACTGAACGGGCTCCGCCTGGGCCTGAAGGAGACCAGAGACATGACATGGTCCAAACCCAGAAACGTACAGTAAGTGTGTTTGTGTGTTAAATATGGTATTGCTGAGAAATATCAAGTGACTAAAGGTAAAACAATAAATGACAGCTGGTGTCATTTTGTCAGTGATATTTAAAAATATCTTTGTTTTTTCCCCTCAGGATTTTAAATATTGTCACACGTCAGGGTGCATTATGGGCAAACACACTGGGATCAGTTGGTAAGAAATTTACAGCAATGTGTTTTGAGGAGTGTGTGAGTTAGAAATTCAGTCTCCTGCGGGGTGTGTGTGTGTGTGTGTGTATATATAGTGTGAGTGTATCCAGACACTATATGGACAAAAGTATTGAAACACCTAACCATTAAACCAACAGGGACTTTAATGACATTACATTCAAATCCATAGACTTTAATATGGAGTCGGTCCCCCTTTGCAGCTCTAACAGTTTCCACTTTTCTTGGAAGGCTTTCCACAAGATTTTGGAATTTCTGTGGGAATTTGTGTCCATTCATAGAGAGAGCATTTATGTAGAGCATTTATGAGGTCAGACACTGATGTTGGATGAGAAGGTCTGGTTCACAATCTCAGTTCCAGGTTATCCCAAAGGTGTTGAATGGGTTGGGGTCAGGACTCTGTGAGAGCCAGTCAGGTTCTTACACATAGCTTGCTTTGTGCACTGGGAAGCAGTCATGCTGGAATAGAAATGTTCTTCCCCAAACTGTGTCCAGAAAGTCCAATGGGACTGTCCAAAATGTCTTGGTATGCTTGATTTCATACACCTATGCAATTGGTATGATGGAAACACTCAAATTCAATAGTTAATAGTCCTAAAACTGCAAACGCCTGGTACAGCATTCGCGGAAGGCGCAAAGATCCTCCATATGTCGCCGTATATAATTAATCATGCATTTTAGTGCTAAATTAAGAAAAATATAATTGACTAACATAAATATTAGCAAATTCAGCTACATTTCCATATAAAATCTAACTATACATTTTTAGTATTGTTGAGAGAACTTCAAGAAAACGTGTATTGGAATGGAAAAATGCCACTGTACTCAGAGACAGGGGATTTGAAAGTAGCCAATTCGAGAACCTTATTCATTTCTTCTTGCTGCTGATTGGCTACTTTCAAAACTCCCGTTTTAAGTGTTCTCGTGTTTTTCGTTTTGTTCTTCTAAAAGCCCTGTAATTTTATTACTGTAAATTAAATCAATGTATTACTTACCTGCTTATACCAAAGAAAACATGCATGCATGAATTACAGTAGAGTCTATACGAGGGTAACGTCAATATTTTACATTCTAGCACTGCAGGAGTTCAGTGTAAACTGTACAGTACGGATACGGGTTTACTTTTACATTAATGCATTAAGCTAAGTTTGAAATGAAATTAAAGTGTTATGGGAGCATGTTAGGGGGCATATTAAGGGTTTATACTATAAAAGTAGGGCTTTTAGGCAGTTTATTTACATTTTTTCACAATTTGCGGGTGCTCTTGGAATGCATCCCCCACGAATGTTGGGGGTTTACTGTATATAAGTACCATGTTTTGTCCATTCTGTGAACAAATCCACCGAAATCGCATGTGTGTTTCTCCACAGCTCTGTTGTATAGTGTTTTCGGAGTCGTCATTGAGAAGGCCAGAGGTGCAGAGGATGACCTTAATACGGTAGCTGCTGGGACACTGACAGGGATGATGTATAAATCCACAAGTGAGTATGAGACACCTAACAGTAATCTGTTGCCAACATTTTGTAATTTTTTTCCCATGTAAATGCCATAAATGTAAACATGTGCTGCGTGTTTTTTGTTAACCTCCTGTTTGGCAGGTGGACTGAAGGGAGTTGCCAGAGGAGGCCTTGCTGGTTTAGCCTTGTCAGGGTTATATGCCCTGTACAACAACTGGGATCACCTTAAAGGCAGAACTCCTTCACGTTACTGAAGAGGACCAGAACTTAAAGCATGGACATTTTGACTCTAAACCACCTCCTGTCCCACTTAAGAGTTGCCCCAACATTTTGGGATTTTTGGACCTACACATCTGTCTTTTGGCTTTGAAAGTTTGTGATGTTTATTATCAGAAAGTCAGAAGTGAGCTGTCTTAAATGTGTTGGTCTGTTTTATTCTTTAGTCAAGAATATACATCTTTCAGTCATGAGGACTCTTCAGGTGGAGAGGGGGAGATGCTGCTGTCATAAAGGCAGTGGCCAATAATATTAGATTTTTTTCCAGTATTGTAATGTTTGTTAAATGAAAAGGTTTTGCCATTGAATTCATAATCACCAGGACATTGTACAAGTGCACATCCCTGTCTCATACAAGACTGAAAAATCTAAATATATCTTTATATATAAGCTGTTTTAAGCAGCTCTGTACTTAAATTAAAGCATAAAGGTTTTTTGAAACTCTTGTTGTGGTGTTAGTACGCAGTTAACTTTTTTTTTAGGTATTACAGCAGTGTTTTTGCAATAAGCAATTCAAGTCTTATCCCTTTATTAGCTCTGATGCCAGAGAACAGATGGTGAGGTAATCTGTTGCCATTTGAAGAAGCAAGTGGTGAGGAGCGACAACATATTGTTTGAATTTGAGTCGGTTAAAAATGCCATACTAAGGTGTCATAAAAGCTTTTTTCACTTTATTGTGGAAGGTTAAGGGTTATATGGAATGTGTGATTAAAGCAGTCTAGATGTATTTTAACAGTAGTGAGTCAGAACTGCAACTTAAGCAGAAATGTATTTCACAGACTGTAGACAGGATCTCACCTGTATCCTGTGATTACAGTGAAAAGGGGTCATTTTTAATCAGACATTGCATCATTCTGGTTTCAAACTGTATTTATTGCATCTTTTTGCATTGATAAAATTATCAGTCCTTGCCGTAGATTCCCATAAATACAAGGGTGTAGGTTAAGTAGAATAGTGCTGATATAAGCACCTCATGGCAGTTACCCGTTAAATATGATAAAGGTGGAGCACCACCAAAGCCGAAAGGTGTAAGCTTTTTTTTTGTGTCTCATACTTTCTGTGCATTTCGGTTCCCCAGAGGCAAATTCTTGCCTTTTATGTAGAACCATGAATAGGAGGCCAGCTGTGTGAGCCAGAAACCACAGAAACAACAGGGCTGGCAGGCAGTCCTCTCAAGCCAAATCCAAATCTGTTGTTGAGAATAGACTTTTTTTGCTTTTGTAGTTTTATATAAGACAGCTCTGGGCTAGCTAGAGGGATAGTCTAACGTGGCTTGATCGCAGCAGTCAAGACACTTGGTGTCTCATGTGCTTGCCATGAAAGAGCAGCGCAATCTTACAAGCATAGCATTGAAGCGACCCACACTGCAGTGCAAACTGTCCTAACGTTGGTGGCTGGAGGTGAGGAGTGCTCTACAGCTCAGCACACAGAGCACAGACGAATGAGCTGATGTGGGAGGAACTAGACCCAGGCCTGGAGGGTCACCCCGTCCCTGTTTTTCCCATGGAGATGGACGTAGAGGTCACTGAAGTCAGGGCGTTCAGTGCAGGAAGAAGTCCCTGATGCGGGTGGCCTCGATCCAGGGAATGTAGGCAGCAGTGCGAGTGAAGACACTGGGCTTGTTCTCCACTGTGCAGCCGATGGGGCCGAAACTCACCACACCGTGCACCTCCCAGCGGTCCCGGCCCAGCTGGCACAACAGAGGACCACCTGAATCCCCCTGGATGAGAAGAGTCAATCACATGTTTCTGATTGTGAGACTTATTACTGGAATGTGTCTATCTATCTATATACCGATAAATATTATGACATTCTTCTTACAGAACTGATTTACTTAAGAAAAATGGGAGCCAACTAGAATAAGTGCATCGTTTTGTCTTTCCTTAGTTGAGACGTTCTCATTAAGAAGTTTAAAGTCTTCTTATTGCCATAAACTAGGTATGCACCGATTGATCTGCCAGTGATCGGAAACGGATGAATTTTGGCCTGATCACGCACACGTATTGCCGATTTCTAACCGATCTTTTTTGGGGGGTTTATTTATTTGGTTATGTATTACATTTTATTTATTTAAATTTGTAAAGAAAATTTGTAATGAAAAAAAATCTTTATATTAAAGAAAATTAGATTTTTGTTTGTATTTGCTGTAGAGCTGCCACTATCATATGTCACTGTTATAAAAGTAAACAGGGAAAGTAAGGACCATGTTACATTAAAAAAGTTGAAACCCATTTTTTGTGTTTTATTCGACTACATGCAGCAGCTCTAATTTTCTGTTATCTGGGGAAAAAATCGGTATCGGAAAAATCGGTATCAGCTGATCACACTTACAAAAAAATCGGTAATCAGAATCGGCCAAAAAAATTGCAATCGGTGCATCCCTACCATAAACGCTCCTGACTGGTTTACCTGGCAGGCAGCGGGAGTTCCCTCAGTGTCTCTGAATCCTGCGCAGATCATGGAGTCTCTCACTCGGTCGCCCCAGAATTTCTTCTGCTTGCAGGTTTTGTAGTCGATGATGGGCAGACGAGCTTGGTTCAGTGCCTCAGCCAGTGACACATTCTCCTTCCCACCTGAGACACAGATATATCCGTAAATCTCTCATAGGAGCATCCTTATGCCTTGTCTGCAACAGATGAGTGATCTGAAGTATTGTCTTTCTAACATTATCGTCAGTAAAATGTTATACTGTGCTGATACAGAGGTGACTCTCCTGCTGGATAGCTGGATGACAGTAATGAATGAACAGTGTAATCTAGAGGATAGTTAACTCTTTACCTCGGGTGTCTCCCCAGCCAGTCACCCAGCAGTAATGGCCTGGTTTTAGGTTTAACTGCTTGCGCGGCAGGCAGGCGTAGCGGATGAAGTTGCTGGGCTGGATGTCTGTGGCAGCTTTAACCAGGGCGATGTCGTAGTCCAGCTCACTGTGGGCTGGGTAGCGGAAATGCTCATGTCTGTAGATCCTCTTCACGGGGAACATGCGCTCAGCTTTTTCTGACCGCTTCAGCTGGTGCTTCCCCAGCACAATACGCCAGCTCCCCGCATCCTCAGCCTTCCCCCTGCATGAGGTGGAACAGACAGTAAAAAGACATTTGCCTGTACTTTTACCTATTTTACCTTTTTCCAATTAAAATTAAAATCAATAAACATCTACGGCACCTGTTACTTCTACACAACAGATGCTGTTTTTACAGCTGAAATGTACAGAACATGAAAGACTACTATGAACCAGACATATGCTTGCAGTTACAGATGGAACTACCAGGGTCTGTTGTCTCGGGTAATCCTGACCATGACTATTATCTACAGATGCTGTACAGCACTGTTCATAAAACCAATTTCGCCATCAAACCTAGGCAGCCTCAAACGCTACTTTATAGTTATGTCAAATGCATTTCAACTTTACAAATATATAGAAATATTATAAATATAAATACAAACAATAAATATTTTTGATGGACTCTTTTGTGATAGAATGGGAATTTCTGTTTTGCTCCACCAAAGATTTGAGGATATTATTGAGGAAGTAAACTTCCCAGAAGTTCCCAGAAGATCATATGTAGTAATGTAGTATACATTTGTAAAATATAAGTTACTGTAAGAATCGACTAATTGAATACAGCAGTAGCCTTCATACTTGACCTGTTTGTCTAACAGAGGCTAGCAAATGTTTCACAGTAGTTGCTGAATAATTAATAAGATTAAAACAAGATTTTCTTAAGATGCATTAGGAGATGAAGGTAATGCTTACTTTTGGAAGCAATGAGCTGCTGTGAGCACCCAGTTCTTGTGGATCAGAGTCCCTCCACACACATGAACATAGTGCTTGCTGCCTCGGGGGCGAACCTTCAAAGCATGAAAATATTACAATACTTAGATTATTAATAGAAGCTATTATTACAAATATTATGGAGTATTTGTTTTAGAAGATGTAAAAGTCCTTTACCTGCAGGGAGACCTGCCAGGGCCAGGAGTGGGGTCTGGCCTCATTGCCTGATACAATGCGCTCTGCAGTGTTGGGTTTGAAGTGAGCCAGGCCACAGTCCTTGGGCCAGTCTGAAGACAAAACAAAGCTTTTTTCATTTCCAATGTAAATGCTTTCAGAGAGTGAGTATCAGCATCTAATGAAACTGATATTAAACACACACACATTTTGTACTAGTTTGAGTTTGTATATGATTCAGTGGTATGACAATGTAAACTATGACTTGCTTCCATTACTCACATCCAGTCGCTTTCCTTTATGACTCTATTTTGTACACCATTTGAAAACACCAGCTGTATTTACATTGTGTAAGCATTTAAATAAGAAAGAACCAATATTATTGGCATCACATCAAGGTACGTTAAAGTTAAGTTTAAAATTTCATATGTATTAGATTTTTTTCTGACTATAAACTACACTATGTATCAGTTATATAGTAATCACTGGATAATAAGCGGAACAATAAGCCTGTGGTTTAAGGCAGAACTATAGAAAGCTATAAAATAAAAGCTGAAAACCTGCTTCATTTCTTTATGATGGCTGTGCATTAAGGTTAAGGTTTACAGCATCGCACAGTAAAGTTTTTCTTAGATGCAGCACAGAATGAAAAAAGATAACTGTAAAATAGTGTTATGAGAATCACGTGTCTTGGTGCAGAGAAAGTACCATGCAGGAGTCAAATTTCTTATGAAGGAAACTGATGTCTAAGCATTTGGAGCAAAGGGAAGCCATGGTGACTCTTACCCAGGTGGAGGACTTTGTGCTGCTGAAGGCGGCTAGGGGTGAAGGCATAGGTGTACGCTGTCTCCAGCACCAGGCCCAGCAGCAGCAGGGGTAACAGGGGACTCCTCATTGCCATGATCCTCAATTTACAGTGCCGCCGCTCTGGAGAACCACCTTTTATAGCCCGCCCGGAGCAGGGGCCACCCTTTGTCCCAGATACGCCCCTCTCTCTCTGGACAAAGGGTCTCCACAATGCCCTCCTTTGCTCCTGGATTGTTCTGGTGGGGCGGGTAGTGGGGCTTCGGAACAGACTGGCCCCCAGAGCAGGGTGAGAGTTCCATCAGCACTTTCCAACTCATCCTCCATCACTACAGTGCAAAACAACTCTACCCTTGCTCCTGCCAGTCATGCCATGCCACTCACTATTTGGATGCAAAGCCCTGCTGACCGCTGGATGACCTTTGGCTACCACATCAAGCTAATTCAATTACTTTGTTAATTAATTAAGTCTTTAAGCTATTTAACCAGAAGTTATTTTCCCCATTATACCACGAACATTGTAACGTGGTATAATACCACAGTAAGGTGATCCATAAAGATTAAGATAATGAAGCTTTTGGTAAACATGGCCTCTGTAAACAGCTTACTGAATTCCAAAGAAAGATCACTGACATAGCGTTTGCTTTTAGTGTCATTTTCACAGTTCTTGAAAATATGTTTGACACTGCTTTTGACTTTTTGCTGGTCCAAACGATGAGGCATTTGATCCAGTGTGTTTCCAAATGAATGCATCTCCGATCCGGAAGTGTGGTGATTAGCAGGTCGGTTTGTGGCAGTACAATAAAACCCATAGTACACACTCACTAAAGCACATGTTTACCACACTCTTTGTTAATAGTCTGCTACTGGTGCAGCATCCATGGTGCTGGACAATCCCTGAAAGGGCCTGTTTGACAAAGAGGTGCTGCTCTTGTATACTACCAGCAGATGGCGTGCGAGAAATATGAGAATAGGCCATGCGGGCCATGCTTCATGTTTTCAGTCAGTAAAACAGAAATAACCTGTTGAAGGTGGTTCCATGCTAGGAGTCTGACAGCTTACTTGATGAAGTGCACTGTTAAGAATGTTTATGTGTTCCCATATACTTCAATCAGAGGTCAGATCTGTAGTGCTACCTCACACTACTGTGTATTGTTGTCTTGTAAGTGCGTGTGCCATGTCTGTGTTTATGCTCAGTTGTTGTGCTCACCCTAAATAGTGAGACATGGAACAACAAGCACAACAGAAAAGCAGTGAGATGAGGTGCTCAATACCAGAGAATGTGCCTGATCATCCAAATGCTCAAAGGCTGTGGAAATGTCCAGGGCAGTTCACCAGAGCACAGTTCACCAAGTTTACCAGGACTCTCTCTCTCTCTCTCTCTCTCTCTCTCTCTCTCTCACACACACACACA
>JBBPDE010000107.1:31513715-31524689 GCA_037974605.1 Nannopetersius ansorgii
AAACCTATATAACTCTATGTATTGGATATATGTATATATGTACACATTGGAGAGTCCTCAGTGTTTGGTGGCAGCCGACAAAAACTGTACAAATACACGAGAAAAATTGCACATTGCACAAAAAAATGAAGAAATGTAGAGATACAGAAATGTATAAGATCACATATGACAGAATCACAATCAGAAAAATGTATTGATCCTGGTGGAAACTGCTTACACAATGACTGCAAAGACACACAGAGACCCAAAGACAAGAACACTATAAATATAATATCAGTGAAATGTCTTTTTACTGAATTAGCTGATTCTAAAGAAAAATACAGTGAAAAGTAAGATATTGCTTAAGGCTCTTAACACATACCTTATTGATGTTTATTGTGAAAATAAGTATTTCCTAAAGGTTTAAAGTTAATTCTGCGATTATCTGTAGGCAACCTCTACAGACAGGTACATTTAGTTCAAAACTTCATCTGGCCTAAACACAGTACTATAAATTCCAAATATAAATAATAACAAATAGCTACTGAGAATTGTTAGATCTGCTACTCACCCTTCGATGCGGTGGGCAGGAGGCAACTGGCGGTCCTCCTGTCCATGTGTGTCTTAGGCAGAGTACGGATCTAAGCATGGGGTGTGATGTGCACAACACAGAACAGCCAGGTTCTCCCTCACTCCAGTCTGCATTCTCTCTCTCTCTGCACTTTCCCACCTCACTTTTCTCACCTCTATTCTGGTCTGCAATTCAGCCTGAATCAAGCTAACTAACTAACTGCGAACTGCTGTGGATGAGTAGAAGAGTACTGTGTGCTCCTCCTCTGTTTCCCATGCATTTTCTGCCCTCCAGCCCCCCCACCCAGATCTACACTAATGCATGCCAAATCCTAAATCTCCCTAAAGCTCCTTGCTTGAAGAGGTAGTCTCTGCTTGACACCTTGTCATGCAATGCACCAATGAAGATTTTAAAAAAAATAATGCATATAAATGAATACTAATAATACAATAATATTACAAGACAATAATAAACACTTATATTTCCACATTACAGCTATATACACTTATATTAAATATAACATCTATTATTAACTTCTTACATGTAAACTGGTGAGAACAATAATGATATATCATAATTAATATATATGTGTGACTATATATTTCACAGGAAAGCTACTTTTATAAAAATGGATGAAAACTGCATAGAGCCAAACTGAAACAGAGCAGGGTTTACTTAATACATTAAAGTGATGCTGTTGAATTTGATATGAAAAGATAATACAATTACACGCCAAATGAGTCACAGAGGACAGTAAAGGTCAATAAAAAATGTATTTTTAATACACGCAGATAAACAATCTGAAGTACTTTCAAATACAGGCTACAATCATTCACTAGCGACTCAGTACACCACATGTATGGAACCAAAGAAGAAAAAAAATATATAAATAGTATATAACTTCATAGCAAAAATCTGTCATTCTATGTAAAAGATATGATCTTGTTCAACAGAAGTTGTTCAGCTATTACAAACGAGAATTTCGCATTTGGTTGACTATGTGTGTGTGTGTGTGGATTTCCTGATTCAGCTTTAATGATGGGAACGCTGGTTCCGAAGCACTGCTACGCCTTTAAAATAAGGGAGACGGAAAAGATTCTATGACACAGAAACACATTTTTGGTTCCCTGAAGAACTTCCAACAGATGGACCTTAAAACAGCCATTTTCTTATTTAAGGCATGTGAATCTAAAGAACTTATTTTTAGTTTAAAGAACCACAAGGAAAAAACCCTTAAAATGGTAAAGAACCTTTACATTTTTTGAAAAAATGTTCACATTTGCATCTCAATTTTTTACAACTTTTTTTCACCGAAACCATTCAACAAACCTTTTAAACAGCTGACCTTCTAAACACTGCATGTATGTTTGTTGTTCATGAAGCAAATGCAAAATAAAACATCTTCAATGAAATAAACCACTCCCTCTGGCAAATGAATTGTTCAAGGACTGTTTTTTTTTTTTCTTCTACAGTTGACATGTTTAAAAAAAACAATACATTTAGAGCCTGCGTTTAAAGGAAATAATAAATCTAACAGTAAAAAACTATAACATGCTTTAAGGGGAAGCTACACTCTGCATGCGCTCACACTCGAGTCTTTCGGCCGTAGGTCAGGCCAGGCCTGCGCTGGTGGCACTAAGGCCACTGGATATGGTCTCGTATCCCACCGACACTAGAGTCAGCACACTGCTCTCGATCTCTGTGGACTGTGGAATCTGTGGGGCAGCAGGATCCATCCGTATCTGTTTTCCTTTCTTTCTGCCTCTCTTTCCCTTCTCTTTGGGCTTGCCGTCCTCCGTGGTGGTCTTAGGTTTACGGGTGCGTTTCCGGATCCTCCTCGACGGCGGCTCAGGTTTGGGATCTGTGTTCCCGGAGAGAATGCGGATCTGACGATCGATGACATCATCTATAATGTCAAGGGCTACATCCATCATGCCATTGCCAAGGCCATGCGTGACGTTAGAAAACAGGCGACTGTTCACTGGGTCTTTGAAAACTTTCCGCATCTCTTCCAGGTAGTTCCTGGAAAACAAAATCATTAAAAAACATTTGAGTACTTTTTGCATCTCACAAAAAAAGGCAGGGTACAGACTTCGTTTTAGTTCAGATATAAAATTACCTCGTTTCAATTATTTTGGACCAGTGTTGCACCTGATTTGTCTCAGGCAACAACTGCTTTGCCATGTTTTCATAATCCACATACTGTAAGGCAAAGTCCTTCATATCTTTACACAGTGCTGCTGTGTCACCTGGAAAAATAGAAAAAAAAAAGAGAGATCTCTTTCTAAAATTACCCTCGGCACAAGAATACAGGCATTACAAATATCTCAAAAAAATTGCAAAATTGGTGAATGATTTTACTAATTTGTGGTTGTAAATGAAGCTCACCCTCAGTTAGTTTGGATAAAGAGCTGGACACTGCCGTGTTGGTACTCGGTGACAGGCCAAAAACATTCAGTGACTCCAGGAGGGTTTTTTTACTAGCAGGCCCTCGACTCACTCTGGTGTAGGCAGCCAGAGATCTGAGAGACATCTTTTCAGGCGGCTCCAGCCTCCGTTTAACTTCGTCGTATTGGATTTGGTACTTCCGGGCCTTTGAGCTCTTCATGTTGGGATCCAGAAGGGAGGCCACCTCTGCAAAGGGAACTTGCATTGAGGATCTGGCCCCGTCGTGGGAGGCTGGTGCACACTGGATCTCTGATGGACCTTGCATTGGAACATGGATCTGCGACTGACCGTGGCTTTGCGGTTGTCCATGGCTTAGAGACTGCACCAGGCTTTGTGATTGCACATGGGCTTGTGACTGGATATGGCTCTGTGACGGACCATGGCTTTGGGCTTGGGCATGACTTTGAGACTGTCCATGACTTTGAGACTGACCACGAAGTTGTCCATGGCCATGTAGTGAAACTTGGGCTTGGGACGTCATCTGAACTTGTGATGGAACTGTGTGCGGTATAGCCTGACATTGGACATCTTGTGGTATGACATGCTGGGTAATGATCTGAGCAATATTGGGGGGCTGAGGTGGAGCCTGATACATGGTTATGATGGGATTCCCGACTGTCACATGGACCACCTCACTGTTTTGGGGCACGCTGGACATGTGCATCCCAGAAGACGGATCCATTTCCAGAGCAACCGCTTCACTTAAATATTTTCAAACCTTTCTTCTCTTGGTGCAAATCATTCACTTTCTGAATGGCTCCCTCAATTACTGGGTCTGTATCTGTAGAAATATGAAAAGAAAGCATTATTACTGAGGCTTACATCAATTTACCTTAATTATTCACTTTTACTCAAGTTCTATATGAGCATTCTCAAGGGGCCTTCTCTCATCAGTGAGGTATAAATTCATGGTTCAAGGACCCGTTTATTGTCACCAGCAATTGTGAGACAACCTGACAAGCAGTAAACAATTAGTGTGGACACTAAGTAAATCTTCCAAAATGATGAGAATTGCACCATAACAATTATTATTGCACAGGATGCAGTTAGGTGCATTCAACAAAGTGCAAGGAATGACCAAAACAACACAATAAATACACAATGTAGGAATATAACAGTAGTGAATGGGATGTGAGTCTGAGACAGTACAGTAATTACACAATACATAAGTGAGATAAAGGCCCTACATAAAAGTATGTGTTTTTAAATGAATGGATCTTATTTCACCACACATTTAAACTTAAAGGATGGATAATATAGCACCAAACATGTAAACTTACATGATGGCAAAATGATTGGTGTGTGAACAAACCACCCCTCTTAAATCATTTCACAAAGCAACGTTAAGTGCCTTCTTGACATCGCCACCTCGTGGAAGTGAACTTTGTCGTGGGCTAACAGCAGCAAAGCCAGACTGGTGGACTTTGTGCAAAAATCCCGGTGTTTTCCTGAGGTTGCTTTTGAGGAAAAATGAGGTTAAAACTATATTACATTTGGGGCGTTTTGTGGGAGTGAAAAAAAACCAAAACAAAACAACCCCCTGGCCCCCTGGGTGCGAGGGCATACTTCAGTAGGAAGGATAATCCACTTGTTTTGGAGAACAGGAGTCTGGCCTGGCCACAGCCTCGACATGGATCCGTCATGTTTGAAATTTGATCTGGCTCGTTTCTGCACCTACAGCTCTTCTCAGCCGGCTGATCTCGGTTTATAAGGCTAACCTTCAGTTGCTGACAGTATTCTTACTTACCGCTCTATGGTTAGAGTCGTATTTAAACCGTACTGATCCTGGACCAGTCCATGGCGACCCGATCGAAGCTCTCCTTCTTCATCGACGGGTTGCAAATCAGCACACACGGCACTGTCGCCATGGCCATTTTATCTCGCGCTCTCATTGGTCGACATGCCTGTCAATCAAAGGCAACCCAGACTTGGCATTCATTCGACTTCACGCCAATCGTATTGCGTCATACTTAGCGGGCGGGACATCCGGAGCTTAAAGCGGCACCACAACAAAAGATTGGAAGATTGGATTTTATTTTTGATTTTACTTCTCTTCGGGTCAAAATATAAAGATTATAAATGGCCCGGTAGAATGTAAGAGGTCCTCAAAAATAGCATTGACTGGTCTTGTTTATAAAGGACGGTTATTTTTGTAGTATTTCTTTTTATTTTGTGCTTTTAGGTAGAGATACTGTTCTTAATAGAGGAACGAGTTATGTAGGTTTACTGTAAAGAAGCAGGTAGTCTGAGTAAAGTCCAGAGAACACAGATCTAGTAAAGAAAAATAAGGACACGAAGCATCCACTTGATGGCAGTGTGTGGCTGCCATGTGTGCATGTTTTGCAACTTTTACATCTATTTTAGCTGCTCTGAGTCTCTATCCCTCTGTCTCTCTGTCTCTCTCTCTCGCTCTCTTTTTCTCTCTCCGTGTTTGTCTGTCTCCCTCACTCTTCTTTTCTCTCCATCCTTGCTCTTTCCACTCTTCTCTATCCCTTTCCCTCCCCTTCTCATCCGTTTTTTGTCTTTTCTCTACCCCCCTCCTCTTTTTGCCCTTTTTCAACTCTTCTCTCTCCCTCCTCCCCTTTTCTCCTCATTCTCCTCATTCTCAGTCTCATCTCCTGTCTTTCACTCCCCTTTCCATTTTCCTCTCTCTCCTTCTTTATTCTTCTATCCTTCCACCTCCTCTCTCTCTTTCTCACTCTCTCTCTCTCTCCCTCCCTCCTTTTTTCTTCCTCTCTCTGCTCTTCTCTATCTTCTTTTCAATTCAGTGCCCCCTTCTCCCCCACCCTCTCTCTTTTTACGGACCCTGACATCATGAATTTATATTGCTGCCCATTTTCAGCCGTGAGTAAAGTGACAGCAGTAGAGGGACATGGAGAGTCAGGTGTATTGTTTTGCTGCAAAAGCATAAATAAGCCCTACTTCAGCAAACAAGAATTACACTTTTCAGGTTAATCTGACAAGCAGGCTTTGCTAAGGACTGTTTTTGTCTGCTATATTTATGCCTCAAAACCAGAACATTCCCTAACTGTGTCAAAAGAGCTCTTATACTTTTACTCTTAGACCTTTTCTCAATATTCACCATTGTAAGCAAGTCCTTTATCAAACTGTTTTTTTTGTTATATTATGTCTTATTAGCTCCATGCAACTGGCTGTCCTGACCAGAGTCGGTACTAATTCAAACATCTTTTAAAGAGCTGATTAATGGAGTCCAATAGAAGCCCCTTTCTTTGTACAGTGTTATTCTATTACATTTACATTTACAGCATTTAGCTGAGGCTCTTGTCCAGAGCGACATACATCAGTGCTCAGTAGTCCACATCTGGCTTTGAGTCAATTGCTATTAAAATCAATTGACTCAAAGCCTAAATCACTTTCTCCTTTGCAAAAACAACATATACTGTCTTCAAACCCTTGTCCCAACCTTATATAACAGTCCAAGAAATGTATAGTGCAGACTAATGACACCACATCTATCTTCATTATTGACATAAAACTCATTTTTGCATAAGGCAGAATCTATGCTGGCTTTGCAGCTTTTTGGTATATATTCATGCACAAATAGTCTATAAGCAAAATTATTTTTAGATCTATAGAGTACTATGAACTAAAATTAGTTTTAGGTCATGGTGCTCTATTGCAATTTCAAACACTTCTAAACCATGAATTAAGGGAACTTGAATCTTCTAACTCTTGCTGACTGTTTGGGGGTTCATTCGTGTCATTTTGCCTTTTAGGAATGTGAACTCTGTTTAAAGTCAAGAAAAAATGATTGACTTCAACAATACGATTTTTTAGACTCTGGATTACGTCATTCGAAAGCACCCGTAAAAAAAAATAAAATCCTAAATATGCCCCCAATATGCTCCCAAAACACTGTAATTTCATTTTAAACTCAGTTTAATGCATTACCCTTAAAGAAAAATGTAAAGGTAAACCCGTATTCGCCTCTTTTAATTCAAAGTACTCGCCCAGATATGCAACTGAGAAAGTTGCAGGACAAAAGTATTGGGACACCAAAGCGAGGTGAACAGTTTTCGGGGAATAACCCCTGATCTACTCGGGCTAAAAATACAAATGAGGGCCTCTTGGAAAGGTCTCCCGGAGATCATTCGAACTGTGGAGTTTGAAGTGTCTGAGTGCTTACACCACTGAGAAATCGCGCTTCTGTGGAACCGTATCCTGGTATGGAATTCTAAAAAAATACTTCCAGGTCGGCTACAGCCTGCCCTTGAGTGAAAACATCCAGAAAAAATTTTATTGCCACAACTAGGCAAAACAAGTAATAGGATATTTGCAGTTTCTGCGTTATTGTGGGGATTTCCACATAAAACTATGAGATCGGTTCTCATAAAATCTGCGTGTGACTGAATCCACAACTCCTGATCCATGTATAACTGGGGCGTTACTGTATTTCTTTCTTCACTGTTAAAAATAGTCTCCAAATATTGTCGAAATATAGGCTAGTTCTTAATGTGAATGGGTAAAGCTACTAGAAATAGGAACTCATTATAGAGAACTATAGAGAAAGTCAGCTGAAAAGCCCTGGTCGTCCTCCAAAGCTGTTTTACATTATCTTCTATCATCACAATTGTATATACAGGATGCAGTAAACATAAAAAAGTCTCCACTTACATGGCAAAGCAGGTTCCCTCAGCATGCTGCAAACTGCCATTCCAGTTTTAATAAAACATTGAAACCTTTCCCGAAGCTTTAGCTAAGGATGCAGTTTGTTGTTAGAATTATTTATTTGAGCACAAGTACATGTCAGCTGCAAGCAACAGTGGAGAAAGATTTGCATTCGCTTCCCTTGACAAATGTAAGCAGTGCTCATACTCTGCTACCGTGTAGATGAGAATTTCAGAAAATCCAGGTGTTTATGCAACTGAGAAACAAGAAAAGCCATTTATATAAGAAAGTGTCTTTGCCTGCATAAAATAAAGAATTCCTCAGCAGTACTATAGGGCTGCCGAGGCTGTATATTCTCTGAAGTGTTCATTGTTAAGCTCCTTCTACTCCTTCTGCATTCTGGATGTTGGGATTAGTTAATGACATTAGTGTGACGCTGATGATGCCGGCAGAGAGATCTTCAATTAGAGCGGAACAGCCTGAGATGAGGCCGCCTGTGTCTTCGACGGCGCACCCCACTTCAAACACTATCTCACAACAGCATTCAGAGCGCCTGTGGCTGCCAGCGATAAACGATCTGCTTCTCTTCTGCTTCCAGGCTCTGGGGATACACGAGGATAACGGAAACTGCAATACAAACTTCACACTTAACACTTCACAGATCCCACAGCATGCCAATTCCAAAAGAAGCCCTGAACATTCGTCTACACTCATATAAAGCAGCTCATTAACTGCTCCAAGTATTACAGCTTTGAAAAATAGAAACATTCCAAAATGTCTTTAAATATAATATTTTACATCAACCGACGTTAGAGATAAAGAATGTGTTTGTACTCTCCTGTCTGGATGTTGGGATTAGTTAATGTCAAGTTTCAGAAGCATCATTTCATCTTTTTTTGGACAGCGCACAATCCACACACACATACTCACACATACATTTATATATATAAAACATTAATGGCGTCTTGTGTGCTATATACATCCCCTCAAGCTGCTAAAACATCTCTGACCCATCAAGACACAAACTCAACTAGACCTCCGAAGGTCCTCTGGTGTCTGCACCAAGATGTTTCCAGTAGATCCTTTAAGTTCTGTAAGCTGTGAGGTGGGCCCTTCAGGGATCAGACTACCTTTTTACTGCACGTCCTATAGATTCTTGATTGGATTGAGATCGGGGGACTTGTTTGCAATGTAGCAGTATATATTATCCTGCTAAAAGAGGTCTCTGCCGTTAGGGAATGCTGCCATGAAGGGGCGTACTTGTTCTGCAACAATATTTAGAAAATTGATTCGTGTCAAAATAACGTCCACATGAATGTCAGGACTCAAGGTTTCCCAGCAGAACCTTGCCCAGAGCACCACACTGCCTCTGCTGGCTTGCATTCTCCTAATAGCTCACCCTGGTGCCATGTCTTCTCCAGGTAAGCAACACACACCCACAGCCTTCCACATGATGTGAAAGACACGACTTGTCACACCAGGTCACCTTCATCTCCAAGATCTAGTTCTGATGGTCACATGTCCATTGTAGGCTCTTTTGGCAGTGGACAGGGCACCAGCATGGTCACTCTGACTGGTCCGTGACTACGCAGCATGTTGGGATGCATTGTGTGTTCTGGCACCTTTCTATCTGGCCATCATGAACTTTCCAGCCATTTGTGCTTCAGCTGCTGTTCTGATCCAATCAGACAGCCTTTGCTCCTCAGGCACTTGAGCCCATGACCTTGTTATCAGTTGACCAGTTTTGGTAGGTACTAATAAGGAACCCCTTACAAAGATCACAAAGAGATATTCTGACCCAAGTAATCCGAGTTTGGCCCTTTGGTCTCATAGTCGCTCAGATATTGATACTTGCCCATTTTTCCTGAGATCATAGGGATCCGACTTTAGAGCTACATTACAGTGTTATTACTGTAATGCTTTACTTTGCATCATATTACCCACAAGACTGAAGTGTGGATAGTTTTTGAACCAATCTATCCAGCAATGGGTTTTAAGCATAACAGGAACAAGCAATTTGATGAAGACAAAAATAAGAAAATTGGAGACAAAGCAGAAGCATTACAAAACAAAGACATTTTGGAAGCAAATTATGTAGGCCATGGCTCATTCTTGTCATCAGCGTTTAACGTGGGACAACAAAGGAAAAATGGGGGTTTGAGCAAGCTTTTCTCATTCGTTTCCATACCAACAGGCTGTGGTTGGGATTGGTTGCAACAGAGGGGGTTAATGGGATTGGGAGCTGATGCCTTTGGGCATGGCAGTTATGACAGACACCACCCCCATTATGTGTGTACGTCTGTGTGTGTGTGCGTGTGTGTGTGTGTGTGTGTGTGTGTGTGTGTGTGTGTGTGTGTGTGTACGCACATTTTGCTCATGTCAAAGAGTTGAGGCTGTGAGCAAAGACTGGTAAAATTAGCTCTAATTCCCTGCAGTCTCTAAAGACTCACTGTGAATTGTAGTGACTGCATTAAACACAGTTTTAGGTTTTTTGCCTCCGTGATGCAAACCTATTCGACACGTTTTAACATTTAACTGCCTAAAAGCACACCAGGCGCCTTTATTATCTCCAACAGAAGCAGGAAAACTGATGCGTCTGAACGGCCCTTAAATTTACAATGAGAGTCGGAAGGTGCAGTCGGGATTTAACCTTTGCGTTACCATGACAACTATAGCTCCCCAGTAAGACTCTTCTCTCGTCTCGTCTCCTCTCCACTCGTCTCCTCTTCTCTCCGTTAAAGCCACTGTTCAGCGAGGGAGCAGATGAAGTGAAGCACAGAGGCGGTAATGGCTATAAAATACAGTACATTAGTTCTGGCGAGGGGGTCGGGAGCGTGGGGAATGAAAGCGGGTATTGAGAGTGTAATGTATTCAGGCTGGTGTGGGAAATATGACGCCGTGGGTGGGTCACTGAACTCATGCCACGAGCAGAAGGTCACTCCTGGGGTTCCCAGCTGTTGTTTGTGCTATTAAAGGCAGAAGTGTGCAAGCTGCATTACTTATCTCTATTTGACGAAGGAAACAATATGTGTTCTCTGAGTTAGTTCTAATGTTTCAGAGTTGTTCTCATTCTCCCTCAGCATGAAATGGAGCCCATTACTAAAATCTCTCCCGCTCCATCTCTCTCTCTCTCTCTCTCCTTCTCACTCACTCTGTGTCTCTCTTTCACACAATATGTCGGTCTCTCCATGCACTCTGTTTCTCTCTCCCTGGTTCTCTCTCTCCCTCTTTCTCCTTGTCTTTCTCTCTCCCCCACATATTCTCTCTCTCTCTCTCTCTCTCTCTCTCTCTCTCTCTCCCCCACACACACACACACCCACACCCACCCCACCCCCCCACCCCCCCTC
>JBBPDE010000107.1:31553711-31563895 GCA_037974605.1 Nannopetersius ansorgii
AACTTTTTTGGAATCCGGTTTGTAGTTCTTTGTGGAGATAACTGTGACTTCTAAGAGTTATGGGGTCTAGTTAAAGTCCATATCCTTCCATTTAAAGGCTCTATATCTTTGTGCACAGTATTCTCAGTCTTTTTTTCCTGCTTTGTTTGACCTGGGCAAGTTACCTCCTACTGGCAAAGTGGCTTAAATGATGAGAGTTTAAGACCCAGTGAAGAGGGACATTCTTTATGCCTGTCTAAAGGATGGGGGCCAGGTCAGTCAGAGCTCCAGCACCTGGAAACTCTAAAGAACGGGTGTCTTTTCTCTTTATTCTAGTTGATGGAGCGTTCTGGAGCAGATCTCTGTCTAATCCTTCATCCTTTATGCTGGAGAGTAAGGCAGGATGGGGGCCCAGTTGTCCAGCTTTTCTCTCTCTTCTCTCTCCAGCCCTGGGGATGAGAAATCAAAGCAGAACAGGAGGCTTCTGGAAAAGATGTGAGAAGCAGGCAAGTGTTAGTGAGAGATAAACCCGGGCTGCGGCTCCTTCAACATGCCGCTGGCCAGAGAACCTCCTTTTGAAAGGACTACACCTGGAGAACTTTACACAGAAAAGCTCCTCGTAATGCTGAGATAATTCTGTTAACTGATACATAGCGAAGAGCATCGTGAATTAGTCACTGTCAGTACTGTGTTACCTAGATTTAACCTAAAGTCACAGAGCTGCTTCATCGCTCAGTGTGATCAAGAACCATCCATTTTGACAGAAAAAGGACATTCAGCTTCCATGCACCAGACATCTGCTTTTTGTGTGGCACATATTATCAATGGTCAAAAACAGGCCTGCTGGAAACAAAGAGATGGACCCGTAGGTAAACACACATGACATGGTTACTTACTGCTAGCTGCATCACAGGAATCTCTTTAGTAACTTTTTCAGGTGGGCTGTCTTTCTCTGTGAGTTTATTGTGGGGCGGCTGGCGGCCTAGTGGTGTTGCCCCGGGATCAGAAGGTTGTGCTTTACTTGGTGAAAGCATTAAATGCAGAAAAAGAATTTCATATTGTTCACACTGCTGTTCTGGGCTGTGTTCACAGGTGACTATAAAAGGCCACTCTACATTATGCTCTGAAAGGTATTTACTTGGGATTAGCTTGATTCAGAGATTGAGTGATTTGGGTGCATGGAAGTACACACAGCAAAGCGAGGTGGAAAATGTATCCAACAAAATTCCCTCAGTTGTGGCCATCTTAGTATGCAGCACACATCCAACACACTATGAACCTCTGTTGGTGGAGCCTCTGAGACCGAGACCTGTATTGTTTATTCGTTTAGTAGCATTTGTTTTATACCCACATTATTGGTTCCACAAGCTCAGCATTAAACAGTCAAATATAATCAAGCCCAAGGAGGAATTCATGAAAAACGTTTAACCTCCTAACAGCAGTTGTTCAGTGACTTCTATTAAGTTTTGAAAAGGCTTGAAGAACTTGACTAAGGCCTCGTTTACACTGCAGGTCTTGATGCTCAATTCTGATTTGTTGCCTCTATCGTTTTTTTTTTTTACCTTCTGTTTACACCTTTTTTTAATTGTGACTCATATCCGATTCGCTTGTTTACACTTGCTATAGCAAAGGGGGGTTGTTACACCACACAGTAGCCAAGATGGACGAACGCGAAATATGCTTAACGCTAGCTCTGCTTCAGTTATTATGTCCTCGACCATACAGAGGAACGTCTGGGTGCGTGAGAGATCTTAGGATTGGTGGGAGAATATTGTGGCGGGCTTTAGCTATGAGCAAGCCAACTTTCGATTTGCTGTGTCAACGTTGTCTGCATTCCTCTCTTACAACGACACGACATTTTGCCGGGCCATCCCTTTGCAGATGTGCCTCAGGGTCGCGCTCTGGTGGCTTGCTACAATGCCTAGGAAAATCCGTTCTGGCTGTTTTCATGGCCTGAAACCGATCTCAAAATATCCGAATGCATCCGATCTGTGTCACATATGAGCAAAAAATCGGAATTGGGTCACATTTAACTGACAGTGTAAACGAGGCCTAAGAAAAGTTCCTCGTAATACTGAGATCATTCTGCAAACTGATTCAGAGTGAAGGGCATTGTGAATTACATCACTGTCAGTACGGCAGTAACTAGACTTGTCTAAAATCAAAGAGCTATTTTATCAAGAACCATCTATTTAGACACAAAATGGACATTCAGTTTACATTGAAAAACAACCAGCCATCAGACAGCAGTTGTTTTGTGTGACATGTAGTGTCAGTTGTCAAAACAGTGTTATAACAAAAACAGGCCTGCAGGAAACAAGGTGATGCGCCCATAAGCAAACACACAGGACATGTTTACTTACTGCTATACGCATCAAAAATATCTCTTCAGTAACGTTTCAGATGGACTGCTTTTCAGTCATTCTCTGTAAGTTTATGCTCTGAAAAGTATGTCATTGGGACCAGTTTGATTGATTGATTGATTGATTGATTTGGGTTGATAAGAACAGTGCATGGAAGTACATATAGCAAAGCAGTGGAAAATGTATCTGACAAAATTCCCTCAGTTGTGGCCATCTTAGTATGCAGCACACATCCAGCAGTACCTCTCTTGGTAGAGCCTTGGAGACCAAGACTTGTATTGTTTATTCTTTTAGTGGTTTTTGTTTTATACCCACATTATTGGTTCCACAAGCTCTGCATTAAACAGTCAGATATAATCAAGCCCAAGTAGGAAAACGTTTTAACTTTCCACCTCTACCTTCAGCAGCTTTATTTTTGAAAAGACTACACCTGGAGAACTTTACACAGAAAAATAAATTGCTAATACACAGTGAAGGGTGACGTGGATTACTCACTTGTGTCTAAAGTCAGAGAGCCATTTTGTTACTGTGAAAAATGACATACAGCTTACATGTAAAATAAGTACATCTATGTACTACAATTATTGTTCGTAGTAAACATCCATATACCACAGAGGTGACAGACAGAGATTAGGTTAAACAGTATACTATTCTTTTGACATATACTTGTTGTATGTGTGACTGATTTAAATTACCTTTCAGTCTCTCAGTATGTGTGTCTCAGTGGACATACAGATAAAAGTGCATGATGTTCAGTGTTTATGTGATGTGCTACAGCTGCATGTTTTTCCTTCTCTCCTTTGCAGTCCCACTCACGTGTTCGGAGGGCTTTACTGAGCTGGGCTACTACAATGGCACCGTGTCTCAGACGGACTCGGGCTCTCCCTGTCTGAAGTGGACTGAGTTTCCTGATTATGTGCAGCAGTATCCCGGACGAGGCCTGGGAGACCACAGCTACTGCAGGAACCCTGACCGCGAGTCCAACCCCTGGTGCTTCTTCAGACAGAGCTCCGGAGCGATCGGCTGGGCTTACTGCGACTGCCACCAGGGTGAGGCCTGCTGGCGAACTGCAAATCAGAAATTCTTCTTCTAAAATATCACCTGAGAGGGCAGAATTGTTCCATTTTTCCATTTCTGCATTGTTCCATTTTTCACGTCATTTGAAGCAGAGCCTTGAGACTTGCTCTTCAGACTGCAGACAAAGCAAACTGCTCATATAGACGAGAGTTTGCTATATTTATAAAAGTGCTTTCAGTAAGTTAGTCAGCAGGGGTGCTAACAGAGTGGTTATCAGGTGCAATTTTATAATACATCAGCCTCTCTTATAGTCTCTTATAACTCTCTCTCTCTCTATTCTCTCTCTCTTCCTTTCTTGTCTCTCTCTGTTTCACTTTTCTTTCTCTCTCTATTGTCTCTTTTTTTCTGTTTCGCTTGTAACTCTTTTCTCTCTCTCTCTCTCTCTCTCTCTCTCTCTCTCTCTCTCTCTCTCTCTCTCTCTCTTTTATAGGTGCAGTCAGGCTGGTGGGGGGATCCTCCTCTAAGAGTGGTCGGCTGGAGGTGTACTTGAATGGCCAGTGGGGGTCTGTGTGTGATACTCACTGGACAGACCGTGATGCAAGTGTGGTCTGCAGACAGCTTGGTTTAGGGTATGTGTGGCAAATCTAATGGAGAATGTTCATGTACATTCATATTGTAGATCTGTGGATCTTTGCTTGTGTGTACGTGGGGTTATTTAGGATACTTTGTATTTAATGTGCATAGATGCATGTTTGCTGTGTAGAGTTTTGCCACAAGAATATGAACCATGTTTTATGCCTAATTTAACTGGATTGTGAGTTAATGGTAGTCTAGCGTGGGTGTTTAGTCTGATGTTGCTGGGAAGAGAAGCAGCATAAGCAGTATGACCTTATGTCTGTGTGTGTGTGTGTGTCTGTGTGTGTGTGTGTGTTGCAGAGAAATCGGCACGGCGCTTCAACACTCCTACTTTGGCCCCGGCTCTGGCCTTTTCCACTATGCTCGGCTCGGCTGCCGCGGCAATGAAAGATCCCTTTTGGAGTGCAAGAGCAGGAAGTTTGTTACCAGCGACTGTAACCATGGCAACGAGGCCAGCCTGGTGTGCGCCCAACCTGAAGGTCAGTCAGGTTCTGAGCGAGACGCTGGAGTGACAGGCAGATAAACAGCACCGGCGCGGAGAAGTGTTTACCAGCTTTGTTCTTAGCTGCCAGGAGAAAAAGTCTGTGCAGGAGAAGAGAAAGTTACAGAAACAAAGACAGGAGGTGGGCGGACGAGGGAGTTAGACAGATGCTTCTATTGTCTTTCGTATGGTTTAATTAATTTTTCCATTGTGATAAGACTTCAGACGAGTTGCTTCGTCTAGTTTGAACAAGCTAAAAAACTTCTTAGAAGTGGTTATAAAAATTCAGTGGAGGAGCAAATGGGATATTAACGAATATACTAAGCAAACAAATGATGCTAAGCGAGAGATTGTGAGCGAGAGCAATAGAAAGAAATGATCTACGATGAAAAGACTGGAAAGCAGCGGTTAATGAATTTCTGGTTACCTGCTGTGAGGGCACACAGAAGCAGATATGCTTGATTATCCCATTCCATTAATGCTTGTTTGTGTTTGCAAGGCAGACAAGCTTTTATAATGAATCACCATATTACATACAGTGTGTGACTTATGTGCTATTTTTGTTTTGATATGTGCCTTTTTTATGATACCAGCACATTGTGTACACATAAACCCTGTATACAAACAATACAGTGCCCCCATAATTATTGACACCCTTATTCATAGGAAAAAGGCTGATGAAAATTCACCTTGGGTTCCAAATTGGGCCATTACTCTGGAAAAAGTCACAAAATGACATAAGCTTTACACCCTCTTCCAGGCTGGCTCATGATAGTTTCACTTTTTATTGATTGTTATTCATTTGTTTATTGTTATTAAGTCTTCACATTTATTACTTACTTACTTACTGCCTTATTGAAATCCTCCAGAATCTTTTCCTTGGTGAAGGATGACTAAGGGATTTGGACCCTGTGTCACCTACTATTTATACCCCGGTGAAACTGGAAACTGTTGATGACAGTTTAAAAGTACTTAGACCAACTTAAAATGAGTTCCTTTACATAAACTTCATTCCAATTTGTTGGGGTGCCAATAATAGTGACACTTTTGATTTTGTTTTAAAGAATGAATGCTTTATTCTCAGGCTAAACACACTCTTGCACATTTATACATTTTTTAATTTAAAAAAGATTCTCTATATTTAATACAATTTTAAGATAATATATCATTTTTTTATAAACATTTGAATTATCTTTAGCAAGGGTGCCAATAATTTTAGAGAGCACTGTATATATTTGTGCTATACACGTTCATTCCAAATTGAATGTTGAAACAATGTTTAGAAGTGAACATAATCTAGTAGGAGTACTCCTCATTGTGAAAAAAAGAGATGATTATAATTGAAAAAGCTGAGTATAATTTGATAATTGTCCAAAAATAGATCACCACAGGGTGTCATTTATTGTATAAAGAAGCTGAATCTCCCAGATTGGATCCAGCCCTTACTTTAGTGGAGCCTGTATATAATACATTAATGGAATCTGTGTTGATGTTTACATAATCAAAATAATGCTGTTCATCACTCGCAAAAGCGCACATTACTGCTATAATTGTTCATCCCTCAGAGGAGCTTAGTAACACTGGGTATAACCACATGCTCGTGACGTTGATTTATTAAGAGCTTACACATTGAAAGCGGTTTGGTTGGCTTCATGAAACCCAGGTCTGAGTGAGAACATTCTGTGCTTAAGATCCTCATTAACACATTCATTAGTTGTGAGGTCCAACATTACGGGGAAACCTCCCAGTGAACTGCTGTCTAATGTGCTTTTTTAATGCGGACTTGATTTTTCTGCGTCCTCCTCTGTCTTATTAACCTGCCAGAGCCAAGACCTCATCATTTACAAATGATGATGCATTATTTATCATGTAATAAGTTCTTAATGTGCCCAGAAAAGTTACTGAATAAAAGATTTCAAACCATCTTCGGATGTTTGGCTGGTCATATTTCTTTCTGCACATTATTATGAGTTATTGTATTATTGAAATTAGCAATAAGTATCAAATTAACAAGGACTGCTAGATCTTGAAGCGTTAGTGTATATCAGCACAGTTATTGAATGCTAGGAGTCATTTAATGGTGCTTTGGCCTCTTTATCAGGCACCGGCCCTCCTCTGAGACTGGTAGGTGGGGAGGAGGACTTCGAGGGGAGGGTGGAGGTCTACCATGATGGACGATGGGGAACCATATGTGATGACCAATGGGATGACATGGACGCTGAGGTGGTCTGCCGACAGCTTGGACTGGGGTGAGTAAAACCCAAATGAATATTAAATCACTCTGCTTTCAGCTGTTCATCACTTGATGTTGAAAGCCTCCACTTTGTCATGCTTTTCTATCACTGTATTTCCATTAAGGTTTTAGGTAAGATATGTTTTCTAGAAATAGCTTGAAAAGCCTTCACTGAATCATTCCATACAGCCTTCGCAGAACATTATTTCCAACTCAGAAGAGCACTTTTTTTTCAAGCCAGTGGATGAGAGAGCACTCTTATTTCTCCGTGTTTGGGTATGTGTGCGTAAGAAGGGATGGAGAGAGTGTGAATTATTGATATCGTGCCGTGGTATTTTTACTCTGTTACAGAGTCTTTGATATGTTGTTTGCAGCAGCACTGAGAATAAAAACTTCTCTGGATGGCACAGGGACCGAGTCACAGAGTTAAACGGCAGCTCAAAGCATGTGCTTATGAAGTCAGATGGTGGTAAAGAACAGAAAGTCTGCCTGAAACCTGACGCCCGTCCTCTCAGTGTTTTTGCTTTAAAGCTGGTTTCAGTGCAGAAAATCATTAATATGATGTGAGATTTGTAAGTGTTTTTGTGTTGTGTTCGTGAACAGGGGCATCCCCAAGGCCTGGTCCTGGGCTCACTTTGGGCAGGGGAGCGGCCCGATCCAGCTAGACGCTGTGCAGTGTACGGGAAATGAGCTTTCTTTGGACGAGTGCCCTCACAGTGGTTGGGAACAACACAACTGTGACCACATGGAGGATGCAGGGGTATCCTGTAACCCCTACACAGGTCAGGACACATACATTAATGATTTGTTTAACCAACAAACATCTATTCCTTGATTACATATTGGATTAGGCTTTTTTCCAGTGTCAGCACATGATGATGCCATCTGTAATAAATTTACTAGAATGTATAAGAAATTATACCGTTTATCCATAATTTTAATAATATTTTAAACAGTTTGTGGTGTTTTGGCAAATTTCAAAAATGAAAATACACAAATGTATGTATCACTGTTGTGTGGTGAATAGTCTGTATTTTCTGTATTTTCAACTAAAGCAGCCTAAATCATGGGAAATTTGAGATTTTGTAACACTGAATTAGGGTTGACCTGAATAATCTGCACTGTAGTTGTTGTTCATTATATTGGTATATGATTCTGTGTTTAATATTTTAAAGCTTTCTTCCATGCCACAACAAATGAAGCCTAAACTACTACTAAAGTTATTGTATCAGTAAAAGTTTTCAGTAAAGGCAGTTATTGTTACTACACGCAAAATGTAAAAAAAAAAAAAAAGTTAAAGAAATGCTTATTATTTAATTTAAGTATCCAAGTCACCCCACCTCAGAGTTAAAACAATACAAAGCTAAAAGAGCAACAATGCATGAGAAATATGCGGCATCACTTTAAATTACCGGGCAGAAAAATTTTGGTGAGATTTAGACGTGATGAATTTAATCTAAATCTCTAAGTCAAATGATTGAGTACTACTGGTCCCTGGTGAGGGCAATGCTATATTTTTTCCACATTTTTAGTTATTATGTAAATCATAAAAGCTATATTGAACAACCAATATAATTGTAGCTTCTTCAGTAACATATTGCGCATGAGCAGCTGTTATTTGAGGTTTCTGAATACCAAAGGACATTTGAAGGCTGTACAATGCTATTCAGGCCATGTCTACACTGCATATGTTCCCTATAATTTACAATGAATTGCAGTTAAATAACTGTGAAATGTGAGATTTGATGTTACATTAAATACCTAATTTCCTGAAATGGTAATCAAGTCTAATCATAGTTTGATGAATCATTAAGATTTACACTCATAGTAAACATAGTATCAGTTGAGAGACACGCAGCAATAGATATACAGCCGTCTCCTGACCGGGCGTGTTACAGATGGAGTGGTGAGGCTGGTGGATGGAGATAACCCGTGGGAGGGCCGTCTGGAGGTGTATCATTCTGGAGACTGGGGCACAGTGTGTGATGACAACTGGACAGAGCAGCACGCGCAGGTGGTGTGCAGACAGCTCGGATTCAGGTACCGCTATTCAGCTGACAACTCTTGCATGATAATCATATTAGGATGGTCACAATCACTGCACTTGAGTCAAGGATTCATCATAATTTTATTGGCAATATATTCCGTGACAGGTGAGTTTTAATGAATGCTTTGTTTGGACCAGAACATTACCGGATGCTGTTGTTAGTTGCTTGTTGTTAGGAATTCATCCATGGATGTTAATTATGAATGATAAGCAATTAGGGGCCACTTACTGTTATGTAACTGAGCTCACATTGCCCTCCATTTCTAGATCATTCACTACGCTGGTGTTAATTTCCAGCTATGTAGTTCTTATATGTAAAACCTGTATCTCCCCTCTTTTTTACTTTATGAAAATGTTATGTTGAACAGATCAATAAAGTTGTCCTAAATTGCTTAGTAACTTATATTAATAGTTTAAAATTGCTTTTTTGGAGGTTTTGGATTTCAAATATTTGGGGTGAACAGTCCAGAGTATCGGAAGTGTGAAAGAGAGGTGAAGAAGAGAGTGCAGGAAGCCTTGAATGTGTACAGAAGAACGCAGGAGTGATTTGTGTGGTGGAATAGGTGGAGAAGAGTGGCAGGGGTGAAGGGGAAGGTGTCCGAAATGGTAGTAAGACCAAATGTGTTGTCTGGTTTAAGGGTTTGGAGGCAGTGGCACTGAGGAAAAGACAGGAAGCAGAGCTGGAGCTGGCAGAGCTGAAAATGTTAAGATTTGCACTGGGAGTGACAGGGACAGGATCAGGAATGAGTTTATTAGAGAGACAGCTTGAATTGGACCTTCAGGGGAAAAGTCATTGAGGCGAAATTGCGTTGGTGTGGACCTGTGCTGAGGAGAGACTTTGAGTGTGTTGGGTGAAGGGGGCTGAGGGGAGACTCTGGGTGTGTTCGGTGAGGAATGTTGAGGAGAGACTGATTGTGTACGAAGACGGATGCTGAGGAGAGACACTGAGTGTGTTGGGATGGTGAGGAGAGACTGAGTGTGTTGGGAGACGGGTGCTGAGGAGAGACTGAGTGTGTTGAGTAGAGACTCTGAGTGCGTTGGGTGAAGGATGCTGAGGAGAAACTCTGAGTGTGTTGGGATGTTGAGGAGAGACTGAGTGTGTTGGGAGATGGATGTTGAGGAGAGACTCTTAGTGTGTTGGGAGATGGATGTTGAGGAGAGACTCTGAGTGTGTTGGGGGATGCTGAAGAGAGACTCTGAGCATGTTGGGAGGAGGATGTTGAGGAGAGACTCTGAGTGTGTTGGCAGGAGGATGTTGAGGAGAGACTCTGAGTGTGTTGGGATGCTGAGGAGAGTCTCTGAGTGTGTTGGGATGTTGAGGAGAGACTCTGAGTCTGTTGGGAGGAGGATATTGAGGAGAGACTGAGTGTGTTGGGAGGAGGATGCTGAGGAGAGACTGAGTGTGTTGGGAGGAGGATGCTGAGGAGA
>JBBPDE010000107.1:31577570-31588433 GCA_037974605.1 Nannopetersius ansorgii
TTTTTCAATGTGGCATCAATTTCAACATTCTGTGGGTATAAAAAGCTGGTATTGTCAGTAAGTCATTCCAAGTTCATTCAAACAGCCATGAACACACGACGTCACTTAACGGACAAGCAGCGCCACCTGGCAATGGCCTTCGGGTCGGTGCCAGGCAGTCAGAAGGCCCCAGAGGCTGCAACACCACTGAGTTAGAGCCGTCACACCATGAAGACCAGGGAGCTCGCCAAACAAACCGGGGACAAAGTTGTTGAGAAGTCAGGGTTGGGTTATTTAAAAAAGCCAAATCTTTGATGATCTTCTGGAGCACCATCAAATCCATCATCTTCAAATGGAAAGAACATGGTACCACAACCTGCCAAGAGAGGGCCACTCACCAAAACTCACAGACCGGCAAGGAGGGCATTAAGAGAGGCAGCACAGAGACCAAAGGCAACCCTGAAGAGACCAGGGCTGGGCTTTATGAAAGAGTGGCCAGAAAAAAGACACTAATTGGTGTTAAAAATAAGAAGGAATGTGGGAGAATCCCCAAATGTATGGAACAAGGTGCTCTGGTCAGATCAGACTAAAGGTGAAGGAAAATGGTATGTCGGGCAACAACACATCCTATCACCCCAAGAACACCATCGACACAGTGAAACATGGTGGTGGCAGCATCCTGCTGTTTTTCAGCAGCAGGGACTGAGAAACTGGTCTTAGTTGAGGGAAAGATGGATGGCGCTAAATACAGGGATATTCTTGGACAAAACCGGTCAGTCTGCCTGTGGTTTGGGACTGGGACGGAGGTTCACCCTCACGCAGGACAATGACCTGAAGCATACTGCTAAAGCAACACTCAAGTGGTTTAAGGGGAATCTGTGGTCAGACTTGAAGATTGCTGTTTACAAGTGAGAACCATCCAACATGTAGGACCTGAAGCAGTTTTACCTTGAGGAATGGGGAAAAATTTATGCATGCTGAAGTTTTGTTATTTTGTCCTATTTGCTTACGTCACAATAAAAAAACGATTGGCATGTACTGTATATGAAATGGTGCAAACGATCAATTTTAATTCCAGCAACAAAACATGCCAGTGGGGTGAAAACCTTTGGATAGCACTGTATATCACACTAAAGAAGAATGGAGCTATGGCTGTTCCTCATTGCAGAATCTTTCCAGGTCTTGCAGAATCCTGGGTCTTGTGCAATCTTCCTGAGCTCAACCCACAGGTGTTCAGTTATATTTAGGTCAGGGGACTGGGATGGCCGTGAACAGCTTCTTGGCAGCATCATATAGATATTGATTTGAAATCACCTGGTATTTCCTGGAATCCATAATGCCATCTATGTGAATAATACTTCCAGAGCCTCTGGAGGAGAAACAGCCCCACAGTGTCACAGATGCCCAACCATAATTAATGTTTAGCATTAGGTGCTTTTCTCTGAGGCCATCTTGAGCGTCTGGTGTCAAAGAGGTCCACTTTTGTTCTGTCTGACCGCGACACTCTGTCCCAGTTTAAGTTCCTGTGGCGTCTGGCAAACTCCAAATGCATTTACTTAGGAAAGTTAGGAAATGCTTCCTTCCAGACTCTGTGATTCTGAAACTGTGATGTTTGGAAATTATTTACACTTCTCTGAACATTCCTCTGGAGTCCCTTTCCATTTTCTTAAACTTCTTGATGTACTATCTGTGGACATGGACAGTGTAATATAAGTTCCCTAGTTTGCCTTTAACCTCATTGCAGTGAAATGCTCTGGAATTGTTCCCCTGGTGTGAATGACGATTTGTGCTTTGTGTCAAGACGATTTGTGCTTAAACATCCCCCAATCACGTAGGCCTGGGATCATACTTAGCACTTCAAGTCATATTTCTTGGAGTGGCAATAACTGTAATATACATGATTTTGTGTCAAATGTGTTGCTTTTTACACCAAATAAATGTACATTTATTTTTCTATTTTCAAATAAGATATCTGATCACGTGAACTGTTTTGATCACGTGAATCATTTTATGTGATAATTATAATAGGCACTGGGTGTGCAATGTAATGCAGGGCAATATGAAGCTGAGGTGGTTGCAGGTGGAAAAGCTAAAAGTACAAAAAAATAAAAAATAAATAAACACAGGTGTGTACTGACCGGAATGCTGGGTACATAGACGATGTGCAGAGAAACAGAATGTCTGTAAATATTATATATATATATATATATGTGAATACATTTATAATTCTAGTATTTACGTATCTGCGTATGACACTATAACTACATTGTCTAGACCATAGTGTTGTAGTACAATATTCTAAAGTAATGTGATGCTATGAAAAACAGAATCTTTGATTTCACACATCTGTAAAAAAAAAAAATCAACAATACCTCTCCCTCCAGCCACCTGGAAGAATTATTAAACATAGCCCAGACTGTACAGGCCTGTAGGCGGAATCTGAAACACAACTCAGGTGAGAAACACTGGGGGGCTGGAGAGACCAGCCCAGGAAGTTGGGAGCAGGGTTGTGCCGGGGTTCTGTGTGTGTGAGCGTTTGAGGTGGGCTGGCTGAATGAAACACCGAGCTGTGGATCTAGACCCCCTCCCCCTCCTCCCCTCAGCGCCACTGAAGATGGCGGAGAGAGGCAGGATATGGGTGAACGGGATCGGGAACTTCTGCTTGTAGACCCTCAGCCACACGGGTTTACAGGAGACCCCAGGGCGCCTCGGAACGAGGGGACTTTTACGCGCGGAGCGGGCGGGAGGGACGCATGCGTGAAGCCTCTGCTCATATTTGTTCCTGGAAGTGCAGCGATGGCACTCGGATCTCTCTGCTAGGCTGAGCAGAGGCTACAGCAGATGCAGCTGATCTGAGGACTCCTTCTGCAGTAGCAGCAGCAGCAGCAGCAGCTCGGCTCTCGGCTCCCTACTTCCTGATCGATTGCAGAGCTGATCAACGTGCACAGGTAGGCTCTGTAAGAGTCACGCAAGAGATCCGGCAGAATTTGTGCCAGAAATGCTTTTGAATTGCAGAAAGTTCGACCACGAACAGCTTTCTCTAAACTACCCAGAGCTGCAGGGCTGGAGGCTGTAATGTAATGTATGACTGGTTCTCTGCTGCAGTTTCATTGTGATTGAATTGTTGACACGAGCTTCATCTGAATAACTGGTTGGTTAACATGTAGCTGTTTGGAGTTGGTCTTATTCAGACACTTTGGGGGGGTTATAAATAGTATCTCATGCCCATCCTCTCATCTCAAGCTCTTTTTTTCCCTAATCTTCCATTTCTAAAAGAGTCGGGACAATTAATTCAGCTGTATTCCACGATGCTGTGCCAAAATGTCAAGAGGCACTTTAAACACATTTGATCTGGAATGCAGCCATGACTGCACTGATGGTGGCTCTCTATGTAATGGCCTCACATTTTAGAATACTTCAGTTTGGTTGTTTATTTTCTGGCATTTACTTTTTGCATCTAAAATTAGATTAGTGCCACTGTTTTATGTTTTATTTCTTATTACGATGGCTCTGCAGTCTAGATTTGCTTGTCTTGTGTGATCTGGGACACTGAGTAAGTTAATATGGAGACTAACCTCATTATACTGGACTGTTCTTTGTATAAAGTGGAGGTCACTGTCCTAATAAAGAATCTCTCCCTTTGTGCAACCGTCCACTTGACGAGGACACAATGGACAGTTTGGAATAGAAATGCTACCGTTGTGGACACTGCTGGCTGACAGGGCTGTGTGTGAAATATAATTGCGAAAGATCATTCTTTGGCACACTTTGCTCCAACTCAAGTCATTACAGCCAATACCTAGTGAAGGAGAGAGAAATAAAGGACCCTCTGCTGCTTTTTAGATGAGACTATTAAGGACTCTCATTTGACCAAGGAACCCAATGAGTGCCGGGCAGAGTCCTGCTGATGAACACTGCTCATTGAGTGCTCTACTGATGCTCTGGATAACTCGGTGATAATTAAAAAGAGTTGCCGGAGGGCACCATTCTCAAGTCTGCCATCCGTCTCTTGAAAAACTTAATCAGCGGCCCAAAAAAACTGGAACCAAGCGTATAAATTTTTTTTTATCCCTTTCTTTTCCCACCTTCAGTTTGACATACAGATAATGTGGGTGAAACCAGCAGACTCACCCTCACACAAGCTTACATTGTAGTATTTGATTTAGAATGTCTGTTTGAAAGTGAAGGTCCTTTTCAGACGATTGATTAAATGAGTGAGCAGAAGAGACCCTTTAACCCGTCTTATGTAAGGCACTCTCGTTTTCCAGTGTTTGTAAGTTAAGCCTTGAAAACCAAGGCTGAGGTTTGTTCTCTGAGGTCAGGGTGCCGTTTCTAGAAACCGGAGATGCATCAGTCCTCGTGAAAAGGATCGCTCCGTTCCAAGTGATTTACACTAAGATTCATGACATCATTTTGGGTTCATTGTGGTTTGAAGGCCAGAAGCATGCAGCACTGTCATGCTAGTGAAATACTTTATTAATAAAACGACTGGAATGAAAAATGAGGCCAAGGTAATTCATTGTGTTGATGGCCTTAGTTTTCATAGAAACATAGGCTAGATTTTAGTCTTGAAATACTTTTTATTTCTTTTTTTAATTCGCCAGTGTGGCCGCAAGGACAGAGTTTTGTATTGCCCTGCTTTTTTAATAAAAATAGTTTTTTGTCTTAAAGAAGGGCTTGACATTCATTTCTCTCTTTTTGTATCCTGCCCTGAAGCGTTCATGTGAACCACTAACCTATTTTTTTTTCGTTATTATTTTTTTAAATAGCTACTGTTCCCTCACATGCACCCTTGTGGTTGTGGCTTAATTCGATTTCCAGCTTTTTCAATTACCAGGTTACTATTTCCACGAATACCATCTAAATACCGTCTATCCTGGAAAGCAACTGTAGGCTTCATTGTTGCTACTTGCGTTGTTTTAGGGAAGTAAAAGCCGAGTCTATATTTCTTCATTGATCTGGCCTTGGCACGGACGTGCATGTTTTATGCGATTAAACATATTTTCCAGAGTAGAACTCAATCTATTTATGCCACCTATTAACTCCCCGTGGGTTCGGTTGAAAGTCATGCGTGCCGTCTTCTCATCTGGAAGGTGAGCTGGAGGTCAGCGTGTTTACAGCAGCCGCCTAGCCATGTTGATCCCAGATGTGTTGTGGGTTTGTGCACATGATTTAAGGTGCATCTCCGAGGATCTTCATTCTTGCATATATTACGTGTGCTTCATCAACCTTATGGGTGCCACAGGCCTGTCGTGCGTCATGACCATTATCTTGATAAAAATTCATGGCGACAGATGAAGAATAGCACCGAAGGGACCATTTACACAGCATTTTTAGGTGGAGAGTCTAATCAGGTCAGGAGGGTGGTCTGTTCTGAGGAACTGAGCGGTGTTCCATGTCGTCTGGCCAGTGGCCTCGATTGCTGACAGGTTGAGGGCGAGTGTGTTTGGCTGCAGCTCGAACCCGGCTCTTTGGAGTGGGTAGTGTGGAATGGATGGTGGCAATGTGAAAAGGAAGCAGCAGGGGGGTGGCTCCACGGGGAGCCAAGAGCTGTCTGGTCAGGGATCAAATTCTCGCGCTGTTGGCTAGCTCACATCCATAATTCATGCGCTTTTTCACTTGTAGAGGAAAATGGAAAATGTGGTGCTGTTCCCCCCCCCGACATGCTCTTTCTCTCTCATACTGGTTTTGTCCTCCTGGTACGTGGAGCCATTTTTTGCCTGTATCTCCTTTCATAGTGAAAAAAGCCCAGGAAAGGGCAGGGATGCTTGGGTTTAAACCAAAGGCTTTTGAGACATCGGGCTTTGGGCGTCTTAAAATGAAATCGAACGGTGAAGTTGTGCAAGATGTTTGGACTCGTTCCTGTTGACTTCTCAGTGTTGTCACTCTTGACTAAGCCGCAGATTTGTGAGCGCTCACAGCTCAAGGCTTAAGTCTTCCACTTTTTTCTGTTCTTTTCTTTTTTTATGTAAATGAGGTGTTTATACCGCCGCAAAATTTCAATTTTGGTGTTCGCAGTCTCTTTGCTTTGCTGTGCCAGGTATAATGTGATGTTCTGCATTGAATAATGTAGAGATTGTTTTACCCCCCCCCCCCAAATCAGTTAACTTGAATGAATCAATTTTCTTTCAGTTCGACACCTTCACCTCACTGAAGAAATGGCTAAGGCTGCCTCTCTTGCTCAGCATGGGCTTTTATCTAATCGATTGGTCATCCAAGCTTGCTAGACAGATTGCTAAGACTCTCGCTGTTTCAGTATTGCTTGCGCACACACACACACACACACACACACACACACACACACACTCAGAGTGCTGCTTTCGCTGCCCACAGGTGCACCCTTGCCAAGCTTCATAAAGAGCTGGAGCTCTGTTAGGCCTTTGTTTTGATTACTGATTCAGAGCATCTGTCATGTTTACAGTTAAATGTTTTAAGGGCTCATTTTTCAGATACTTTGATAAGGAATCCAAAAGAGTCCCCAGCACTGTGGTCTGTCTTGTTCTACATATCTCTGCTGTCATACCAAGACCCCTATTTCATCATTTTTCATCCTTTCCACATTATATGAACATTTCATGATGATCAGAACAATATAATTGACCGGATCTTGCCTCGGATCAAACATTGATGCGTTAGCATTAATTAAATTCAACTTTTTTTTTTACATTATTAATATGGAAAAAAATCTTTTCATGAACCTGACAGCATACAGCTCTTGTGACATGCATACATCTGCTTGTCCGTCATTTTCCCCATTTACACCCGCACTGTGAGTCTTTAGATCATGGGCTGAGATGTCTTCAGTCTCATTAAAATGTATGAAATAGCATGCTTGTTTCATCACCCTGAAAAAAAGGGAAAGGAATGGGGAGGAATGGAATTTACAAAAAGAATAAATCATAAACACTTCTAAGGCTCCCCCCCCCCCCTTTGCCTTTTCGTCTCTTCATTTGTCATGTAATTAGTATCTAGCGTGACACTACTGTTTGCCTAGACTGTGCATTATCACTGAATATCAAGATGTACTTATGAGCCTGAGGGACAGGCTTTGTCTTGAAGTATACTGTTATTTGCAGGATTTATTTTTGGTAGCCTATATTTATCTTTGGTCAAAGTCTAAAGCGGCGTTTGAGTTCTTTCATTTCAAATGTGAGGCACAATCTGTTTATACAGTGGCGTCATATATTACTTCTCCTGATTATATATTTAGATTAGGAGTGTTGTAAAGGTTTTCATCCTTGTACCACACAGTAATTTACAAGTCTCCGAACAATAGCTATGATAGGCATTGTACTTGCATACTTTTGATATTTGAATTTAAAAAATGAGCCCCTAATAGAAGTGTGCATAATCATTTATACAGAGTTCACCATCAGAAAACTTAAGTGTAATTGCGTACTCAGTATAATTACATGAGAAATGGTATGAGGAATGATAAGTCAGTTTGAAAAGTACTTTACATTAGGGCTGCACAATATATCGCAAATTTACAGTCATCGCGATATCAACATGCGCAATATCCATACCACCAACGACTGACTGAACTGCAATAAATGCTGTTTTTCCAAAACTCTTCACCCAGTGCCACAGAGAAGAGGGCAAAAAATCACTGGGCAGTTTCTTCATCTTCTGTGCTGCTGTTATAGATTGTTCCTTCTGCTAATTTTTTCTGGCTAAGAGCTTACTATAATTTAAAGATTTATTTAAGATTTAAAATTATTATAAAAATATTTTCTGATTTTTTGCAACTATGTTCAATTGTTTGAATGTTTTATGGGAGGCAATTCTTAAAAAATACCATGTTGGAATAGAAGTTTTGCATTTCATTTTTTTCCTGCATTGACTAGTCAGCGTCTGGAGTATGTTACCAGCAAATCCAAAGCAGAAAAACATGAACACTATAAAGGCTAAGTTTTTACTCACTTATCGCGTATGATATCGCCATCGCAACACTCAACAATGTTATCGCATATTGCATGTTTTCCTAATATTGTGCAGCACTACTTCACATTTTGGGAAAAGAAGACATTGTCATAAGATCATAATAATATGAATAATAAAAAGTCTACATGTAGGAATGTGGAGTGGAATTATATTCTGTATCTATAGGTACTGAATACCCTTTTGGGTTCCACAGTGACAGTGTTTTTACCTTTAAAGGTACAGTTCTTTGACGGTGAACACATCTGTGTTGCTTCTCTGTAAAAAAGAAAATCTGATGTGTTTCATGTCCCGTGTAAATGTATTTCATAGTCTCTCATGGGAGCACACTTGCATAATAAAGGCACAAGGAGCTCAAAATCCTGAAGCTTTTCATTTCTTTGCTCTTTCGTAGTTGTAGCTTAGTGATTTTTAGCAGCCCCTTCGGTTTTGTCCATCGCATCAAACTTCACCCAAAGCTAAACCCATTTTGCAGACGTCAAAGCACTAAGAAAGAATTATAGTTCGCCAGCTACAGAAGCAAATTTATGTCAGTCAACTCCCTTGGAACTCTACCGTCCGGTTTCAGTGCATTAACCGCTCTGCTTAGCACATGATACAAGCAATCTTTCCAACCCAAATATCTTTTAAAGGCTGTTGATTGGTAGACTTAGACATTAACCTCTACTGCTTAGTTGATCACTGCTTAGTTGAGGGCCTCACATAGTTTTCTCTATCTTGGTTAATGTATCCATTTAATTGGAACAGTGTAAACAAATGGGATTTAGCCTTGCCGTATAGATCAAGAATGGGTGCGTAATGATGCTGCTTTCAGTGGAATGGGCACCTGCAGCTATGAATATTTTTGTTTTTGCTTTTACAGTTTAAAAGAGCTTATATTTTACTGTCCGGGAGCACTGGCCATTACTTATGTAAAAAAGGAGTGTGAGAGGGCATATTTTGCATACATTTACATATTTGATATAGTTATAAAATGTAAATTTGGTGGGTTTTAATTATATCCATTTGTAACAATATTAAAAGGTTTAAACACCCAACAATTAGCCTAAATGTTTAGTGCATTTAAGATCATGGCCCATGTAGTTATTACATATTATTCAATCATGACCTTTTCAAATGGGGTTTCATGAACTAACTATGGACATTCTATTGATGTTTTTTGCAGGATTAACATCTAGTCAGAACAGTATGCCTTTTGTTGTGCAGGTGTTGATCCTGGGAGAACAGATAGGTGTGTTCTTGTGGTCACATCACAGCTCCTCTTTGAAAGAATGGGACTGAAAAAGGGTCTTTGTTTCATTTTTTTCCCCTTTTGAACAAATACAGGATTGGCTCCTCAGCTCATTCACAGGCATATGCGTGTGTAATGGGATCCTTTTGCTTCTCTTTTGTATCTCGGTGCATTCACAATGAGATTTCTCTCTCATGCTGCCCTTAGAGACCTAGGTTTAGTCATGGACTTTTCTCGTAGCCAGATTATGTAGAATATTTGCTTTGAATGAAGAGCAGGTGGTGGAATTTAAAAGTAGAATGAGGGGGGAAAATTCTTCTGTGGTTGAAAGTCAAGTTTGAAAGCTGTGGTCAGGGAAAGGGAACTGATATAGCCCAATATGCACATGTCTTGTTTTTTTTTGTTTTTTTTGTTTTTTTTAAACCCAGGTCTATTTTTCTTCTTGCGATTGCCACGGTCCCTCAATCACAATAGCTGACTGTCTTTGGATGGAGTGAGCTGCAGCTGCAGTGCATCCCCCTGGGCCTCCAAATCCCTGTCTCCGTGCTAAGATAGTGTGAGAATCACACAGTGAATACCTACAGGCCTAAGGGTCTCCTGGGGTCAGCCCATTATGGCCCATACTCCTTTTAGCGAGCTGTAGAGAGCACTGCTGGCAACTTGAATATTGTATTATAACAAAAATCTAGAACTGTGGTTTTAAACCTTTATTCGGGCGTCCCAGCTGTGCAAGTGTCGTAGTGGTGGTTGGAATCTGTCATTCACGGCGCAAAAGATCTGAGGATTATCACAATAGGCAGAGATTATGTAACACTCCATTTCAGTTATGAGCACCACAATATAATAATGATGGGCCTCCTTTTTTTTGAAAATCCAGGAAGGGTGTTTTTGAGGTATTTTACGTTAAAGGCAGTGGAGGTAGTTGATAGTGGAGGCTCTACTGAAGAAGATTTCTCAAGAAGTATTTTGTCCATTTATTTATCCAGAAGTATATTATCCGCTTCAGAGATCAACATAAAGAGGTCAAAGAGTTGACCTTTAGTTGGTCCTGATCTCTGAAAGGATACTGATTGTACCTTTGACTCAGGTTTGTGAGCAATGTGGCTGGGTATCAAAATGAAATACCTGTATGGCACTTCAGGATCACTTCAGTATTGAGCAAACTGATGTCATTCAGTGCCAAACTTTTATACCAACGCAGTAAAGGTTAGCGAGACAACAACTATGCTAGTTCTAAATTCCATCCACCCATCTATCCATCCATCTATTATCAGTACTACTTGTCCTTAACTGTGGTTGTGGGGGTGCTGGTGCCTATCAGAGCGGTCATGGGACAAAAGAGGGCTGGGAATTACTGGCCTAAAGTACATTCTGTATGCACTGTGGTCAGTAAAGGTAATGAATATAATGTAAATGTAGGCATTTAAAAATACTGTTTGAGAATTAGTATCCACCTTATTTTTCATTATTCATTACTGTTTTTAGCAAAGTCAAAGAAAGAGTGCCTAATCTTGAAGTTATCATTTAATAGCCCATTAAATATCTGAGATATTATGGAACAGCAGGCAGTTTCCAGAGGTCACTGTAGCCGAGTGAAGGTGAAGATATAACAAGAACTTTATGAGCATAAAGCTCTGAAGAAAGCACAGTGCTTCAGAGGACATAACTATCCTTCGCAATCACTCAAGTCTAGTTGTTATAATTGAATTCCA
>JBBPDE010000107.1:31588533-31598766 GCA_037974605.1 Nannopetersius ansorgii
TTGGTTTATATAACAAACCTTCAGAATGACTTTTACAACGTCTCTGTAACTTAATCGTGTACTTTGGGCTCTGAAGACATAATAGTGTTTCCGAGCTTCACTTTGACATTGAGTCACATCTGCTCCAGTTTGCTGTCTTCGGTTCTGCCAGGGCTCCGTGCAGTAGTAATAACTCTTCTACAAGCAGGAGCTGTTGTCAATGACAGGATGGAATGCTTGCCAACTCCAACCCAAGGCCAGGGTTATGGGAGGTCGTCCAACAGCCGTTTTTCTATGGCGCTGTTCCATCGGGTCACTGCGATGAATCTGATTAAAACCTGACGGGAGTTGCTATAATGTGAAATACGCAGGGCCGTGTCTGAGCCTTGCACTGACAGCTGGGGGAGGATGAGCACTGTTAAAACTTTTAGCCCGTGGCTCCTGCTTGCATTCAAGGCTATTTTCCGAACCCTGTTCTTTTAATCCTGTGATATTTTTCACAGGATACAGCATTTTCTTGCTGTACTTTTTAACCAGGGCAGTAAGCACTGATCAGCGTTATTATATCATGATGTAAATGTACCAGTTTTTACCTAATTCTCATCCTCTATCCTTGAGCAGATTAAATATTTAAAAATATAAACAGTACCATGCTGATTTTAATGCATTTTCCTCAGATCTTCTACGGAATGATAGGAATCTATATGTGGTTTTTATATCCACACTTTAGTGTGCACAATTAATTTGCATTGGACCTATTTCTTCAGATTTTCTTCCAAGAAAACCTTTAACAGCACCACTTGATACTCAGTACAGATAGGAGTATGCTCTTTTTTTGTTATTTTAATTGACAGTGTTAAAGGTTTTTAGCTCAGTGCCTGGTGACTAAACCAGGAGAGGAACAATGGCACCATTGATCCAGTGTGTGTGCACTGACTTATTGTCCCCTCGACTCGAGAGCTTAACCCCTCAGCCCGACTTGCTTGAGAGAAGGGGCATGTCTTAGGCTTGAGAAGAATGGACGCCATTGTCAGCTCCTCTTAGGTGGATAAGTGCCTGCAGTGCACTTTTTCTGCACCTTTTTCCTACTCCATTTCTCTTTTGTAGACAGTCTGTGGTGGCCAGTACCACAGAAGTTTTTTTTATTGAATGAGAGTTTAGTATCTTTGGACCGGCCTGCTGTATATTATTAAATCATGCCACTCTACTGTTCGGAAAATACACTGATGTGTGAGAGTTACAGGCAACCGAATTGGATTTGGTAGCTCTAATGCTAGTATTATTGATGGCAAACGACTTGCAGGGAAACCTCTGCATGGCCTTTGGATATTTATTCACAGAAAAATGTCCAATGTACATAGGCTGAATGCAGGGCTGGACAAAATAAATGGAAAATGGCATTCAAAGAGATGGAGCTTGCCCCAGCACACCTTGTGAAATGCTTTGTTTTGAGGTATGCTTGTACTTTCTGGTTTGGATCAGAAAATCGCTAGTGCCTCTTCATATTTTTTTTTTTCCTTTCTGTAAGCTACTTCAGCATCTAAAATGGTGGCATGGAGAATCACAATGACGAGCAGTGCTCTTCAAAACAAAACAAAGGAGAAATTTAAGAGCACGATGTCCGACTGAGCAGTGGGATTCAGAGGTATTCTACAAAGCTGCTGTACCAAATGTTGGTCTCTGTGGATTTTACTTTCATGGAACCACTTAAGACTTGATGGAACTTTCATGTAGGGACAGAATCACAACTGGAATTGTACTACATTTTAACATTATCTGTCTAATTTTTTTTTTCCAAACATCAGCTTCAATAGAGAGCCTCAGTGAGAAATGCTGAATACCAGAGTGGATGACATGGTTACCCCACACATGGGAAAGTTGAGGTTTGATTCCTTGTCTAGGGTAGAGCATCATTGCTTTAGGCTGCCATTAAGGTTCTTTGGGGATAAGTACTAACGCAGCTACCCTTTTAAGTTACTCTTGATAGGAGTGTTTTCTAAATACATAAATGAAAGCTGGCTGTCATGGTAAGTAACATTTTAAAGAGCAAGCAGAGCTAACCTTGCATTAACGTTCTGGCAGTGAGTCACTCCATGTTGGAAATAACAAGCCAAACCAGCTGTGATGAGTTACATTTTTCATTCTGAAGTGCATTAACTGAGATGTTTTGCTTGTAAGTTAATGCTATTTGTTTTTCATTTCAATACAAATTTAATTATGTCTTGTTTTAAAACCTATATAAAACATTTTGATGTAAAAATCTTAATAACAGAACAACAAATCAGGAAAAAGGAAAATGTAAGGGCCTGCAAATGCCCAACGAAACCCGACCAGTGAGAATAATAGTTCAGTTCCTGAAGGTTCTTCTCTTCATCCTGGCTACTGGCATGACCTGTCACTAACGTTCCTACACTAATGTGTCTTGGTCAGAGGGGACTTTGGCTGTGAGCGTGTAGCATTAATATTAATACCAGGCACACAGTTTGAGATCAAGCCTTTGTGAATGCGGAGAAGGGCTGAACAGAAGGCATCGCCATGGGTGTGTGACTACCCCATCGGTAGCATCTTTCTCCAGGAGGGAGAATTCATGAGGCACCAATGTAGTCCACATGCTACAAAGGATCTAATCTGTATTCACGTAGGGAGTTTATTCGTTTATTAGAATATCATTAGTCATGATAGGTTTTGAACAGGAATGTATGGCAGTACGGACTGAAACCAGGTTCTGGAACGTATTTCCTTATGATGTGTTCACACTGCCTTCACTGTGATGATTTTATTATCTGCACACAACAGCTAGCACCATGTGACCAGTCTGCATGGCATTCTATCTGTGATCTCCCTCACTTCTTAAAGACCCTAAAATTAACTTCCATTCATGATGCACCCTGTTTATACCTGGTCATTTCATGTGGTGAGTATCTGGATTGTGAGATTTAGCCATGTGTGTTCACGCTTGGTAGTCAAACCCATCTCCAATCAGCCAGACTGATATCCTATTGCTATGTGGCAGGTAATATGCAAATCAGCTTGTGTACGAAAGCTAATAATGTGTGTGTTTGTCTGTGTGTCTTACCTGCTATGGACACCCTGTGTTTGTCTGCCTTTCGCCCTGTGATCCCTGGAGCTCCGGGGCTCCAGCGCTCCCTGCCACCCTGGTAAAGTAAAGGCCCCTTACAGTCTCACATGAACACACAACAGCACACAGTGTGAACAATGTGAAATTCATTCACCAATTGAAGCAGGGGGCTGCCACCAACGAGGGACATCGGGGGCAGTGTGTGAGGACGGTACCTTGCTCAAGGGTACCTCAGTGATGACACTAGCAGTCCTGGGATTCAAACCCAACCCCTTCTGATTACAGGGGCAAAGCCCTGACCACTAAGCCACCCAAGGGACATTTGGAGAGTTTGGGGGCCAGGACAACACCTTGACATCTTCCCCTCCAATGTGTGCAGTGCATCAGGGTTCATAATCTAACAGCTCTCAGACTTTGATATGGGAGGTAAAATGAGATGTTTTGTGCTTTTAGCTTCATTTTTATGGGCAGGTAATGCACAAATTCACTGAATCTACTCAACATTCAACAACAAGCTATGTCTCTGTCTTCATTTGGAAAGTGAGGCAGTTTGCCATGGATTCTGGCCTCTGTTCTCTAGCTAATGATAGTGTAGCACAGTGAGCCCGCGACTGAGCAGGGACTACCGCCAACAAAGAGAGCTTTTTGCTGACAACCCCCTCATAAGCCTGGCTGCTTTCCCTGCTCTCATATTCTCATTTTGTGTTTCCTCTTCTCATTTATATCTATCTCCTCTACCCACTCACAAAGCCCTCGCTCTTGTCATTGTATTCTCCAGCATTGTCATTGGACAAATTTCATAAGATTCTCGTGCAGCCAGTGGACCCTAAAGCTTCATGCGCTCAAGTGTTTTCGTATTTTTAGACCATAGAGGCGTAACAATACACGCATAATAAGGTGTGATATATACGTTTGGATTTTGAATTGGACTGAATTGGATTGAAATGAATTTTTTTTTTTTAAATGAATAACTGAAAAAACATAATTTGAGAGTGCATGGATAACACTCCCCCACCCCATATAATATCAGCAGGATGCACATAGATGCTTAGTGAGGATCCTTGACTGGTTTCCACACAGGAGAGCAAATGAGAGACCCTCAGAGGAGACAGATGGGTCTATAAATTTTACATTTCAGTACATTTTGTTCAACTTCCTTAGCTGCTACTATTTTTGAAATCGTTACACCCTTCCTGCGGGTGGTCTTGAAGAGGCCCTCAAAAACATCTTAATCAGGTTCTCTGTAATCTTGACTATTGTGAAGACTTTAATAACATCCCACCACCTGCCAGCAAAACTACCCGCTTAACTATCGAATGCATGCCATCCGAAGCAAAGAAGGCACTTTATGAATGTACCAATTAACTTGTATTGCACAAGATTGCGGTTCACAATGACTAACACTAATTGAAATTAAATGTGCTCCCAGAAAGCTCCACATTTAGAATCCATCATCTTGAAGCAGTCGTGAAAGTCACAGTGGTAGTCACACGTTTATGCTGAAATATAAAGCTTCACATGCAAAATCCATCTTCAGTAAACCCTCGAGTGGAAGGACCCAGCAAGTGACCTCCTCGCCGGGCAAAAACAGTGTGGATTTTCATTGTCCTCTGGTTCTTTGTCCCTCTGCCTCCCACATGGTTTGCAGTAGAATCCTAAAGGTCATCTCTCCTTTTGAGTTCCCTCCATTAAAATGAGAGTTGAATATCAGCCTTGGTAGCTGGGGGAGTTTCTCTTAGAGTGTAGCAGTAACTAATGGTGAGACCTGGGCTTTGTGCACTAAACGAGACGAGTGACTTGTCAAGAAGGCTCCTCCCAGCCAAGAGCGCACTAAGTCAGGGCGAGTATCGAGGCAGACAGCCAGAAATGAATTATTCAGAATCTTCTATACCACGACAGTCTCATCTTCATTGTTGGCCATAGGCTCGCCGCATCTTGATTCCTGGCTGTTCTGCGTTCATAAGCAGCAGAACATCTGCAGCCTGCCATCAGTAAGCAATTGGAGTAATTTAAGCTGCAGCTGTTTCACATTCTCACAAGAGATTAAGCCATATAGGAACAGAAAATTCTCTTCTTTGGGTCTCAGCTGGGGAAAATGATTTTGCACAGCGCTGTATTATGAAAGATTGACTGAAATTGTTTTATGCCTTTCAGCATTTCAGTCTCCAGTTATTTTGGGCCAAAAGTATACTTTAAAGCAGGAAAAGATGTGGTTATTCTATAAAATGGTGTGTGAGTTGCTCTTGAAAACACCTCTGGCTGTTGGATTTGAGCTTATGATGTTTCTTGGTGACCGATTGCCGAGCTTTGGAGCGCGAGTGCTTACCTCCATCCATCAACGACTATTTTGTCCACAGGTATTTCTTTCAAACGCAACTCACGATTCCTGCTTATGTTCTATGTTAAAAGAACAGAGTGCATCAGTGAAATGTGTTAGTGTTGAACGATTTGAAACCGATGCCTGCAGATGCAGCAGGTGTACCTGAGCTTTACCTAACGTCCAGAACTGTGGATCTTTACCTAACTTTTCTGCAAGGAATCTGCAAGAATTCTAAGGGCCCACAAGTAACCTTTTATTATTTTTTGATGAGATCTGCTAATGATATTTGTGTGCTTTCAACCACCACTTATGCTTTAGATTTAAACATCAGGGGCAGGAATCTCTAGGCACCTCATAATTCGAAGTGTTTTCAGCTCCGTGTGCCAAGACATGGTTATGAAATTATTCTCAATGCTTCTCTATTTTTGACTTCTATTGCCTACATACGGTTTGCATGTGTGCCATTAAAATGCACTGTTAGCTCAGATACATTTGACTGTAGCTCATAATGTTTATTTCTCAGAACAACAGTGTTGGGTAGTTCATATTTTAGCCTCAGAAAGAGCCCAGCAACCTATCACACAAAAGATGTCCAAACCAAAGAAAGTCATGAAATATCTATATTGTTTTCTATGGGTTTAAAAGGCTTTTGTCATACGATAGAGCATGTAAACACAGGGTTTAAATCAAAGGATTCTGGTTTATCCAAATAAGAGTGACACTTTTCATGACACCTTAACCTTCCATGGCATGGTTTTTTATATTAAGAGGAAACACATATTTCACCTTAGTTTTTGGGAGCTTGGGGCTCCTTGATCATATATCAATCAAAAAATGTACCCCCCCCAAGCCGCACGGCCAGATTCTGGATTACTGCTACTGGGCAACAAGATGCTAAAAGGGTACAAAAACACCACCTATTTTCTTATATTAAGTGGAATGATGAACAAACAATAAATACATTAAAATACATTTTATTGCAACAATTTCAACAAGTTTTGTGTCAATAAACACCAATCACAAGTGTTTTATCAATCCATCCTCTTTTTTTTTTACAAAGTCTGTATTATTCTGTATGAAACTTGAGGAAGCAGTTGCCGGTGGATGTGAAACGTCACATTTTGGCACTTAACTTTAGGTGTACCTTTGCATCCTGGTACCTTGCATCTCCCTTTCTTTTCATCCATGTCCATCCAGTGGCATCCGGACGCACATCAGGGACTGAAATGAGTGCACTAGGTCCTCTTCTCCACTGATGTTTGTTGAAATAAAACTTCTTCTAATGTATTTATTTCTTGTTTGCTCTTCATTCCACTTATGTAATATAAAAAACCATGGCATTGTAGCATGAGGCAACAAACCAAAAGTGGTCTTGCTGCACAATATTGCCCTAAGGCAACAAATGAAATTTTAGTATATAAAGACAAAGATGTGTCTTCACTCAATCAACTATGCTTCTTCACATATTCATGTGCATCACCGATATGTACAAAAATTTAAATCTTTAAAATTTAAACATGTTAAAAACTGAAATGTATCTTACCTTCTGCTAGCAGTGTGTCCAACCTAGTCTCTCGTAGCCAGACCTTCAGACTGATAACAGCTTTCTTTGGACAAGGCCCGCCCATAAGGCCAATTGACCGACATGTCAAACAACCAATCACAGTTCGTTTCGCTCAGCGTCACGTTTCGGCGTGGAAATGTCCCCACAACAACAGACCGGCGATAAAATTCAACCAATCAGATGACGACTTCGAGATTCCTGAAGTGTTTCCAGTTAAGTGTACCATATGCATCAGACGTTTAGCCAACATTCCGTGGGCGTGACGTCTGAGGCTGAGACTATGTCCAACTCAGCTATGGTCTCAAAATGGATGGTTCCACTCCTAGAGGAAAGGTCAAACCTACGCTCACCTCAAGTTTAATTGGTTCCAGACTTATCATCAGATTTTTAATGTGATGTTTTATTATTATTTTTTTTTAAATATGGCCAGTGTATGGGCCTAAATAATAGTTTGTTGCCTGAAGGCAACACCATGCCATAGAGAGCTAAACTGATTGAGAAAAGAGGAACCAATTTCAGGTCATGAACAAAATTTGTGACTAATCTGTGACTGCAGCCATGTGTGTATTATCCTCCTTCTAGCCATATAAAGTCTCTGGCTGTGCCCAAGTTTATTCTACAGTAGAGGAAACCTAGAGCCATATAAAAACGATTATGATGTTTTGTGGATCCATTTTTAATCTTTCAAGAACAATCACATTGCATCTAAAAATTGATTATTTTCCTTATATCCCTTTAAACAGCCCGTATTTGTTCACAGCCTGTTCTCATAAGCTTTTTTTGCATCATGAGTTTTATATATGAGCCTTATGAACTGGGGAATGATCTGTACATTTAGACAATAAACTTGTTCATTAAAACAAACAAAAAAACATTTTTCAGGAGCAAAGGCCCTTGAAATTGACGCGTCATCATTAATATTTTGACCAGGTTTGTCTGCATAGCACATCATTGAGTCATATAACAACAATTCCAGTCACCACACACACACACACACTCTCGCACACACACACACTCGATGGCCATCCTCCTCCTACGTCTCTGCTGTCTCCAGCTGTTTAGTTAATTGGTTTTTCCTGCTGCCCATAAAGAAAAGTAATAAGACTCTGGTTGGTATGAGCAGATCCCTCCAGCAGCTACTTGGTGAGGAAAAACTTAATTTTCCTCACTATTCCATCTAATTCCTCAGCTCACTGACTCCATCAAGAATCCAATTCACACTGTTTTCCCTACCTCTCCTACCTCATTATCTATACCCTTTTCCTACGCACTTCTTAACATTAAGCCATCTTCTTCTCTTTGTAGCTTCTGCTATCAGTCAGAGCTGTGGTTTAATTGGAAGAGTGCACTGCTCGGTTGTTAGATGCACGAATACATGCACAGATCAGTGATGATTCCTAACTGTTACAACAGATGTTTGCACCCAAGCCTATTTAACATAACATGTTTGCAGGGGCTTATTTAACAAAGTTTTTCAAAGATGAACTCCTGCTCCGACTGCAGATCGCCTGGGGGGCGTCTCCCTCGAGTTTTGCCTTGAACCCCCCAAATCCTGTGCCGGGACTTACTGGCAGCAAGTAGCCGTTTACAGAGCCTGAACCCCATTAAAAGCCTGTGTTGACAGATCACACATTAGATGCAAACTGTTTCATAATGAGTCACTAATGACAGACTGATGAAGTCAAAGTGACAAGGTCTATGTGTAATTAGTGTAACAGCAGCAAGATCCTCAGATTTTAGACACCCCCCCCAGCTGACTGGAGAACTTAGAAGTTTTATCTGTAAAGTGAAAGGAGACTTCCCCTCAGTCTAAATGTAATGAGGGCAAAAGTGCTGCATATAGTCTCCTGGATCTCTTTGGATGTCTTTTCTTGCGAGTTTTTTTTTTCTTCCCCAACAGAGCAAATCTAATTTAACAATGTCTGCGGGATACAGTACAATGTTTGTTCATCCGTGTGTGTGTGTGTGCGTGCGTGCCTGCGTGCGTGAGTGTGTGTGTGTGTTCAGTGGTATCCATAGCAACCAGGGAACTTTGTCTTGGTGCCATTTCTGAATGACCTGGTGTGTTAGTTTTGGAGCGAAGACCTCAGTCTGGCATTTTAGACCGTGCTTTAAAACATTTCAAGGATTTGAAGAATGTACCAGCAGAGGAGGAGTTCTGGCCATCTGTGGCCATATGGTAGCACCACATGTTCCGACGAAGGGTTTCTTTATCATTTATGTGAAATGGTGCTCTGTTGAAAAATCATTTTATTGATTTTTGACCTTCCCCAGCTCACCTGTTTTTCTGCTCGGTTGACTGATTATGCCTTCATTCAAGACAGAAATGGGTCATAAAATGATTAATTCAGCAGGGCTCGTACCTACGGCCTCTTTGTAGTACATGTTTGCTTCCTCTTTTGCTGTGGTGCTTCAACTGCAACGCCTCAAATTACCAGAGGCTTCAGTAAACGTGTGAAGTTCATGTGGTTTGGGGCTTTGATGCTCGAACATTCAGCAACATGTAATATTAGTGATTCAGCCAGTTAGTGTCTTGTATTGTCTTCTTCAGGGAGCGCATATTTGGAGTGATGTTATTCCTTATACTGTCATATTACATTCAGTACTCTGAAAAAATGGAACAACATCATTGGCAAAATTCCAGGAGAGATCTAGAGAATCCTCCCTTTTTCACATGTTCTCTCTTCCTCCTCTTTTTTCCCATGATCTGGCGCATTAAAAAGGCAGGCTTTGCCCCAGTTTGACAAACTGACAAGTGAACAGCTTCAGCTGGTGTCGATTGCATTAAGGGGAGGTGCTGAAGAGCATATATTTCAGAATTTTAGCTTACAGAGATGGAGAGAAAGACAGATACAGATATGCAGACATATTCTGACCTGCGGACACGCCACTGAGCACCAAAGATGTTGTTCGAACGTCTTTTGAAGACATCGCCTGAGGAACCAGAACGACCGTTTTTAATATACCTTTAAAATAAATATTATAAATAAATAAATATTTGGACAGTGCATAATGACAGCAAGAGGTGCATTTATGCAGGCAACTGTTCCACGACTGATTTTGGCAACTTTCACTGATTTCCTTCACCTGTATTCACAGACATTCAAAAAATCTCATTGGTTCAAATATTCTGGATTCAAGATTTTACTTGTCACATACATAGTTATAACATGTAGTGAAATGAGCCCTGAAGTCGACTCTTAAGACTGTGCTCTAAGGCAGTGGTCCCCAACCTTTATTTGGTCACGGACCGGTTTAATATCAGAAACTATTTTCACGGCCCGGCCTTTA
>JBBPDE010000107.1:31682204-31699117 GCA_037974605.1 Nannopetersius ansorgii
ACACACACACACACACACACACACACACACACACACACACACACACACACACACACACACACACACACACAGAGAGACCAGGCCACCAAGAGCAAAAACATCATGCAACGTAATTCACTTCTATTCATTTCATCTGCGCTTTATTCACACAGTGGAGACACACTGAAGCATCTTATTACGCCTGAACGGCTCACTTAATTTACATAAAGGTAAATTACATTGCACACGTTTGGATGCCTTCCAGTAAAGCAGCAGAGCCAGTTCTAGCCAATCAGACCGAGGCTTTAAGCGTACGACTTCGGAAAGCCACCGAATGGTCTATAGTGAAATCACAAAGATTAATTCACAAACAGCCATAGACAACAATATTAGAGGCAGAGGGTAAGAGGGCAATGGGGGGGAGGGGGGGGAGAGTTCTGCCTCTTAACAGATGTCACACCTCCATTGTTTTAATGAAAAAAAGAAGTGCAACACTGGGCAGTTGTTGCAGTTCCTGCAATAACATTAAAAGCATCAGAAACTCTCCATGCTGATTCAACTGGAGGGATTATGGGTCCTTCATTTACATGATGCTGGGAAGAATATTTCACAGTAATAGCTAAATAACTTTACAGTGTTTTTATTGTGTGGAGTAGAGAACAGTTTTGACTGAGGTCCCAGTGTAGTGTTGGATTTGGATGATGGTGTTACTTCGAGCACATGTTAGTCTGGAGTGTCCAGACTTGGTGAGCATTCAGCCCAAAAATCAGGTTGTCATGATTCCAGAAATTTGAATGTAACACCAACACCAATTGTTTGGAAAGGCAAAAAGGTCACATTAGTCTCTAGACTTGTGTGCTTCTTTGATTAGAATGCTGAAGAAATTTTGTTTAACCCATTTAGACTTCACTGAAACATTAACAAAAGCTGCCACAAGCTAAAATATAAGCCACAATAGCCTACATGCAGTTTTTCAATATGATTTGATACAATATATTGTACACCCAAATTGATCGACATGACACACATCAATAATCTCCTAGTCATTTTAATTTGCCAATAAGCAGAACACAAAGTCAACATAGTACTATTTTAATAAAGGATTGAAACTATCAAGAGTACTGAACATATTTACTATAGTGCAGCATTGAGAATGCAATGAATATTTAATACTTTGTGCAGTGACACCTGTAATCCCCTTTTCAATGTGTTTTATTATTACCAAGGTTACAGAACGGAGGGGCGGTTAAAAGAAATAGCCCAAGACTAAACACCCACCACTTGTTCCCTATAAATGCCAAACTGGTCTACACAACGTTTCCAATACAGTCTGACACAAAGCATGCTTACTGTCAGCGTATGGCATACCAAACAATGGGCACACAGATGATCATCCTTCTTGGTAGTTTGAAAGACAATACTCTTCTAAAAGAACCGTGCTGAATGTAGCGCACAATACAGGTCTACATAATCGTCTGTATGTTCAACGTGATTTAGTACACTAATCTAGTCTAATGTTTACATGGAATAAGAACAAAGTGTAGAGATGGAGCAATTACATCCGCCGACTGATCTGTTAATTATATTTTCTTTCATTTCATTTCAAGTTTATTTATATGCTTTCTTATTTATATAAATAAATAGAGTTTCAGCTTTGATAAGTTATTTGTATTCTTGCAACACTGCACTAGCTGGAAGGGGTAGCTGGTAGCCTAGTGGTTAGGCCGTTCGCCCTGCGATCAGGAAGTCGTGGGTTCGATTTCCCGAGACCACAAGGCATTTCTGAGGTACCCTGAGCATCGTCCACACACACTGCTCCCCGGGCGTTGTGTTCCTGGCTGCCTGCTGCTTTATTTGGTGAATGGCAATGCAGAGGAAATGCAGAGGAAATGCTTTCACTCACTTTCACTTAAACCAATATAAACACAAATAATGGCAGACACACAGAACCTGCTTAACCGCCATCAGATTTGTATGATTTATTATGAATGTGACTCAGGTATTTGTATGCTTTGGCAGGGCACTGTATCATGAGCAGCAGAAGGTCTTAAGTTCAATACTCAGCCAGGGGGCCAAGGGTCCTTTCTGTATGGAGTCCACCGTGGCTTCCGCCGGGAGCTCAGGTTTCCTCCCACAGTCCAAAGACACGCACATGAGCCCAGTTGGAGATTGCCTGAAGGTGTGACCTGTATTAGATTGGTGGCCTGGCCAGGGTTTTTTGCCCTATGACCACTGGAACAGTCCAAGCACAGGAGTGCATTTGACCCATAAACATTAGACAAATGGATGCCTGAGTTCCGGTTCAATAAAATATTAAATTTAAATATCAAAGCCAGTTAAACGTGTATGTGTTTGTTTGGCTTTTCAAATAACCATCAAACTTCTCTGTTTCGGAATCTACTTACACACGTAGAAATCCTATGCTGAGTGTGCTTCTGTTATTCAGAGAATAACAGAGTAATATCACAGAACCATTCACTCCACTCTTTTAACGACTGTGAAAACATACCGTCCTGATTACATTTCCAATAACATAACCATCCAACGATTCAACATTTTGCGAACGCCACGAAGTATATCTTAAATGAACAATACAACAAATCAAAATATATATATTATTTGACAAGACAATATTGTTTTTAGCCATAATAATTGCAATAATCAATTATTAAAATGTCATTATTAAAATATATAATTTGATCAAATATATCAATTGAGCACTATCAGCACTAGCTAATTGGTTTATAAGATTATATCTTTAATATTTATATGATCTTGAATTGATTCATTAAAAAAAAGATTTGTTTAAAATATGGACAAAGTATTCAAACAATATATTTTTAAGGACCATATATTAATGCTGCAGAAATACAAATAAACCTATTCTTATGTAAACTGAACTGGATGTCACTGTAAAAGACACTGGTTGCTATTGGCTGGGAAGATTTCACACAGCAAGAAGCAAAAGGCACCGGCATGGCCTAACCAACCTCTTGACTTGAACCCCATTGAAAACTTCTTTGCCCACAAGGCATTTAGTTGTAGTCATATAAGCCTTTCTATTTCTGAATGCACTTTCAGATCTTATTATACATCCCACGTATGATTAACTTCTCCACTCATCTTCACTGGCAACTACAATAAATCTGCTAAGTGAATGGGCCGGTTCTAATAGGGTTACGGTTAGACCTCAAACGTAGTACATGCCTGCCAGGCCAGGACTCCATCCCGCTATGCAGAATTTCAATCTGGAGATCCATCCGGCTCTGCTGCAGTGGTAAAATCAGAAACAGGAGAGGCAGCGCGTTCACATCCAGCAATTTCACATCAGGCCTTCCACATCACATGTGTGTTGTTCAGCTCACGTTTGTTCATGTGATTTGATGAATGCTGACTCATTCAACGTTAAGCCTCTTAAGAGGAGTTTGTCTATCCCTACTGGACGATGAGAACAGAGGGTACACTTTCTGTCTGAAGGTACAAAGCCCTCCTCCAAATTTGATGTTAATCACATTTACCCCAGATTTTTGTGAAGCACTGAGAGATAAATACTGCCCAAAAAAAAAATGACACAACATGTTACAGCACGGGCTGACTGGTGTAAAGCTGAGGAATATGGGACAGTGTGAAGGTGCTGACGGGGGGTTGGCCCTGGAGGAGTGGAGCGTGGTGCAGCTGCAGAGGGGTGTCTGACATTTCCACGATGGAATGAAGCCACTGCGGAACCCAAGAGAGAGAAAGGAGGACTAAGAATAGCAACGGGAGAAGGTGTGTGTCCCCTCAGACATGGGCACGGATATATTTGGAGATGAGGCCCTCTGGGAGTGACCCCGCCGCACGCACGCGCAGATGCGCGGGAGAGTCGCCCCTCATTTTCTCCCTCATAAGCAGTCTCCACCACCAGCCGTGATGAGCAGCTGCTGGCCTGTCTGAAGGGAAATCAGCACGAGATGTTTTCAATCTTACTGCTCCATCAAGGCTGACGTGGACTTAGAACACAGTGGCTCTGGAGCATATGGGTCAAATGCACTCCAGAAAGCACGATGTTCCTCAGAAGCTCCAGAACAGCTGCTAGAACAAAAATGCAAAGAATCACAATCGATCATGACCGTGTCTAAAAACAGTCCCTGAAACCATGCAGGATATTTAATGAGCTGTTACAGCACACGCAATGCGCACACCTCCCCTCCTAGAACATAAGAACTCAGAATTAATGGTTTCAGAGAGAAAATTAAATCAGAGGGATTACATAATATAAACACGGGGGGGGGGGGGGGGGGGGTGACTTCCTTATGAATCCTCCAGAGACTTTGTTCAAATACAAATGCACAGAATCCTCGCATACAAATCTACACATCATAGGCATCCATGATGATTAATGCTCTACAAACGTAAGAAGGGTCTTTTCTCAAACTATTCAAACTGGCAAAACACGACGTGCTAGACCTACATGCATGAGTTTCCACAGATTTCCTGGTGTTCGAGTTCAGGCTGCGGAGAATGTTTGGGGTGTGGGTAATGAGCACGTCTCACACACTCCTGCTGGATGCATCTGACTGATTGATGTAGTTTGCAGACAAAGGCAACAGGATAATCACGGCAGGTAAAGTGGTGCATTCAGTAAACCCCAAAAAATATTTTTCCCCATATAGCCATGAACAAGAATAGAATATAATAGCTTAGACACACTTTTCTGGTCATAGCCAATTCTGATCTCTACTACATGACATCCAATTAACATATACTGGCACTAATACATTTTATATACAACCCAGCCAATGTGCCAGTTGTCAAACTGTCAAGCAGAAAAAGAAAAAGCTCAACATAACTGGAGAGTGTTAACTGCTCTGTTACACCAGGCCTGAGCGGCTGTGAAGACTGTGAAGAATATTGTGAACATTGTGAAGTTACTCACCTCAAAAATAACAGTTTACAAAACAGTTCATGCAAAACATTACAAATTGCAAACAGCACTTGTTAAAGATAGAATCAGTATAAGTAAGTGACTCTGTGGATGCTAGAAGCTACCTGTAATTTCACAGACCAATCAATATTAATACATTTTTCAATACAACAAATATAAGAAATATTCGAATATGTGCCTCGTGTGTTGATTCCCAAATTTTGATACAAAATTTCAATTTGCCAGTACAGAAGGATGTAAACACAATAGAGATTTAATTTAAAATTTTATTATAAACTTTACTTCTTTCTGTAACATTCGGGGCTTGTGTCATTCAAGCATGCTGCTCTCAAGTGGCATGATACCATGATGGACATGTTAGCCATTTCCCTTCTCTTTTGAATCCGATTTCCAGTTATTCCTCCGGTTTGATTGATTTTTGGATTTCCTCCCATTGGAGATTCACTGTGCTAATGCATTAAATAGCCCCTCTCAAATAGTGAGGTAGGACAATCAAGACATCATGCACTAGATAATGTATTGACTACCATTCACATGTGCTGCCTCGAGACAGATCAGTGCACTGAAATTCTAATATGTTTTGCCGTCTTTTCCAAGAATTCTGATTCTGGCCAGAGAATACACTTAAGCCCTTTTCACATAGACGTGGGAATTTAAGCATCATTTATCAGTAGGCTTTAGAACCAGTCTGCCAAAGAAATGTAGCTCTTACATTTTGACTCTTGCAGACTAACAACCAGGACAGAACCGGCCCGAATGCCAAGAACTTTCCCAATTAATATTTACAAACGACACTGACTGTGATCATTTACTACCTTTGTTGTAGCTTGAAATTACAGGCCAGCTTTTATTTAATCGAAGTTCAGGTCTCACCAGATTTAAAAAATTGCTCATATCTGCAAGAGATTTCTAAAGAAAAACAACAACATTTTTAAGGGAGTTTAGTCATCGTCATGCTACAGAGAACAAGTTACATGGAAACGTTGTTGCCGGTCAGGGCATGTCAGATAAAGATGCTTGTACCCCCCAGTCTGTCTGCGCTTCGTGTTTGTGAAGTGGCTGCTGGTGTGGATGGAGCCGTCCTCGCCCAGAGCACTGCAGCACTGAAGAGCCTCCTTACGCAGCCAACCGGTGGGCTCAGCAAGCCTTTTGTTTTATTACACAGACTTTCCCGCCCTGCTCACACACTCGCCCACATTCAACAAAACGTTCTGTATTTCACAATCTGTGAACAAGTTGGAATGGAATCTTTTAAGATATTACATTTGCTTGCTGACAGGTAAAAAAAAAACCTTTCATGCTTTTTTTTATAACATACAGCAGTGAGTGTCCAAACACAAGCAGTATGTGACAGACGTCGAGGGGCAGAAGGTGACAACCAGACAAATAAGCACACACCCTGCAGTGGAAGGCAGTCTGGCTCACTCCAGTGTTCTGCTGGAGGACCTCGAGAGTGCAATCAGGACACCAGGTCCTCCTTTACACAGCCTGTCACCACCAACAGAGCACAGCAGCTGCCTTTCTGAAGCTAAGACTTCACTTTACCTCACTTTCCTAAGCTTTCTTGAGCATGTACAGCTCACTGCCTTTGTCTATAAGAGGCACAGCTGAAACTGCCACAAGCTATTAATTCAGCCGCCTCCGAACAATACAAACTGCAGACACCGAGCCGCTCTGTAAACAGAAATCAACCAACTTCACGACACCATGCAGCAAACTTCATTAAGCAGTACGACCAAGTACGAACTCACTTATTAGGAAAGAAAAGCAAATGTAGAAATTGCCTGCAAATGTCCTTAACTTTAAAAGGATGCAGCCCCATTCATCATGAACTTGTATCACTATGTAAAGGGCAGTAAACATGACAAAAATGGCACAAGGTTTAGTTCCAAGAGCAACAATATGCTTTGGTGCACCCATGCTTGATGTATGTCAGTATTGCTATAATATGTAATAATCATGTGTATTAGGGCTGGGCGATTTGGCCTAAAATCAAAATCTCGATTAATTGAACATTTTAACTCGATTGCGATTAATGAATGATTATTTTATTTATTTATTTTTTTTTTAGCCCTGATAGTTCATTGACAAGTTTTGTACAGTAAATATGCTCACATATTACAAGTGAGAGATTTTTGAATGAAGGCTGCATTACTAGATTTTAAAATAATTGAAGGAAACACACACTATCTACTCTCAATGTTTTTAAAGGGAAAGTAATCGAAATAATCGACCTGGAAAAATTTGATCGATTATAGGTTTTGAATGTCGATTTCGATTACTTTTCGATTAATCACCCAGCCCTAATGTGTATTGTAAAAATAAACACAGTAAATGATTGTCATCAACTGTGTGAGTTTCAATGAAAACTGCTGGCTCATCTAATGGAGCAGCCTCCTATTCAGTCATGAAAATAAAAAAAACAAAACAATTTTAACTGTAATCTTATCTGGATAACTGTATTGTCCTCCTGTGTGTGAATACATTCTTCCAAATAATAAATGTTTTTGCCTGACAGAACCAGTACTGCCATCTGAAATGGTCATTTGGACAATGGTTGGGTATCAAAATATGACTTTTCTACAAAAATATGTTAAATCCAAGTCTTTCAATTCCTCCGAGTGCTCCATCTTAACAGCAGCAGTGAGCCAACCAGCAGGCTTGTTTCAAAATCTAGACTAGCGACTCGCTGTCTAGATTACCTAACATAAGCAGATTATTAACATAAGCTGTCTGTTGCACAAATTCAAGTACAAACGGCAGCAGAGTCTCTGAACACCCCCAAGACTACTGGGGCTGCTTTATTTATTTTCTTACATTAAAGCTTAACAAATTGCAAAAAAAAAATAAAGATTTAATATTTAAATTGAACGCAGATGTCATGGTCAATTTTTGGTTTGAAAGTATGCATTCTTTTTTTTTTTTTCATTTATATTAATGAATTAAAGCATATCTCAGAATATAGAGGTTTTGAAATACTCTAAACAATCTCCAGATCTCTAGATCATGCTCCTACAGTGTGAGATAGCTGGCAAGTGTGTGTGTGTGTGTGTGTGTGTGTGTGTGTGTGTGTGTGTGTGTGTGTGCTTGTGCGTGCAGACAGTGGCTGTTGAGCTATCAGTAGCTAAGGCTGAGGGAATCCATGGAGACTAAGAGCAGCTCACACTGGCCTGCTTCCTAAGCTCTGCAGAGAGGTGAACTGTAAGAGAACCACAGACAGGACTGCTGGACTGTGTGTGTGTCTCTTTGTGTGTCTCTTTGTGTGTGTGTGTGTGTGTGTGTGTGTGTGTGTGTGTGTGTGTGTGTGTGTGTGTGTGTGTGTCCGCATATGTGAGTCTGAGAGAGGGAGAGAAAGAAAAAAGAGAGAGAAGAGATAGAGAGCAAGAGAGAGAGAAAGGAGAGAGAGAGAGAGAGAGAGAGAGAGAAAGAAGAGAGAGAGAGAGAGAGAGAGAGAGAGAGAGAGAGAAAGAGAGCAAGAGAGAGAGAAAGGAGAGAGAGAGAGAGAGAGAGAGAGAGAAAGAAGAGAGAAAGAGAGAAAGAAGAGAGAGTGAGAGAGAGAGTGAGAAAGGAGAGCAAGCGAGAGAGAGAGAGAGAGAGAAAGTGTGAGAGAGGGGGAGAAGGAAAGAGAGAGAGAGAGAAAGAGAGAGCGAGAGAGAGAAAGAAAGAAAGAGAGGTAAAAATAAACATGAGAAAATAAGGCCGAGGCACAGACAGACATGTGTGCATTCATATTAATTCTAAATATTTCAACTTGGTGCAGCGGAGCAGCAGTCCACTGCATCAGAATCCTCCCTCAGCCACTGGTCCATGGCTGCAACATAGACTAAACCAGCTTACAAAGACTCCAACGCTCTGTGTTCTGTATGTCTTGCCCACTTTGTGTCACCCACATTCTAACACTACACACACACAAACATGCATGCGTGCACAACACAGCCACAGAAACAGCCACACACAAAAGCATACATTAACATAGGTGCTACAAAGAAAAAACTAGCATAGTTACACTAGTAATTTCAGTACTGATCTACTAACTATGCAACTGTAATTGAATCACTCTATCCAAAGTGACATTAAAACAAAAAGATAATAAAAAATAAACCATGCACAGGATATATATGTATTTTTACACTCCGTGGACTAAATGAACACATGAATCACACTTCCAGTCCAGAAAAAGACTCTTTTTTTTAAAAAAAGTAAGAGGTGACAGGCTATTTAGCACATTCATTATGCTGCAACGTTTTGGCACCATTTAAATGCAGCGTGAGTGCACTTCCCTGCCTCTCTCTTTTTCATTCATAAACCTAAAAGGCAGCGAGCCAATGCAAAAATAATAAACTGCCCGATTGCTGATTGCATGTTTGGTGCAAAAAGAAAAACTAAATAATAATAATAATAATTCTGGCCAACTACAAATCACATATCCCTAATACTGTGTTACCACATACTGGTAACTACCAATGATCAATGAATTCATTGCTTCATTAAACAATAGTGATTCATCAGTTGGTACATTTAAAGGCAACGGGTTTATCAAAATAAAATAAGTTTAATCAAGCAATCGTGACAGGCCTAGGTAAAAGAGATGGCTGAAAAGAAACAGGATAGCGAGAGAGAGGCTGTTTGCCTGTGCCAGGAGAGAGCACTGTATTAGCTGACATTTCATAAACATCAGAGTACAGCATGCACTAAGAGATGGGCCAAAGTGTTTACTAAGTGTTACTGGAGGCCCAGGGTGATTTATACAGCCCTGTAGACAAAACACACACATACACACACACATATATATACACATACTCAACCAACAGTAAAGGCCAATGTCAAATAAGCACAACAGAGAACTCAGCCAATATTTATACAGAAGGGGGGTTGAGGTGTTATGGAGGGCGTGTCATACATGTGTGGATTAGCGATGACAAACACTTTAGCAATAGTCATAAAATCCTCAGAGGAAAGGCTCGCCCTGGATGCCACGATCCTGACAGCCACCCACATTCTTTACTTCAACATTGACCTTACTTTTACTTTAAACATCATTAATAGGTGTCATTATTAGTTATTGTGCTCTTTCGTGTCTCAGGTAAACTAACATGCTAGACAAACGGACTACTCTACTAACAGTCAGTACTCTCCAACCCTGGCCTGTGTGTCAGGGCGTGTGCGCAAGTCTTGCAGGATTGGGCTTAGCTTAAGTCAGTCATAAGAGCAGTCAGTGACACAATAACACCCAGACAGCCTCCCAACCACTTTCAGCTTTATCCAGATCGCGGCATCCAGACTGAGAGGAGGTCCATTGTCAGCATTTTTTACAGGGGTATGAGATTTCAGCCGTAGTTTCAAACCATTCCTGTTCACTTTTCCTGTAAGTCTACTGTCAGCAGAACATGAAAAGTGTGTGTGTGTGTGTGTGTGTGTGTGTGTGTGTGTGTGTGTGTGTGCCTGGCCTATTTTAGTCCACAGTTCCATGCTCTTGTTCAGGGCTGTTGGTTAAACCATGGCATTGATTAAGCCTGAACCTGACCCCGTTTCATTAAAACTGAATTAGGGCTCATATTATGCTGCCTTTTATGAACTGCAATTGGCCGGCCACACCTTGCATTTGCATTTTATTGCAGCCTACGTCTTCAGAGGGCAATTAAAAGGAGAGTTTGCATGCCAGTCAACATTTCGTCAGATAAAGCAGACTAGGTTTCCTGACTCATTCCATGACGACTCACTACAGTCAAAAACAGCTTGGCATTGTTTATTTCATGTTTCTCCCTATGCTGATCCTTCTGTTTCCATTCACCGTCTCTACATTTTTCGATTTATGCCTTCTGCTCGTCTCCGTTGCTGTTTCTCTGTCTCTAGGAGGCTGTTTGGAGCAGCTGCCAGAGTGGCCCATTCCCACCTCCCCACTCCCACTCAGGTGAGTAATCACATTGTTCTGGCTTCCAAACCTCTGGCTCGGGTCCAGCTCCTAAAGACTCCCATCCACTGCTGTTCAACTCCCGGTCCAGTCCCCTCCCCTCACTTTTATAAGCACAGCGGGCGGAGAATTGAGCAAACCCAATTTCATTTGGAAAACGCCAACTTGATTTTACAATATCTTGATTTTAATCCGAGTATCAGATCAAAAGATAAGCAATGGATAAGAGCAGGCCTGTAGTGAGAAACCGAGAAGCAATGAGAGAAAGAAAGAGAAATGGAGTGAGTCTGAGGAGGAAGGGTGGGGAGGAAAGGAGCAATCAATATCGCGTTCCACAAAAAGGCACGGTATGGAGTCACGTAGAACAAAGTGTTCAAAAGAGGCGCAGTGGAAACATGCATAGCTCTCGTTTCAAAGGGATGGTCATGGATAGAGACTGGAATAAAGCCATTCTACTTCCCAGTGTTAAGGCATGTTCTTATCAGTCCGTAGCCTTGTTCTATTAGCACCTCTCCCCTTGACATATGCGAGTGGAAACGAGAGGGAACAAAAGCAGCCAGTTATCCCAGAACCGTGTGTGTAAAATGACCGACTAATACTTTCTATGAACATCATTACAGGAAACTAATCAACTGGAAGGACGGTTCAGGCTATCTGGATACATTCCTGCCAGTACCCCCATATTCTGATTATGTAATTTGCATGGAGTTGATAAGACTGAACACCAGTATGCTGTAGAACCATCATATGGATTTACCAAACTGTGGATGCGTAATAAGCCCCAAAACAGCAAACCAAATGGCCCACAAATAAAATATGAGGGCCTGAGTTATTTGCTCTTACATTGTATAAGGTTGGAGTAACTAAAAACCCACATTTGCACATTTCCTTTATAACAGCAGCATGATACAAACAACTCCTAGATATTTGAATGGCTCTCTTGCTAACAAAAATGTCTGCCTCAGCGTCCATAATATATTATATAAATTGGCTTAGTCTAGTGAAAATAGCAGCACTCCCAGAGCAGTGAAAGCAGCAGGGCTGCAGCAAAAGGATAACCTAATGAAGAAGTCTGAGAAAGTGTACAGCCAGGGTGAGATGCATACAGGATAAGTGACAGTGATCTTAATGGGCCCCGATGTCAAAATGGGTTTGGATGCTTCTGGTCAGATTGCTGTGATGCAGAGGAGAATGCTGTAGGGCAGGCTGACTCACTCAGGACAGGCCAACTCCTCAGATGTGCCTGCTTCGCCAGCCTTTTTCTATTGTAAGTAGAACCACAAATAGAGGGATCTGTTCAAGGCCCCTAAAAACGGAACACTACTTCATTCAGGCTCACTATTGCCCTGAACACTGGGATTGGATCAGGATGGCCACAAAAAGTGTTCATTTTCTGAGCAAATTTGTCAAACTCACACTAGGCTCATATTTGTAATTTTAAACCAAACATTTTGTTGCACACTGACACATTTCTGAAAGACAACCACTGATAGTGAATTAGTAGTATATGTCTCTAACAGTGAATGTTTAAGTTGACAATCAACACATTCAATTTTGTTCCATTGTTAGGAATTGTTTGTAGCTTGTACACTGGAATAACAAAACAACAGAACATTATTCATTATTTTTTTATTAAGAACTAAGGCATCACTGCTACAAGACCAAAGCATGATAACTAGCTGCTTAAGCACCTCAAGCTCAATGCTGCATCAGGGCCCGCGTCAACTCAGTAATACTCTACTTCGAGTACTACAAAGGACCCAACGGCTCCTTTAACCCACTTCTGTCTTATGCAATAACTGATATACGGGACATAAAGTTCCATCTAAATAATTCATGTGTCTTGGAGGATAAAGCATGCATGGATAGATGAAGAAACAAGTGCAAAACAAGAGAGTCTGCAATGGGTTTCCCCAGGGTCTTAACCAGATACAATTAAATAAGTGGATTAACCTCAATACAAAGCAATCCCCCACGCAAATAAAGAGAGAGGGCAAGATGGATACATAGATGAGAGAGCAAAACAGAGCTGGGAAAACGACCTTTCACAGACAATTAGACTAAAGAAACACGCTGAACGGTGACACGCAATTACTAGCTTTGGTAGTAAGGTAATGGAGAAGGAAGTCAATATAAGGTATTCTGTTAAGCCTCAGGAAGCAACCAACAATGTGAGTCACCCTGCCATTCATACACTATTAAACCATCTCTGAAGTGCCAGTGGAGCCTGCAAGGGCCATTTGGAGAGCAGTTAAGTCACTGCAGGGTACCGCACACCTGACAGACCTTCTGGTCCTCTGTATAGCCAACCATCTTCACCCCCTCTGCCAGCAAAGATAATGAATTGGGTGGAGGGGGCTGCACAGACAGCTGGCTCTATTACGAGAGAGCATAACAATAAAGACACAGGAAGCCATCCTCACACCCAGGCCAACACACAATGGGGGAAGAGCTGCAATCAAATGGAAATTCGCTTCTGTAAACATCACAGGCATTTATATTTATTGGAGCCATAGCTCGAGCACAATAATAATGAGCCTGCACATCCCTGTTCGTCTCTGAATGTGTCTAAATTCTGAGTGGTAGGTGTACAGGAAGGCTGGGTAACAGTAAGCTTCTATCTATCTCACGTGTGGCTCCTGTTCAGCACCATAGTGCACATCAGGGCACCGACGCGGGGGGGTTGACTTGGGATTAAGAGAGATTTTTCCAGGAAAGACATTTGTTGACTCATTAGTTAGTTCCTTTGGTCTTTTTTTTCCTTTCTCCCTCCATTTCCCCTGGACTCCAGCTATCTGCTACCAGCTCAACTAGTCTTGTCCTCCTCATCTACACCAGCCAATCAGAAACAGTGCCAGGAAAATGGTTGCCTAGCTACTGCAACAAGCTCTGGGTCAAAGCCTCCAATCACTGGGCCATTATAGTCACACACTACATCTGAGATGCTTTTCAGCTCAACCTTTTAATGTCTGTGAAGACAGGCAAAAAGGGAGAGAAAGGGGGGAAAAAGCACTCCATAAATCACTGTTTGGGAAGATATTCAGAGCATTTATCTACTCCCCACGTACACGCAAACTGCACAAAAAGCAGTGACTGTGGGTCTGCAGCAGGAAAAGACCATCCAAACCATATCAGACAGGCACTGGATGGATTGAATCGAGGGTTAAACCAAGCAGATACGTCCAAAACGGTCCTGGGCAGCCATGCAGTTTCCCCATATGACTGACCAGGGCTTTTGGTCATGCCCTCTCGCTCAGCTAACAGGATGGCCGCAGCGTGGTCCACTCCAGTAGCCCTTAATTGGGCCGGCTGCTGAAGAAAAGCATCTCCTCAACGACTGAGGCCGAGTCCCAAATGAGGCCCTTACGCACTGTACAAAGAACTACTTGTGCCATTAACTGAATAAAAAAATCCCTGTTCAACACAAAGCACAGGGAGTGAAAAGAGTGTGTATTTAAGAAGCCAGTCCCTTTCTTACACACCGTCACAATGACTAATGGACGTAGCCAAAAGTGCTGAGGCAGGAGCAATTAGGTCTCATTTGACAGGCCGTGACACCACGAGTCACAACTGCATAAGACTTTCATATTTCATTAAAAATAATTAGATGATTAAATATGATTTACGTCTATGGCAGTTGGATCACTCACTTAGCGGCGATGAACAATATTAGTATTTGATGGGCCTGTAATTAATCACTATGAAACACTGTACATAATAACCAAAGAGGCCTCAAAACAGCTTCAACCACTGAGGCTTCTCATAATGTTGAGTGCTCTGTAATGTATTGCTGATCTAATGTAACCTCCTCACTACACCATCACATCTTCAAGCTTGAGGGCAAATCAGCTCTTCTTGAGTAAATACAGAAGTAAGCAGAAGGGAAGCCACAAAAAAAAGACTTTACAGTTGTAAATATACATGGTTTTAGAGGCATACTTTAGACACATTGAACTTATTTCTAGGGATCAAAAACATTCAACAATTCAGAGGCACTAGCTGGTATTCTTGCCCAACATTTACGTAATCAAAAGCAGATTCTTTCCCAAGAGAGTGCAATGTTTGCACCTCTGTAACATCAACAAAGCAGGCTTTACAACACACGAACTCAGTCAGGCAACACAAACTCAATTCTCTTAAAACCTCCAAATGAATCAAATTCCAAATTTATGGTGCATTCCATTTGTTGCATTGAAAAACTAATTTTTCACTTCAGCCTCCCTGCCAAAACCGTGCCAGGGCACAGCTGGGAGGCCTGCAACACCAGGAGCCGCGCAGGAGAGTCAGCTGCCCCGTTCTAAAGAGCACAGAGCACTCTCCTCTATTAACGACATGTAATCCCAGGAGACAGCAAACACACTAGATCTTCTGCCTCATCCTCCCACAATGTACATAGTAATAAAATGCAGTGTGTGGGGGGGGTGGGGGTTCATTTCTCCATGCGGGGCAGCTGAACGGGGTGATGTCATTTGAGGTGACCCGAGTGGACCGTGGACGTACCACAGCACAGCCTTACCTCTGGCAGACAGTTTCTTTGTGTTGATAATTTTAGCAGCATATTCCTGGCCTGTGGACTTCTTCACGCACCTGCGCACCACGGAGAAGGCACCCCTGTGAAACAAGATAACATACTGTGTGTCACAAACAGTACAGGCTGAATTTCACAGGAAAAAAAAACAAAAAACACAAAGATAAGGATGCCACGCATCTGACAAGTAAGGGCACAGAGGGGCAGGTCAGTCACCCCTGACATGAAGGACCTTTACGAAGGAGCCACCAGGCAGGTTTTACCTTCTGCACAAGGAGCTGTTCTAACATGCACTACGTGTGATATGACCACAAAATGTATATTTATTATGACTTTTTTTGGTATTTTTATGAATTTCAGTATTGGAAAGCAACTAAAGTCCAAGGCTTACTCAAATGTCAACATCTGGTTGTCTGAGAAAAAAAGTAAGATTCTCAGAAATGGCGTAACCATTCTCTTCCACACACTCACAAACACACACAGCTCCTTAAACCACACCTTAGAAAAAGAAAGCCCATAAAATAAGAATATAGAGAAGTAATTCGTTGTGTTCTCGGTCCTCGTTTGAAAAGCTAACTGGCCTTAGCCTCCAGTCCATGACTCCAGTGCATAATAAAAAGCTTTTTTTTATTATTATTTTTATTATTATTATTGTTGATAAAGTGCTGCTTCCTACGCCACAGCGAGCGAGAAGAGAGAAGCGTGTTCGTAAATGAGGCAGAGTGATGGGAAACGAACGTAAAACAAAGTAGCGATACATCAAGGAGAAAAATGTATACAAGTATAACAAGCCCGTTCCTCGGGTGAAAGATGTAAACACCGAACAATAAACACTGTGCTAAAGTGTGGATCCCCAGAACCGAGCCGGACCGATCCCTCCCGAGCCCGGTCCGGTAGAGCCCCGCTGCGCCTCTCGGGCAGGCTGTGCGCCCTTTCCCCGCTATCAGCGCCTCGAATTGCGGGATTACAGGGAGAAAGGGGCGAAGTTGTGCGGAAGGAGCAGAAGTGCCAGACCCACTTACTTTCCGAGCTCCTCGTAGAGCTGGTACTCGTCCGTGAACCTGGTGGAGGTGGCGATTGTGGCCATGTTCCGCAGGGAGGAGGGGCAGCTCCGGACGCTTCAGTGACTGCTCTGCTCGGGTTCGGGGAGAAGAGCCTCCGAATCTCATGTGTTCCAGAGAGAAAGGCTGGTGGAGAGAGGGAGAGAGAGAGACGGAAAGACAGAAGGGGAGGGAAGAGAGAGAGAGAGAGAGAGAGAGAGTGAGAGAGAGAGAGAGAGAGGGGGGAGGAGGGAGCCAGGGGGCGGAGGGAAAATATCACCAACTAACGCGAGAGTTCACTACAAACCCAGCCAAGTCATGATTACGCGCGAGAGCTTCAGGATCCTGCGTAATAATAGCAATAACAATAATAATAATAACAACAACAACAACAACAACAAATACTAACAACACGTGCACTCATATATGTTTTATTATTAAAAAAATAAGTAAATAATAATAATAATTAATAATAAGTATTGTGTAATAATAATAATAATAATAATAATAATAACAAAACACGTAAATTCA
>JBBPDE010000107.1:31703693-31719037 GCA_037974605.1 Nannopetersius ansorgii
TATATGCTTCCATGTTAAGTGAGAGCTATAGATTATAATTAAGAGCAAATACATCAAAAACAGTGCCTCGCTCTCCCTGCCCCACCTCTCACATGACAGGACAAAGCAATACGGTGGAAAATGTAATCGGCCAGCCATGGGGGTTGTTAGGGAGGCAGCCAGATTGCTAACAACCGTGCATTCATCTGAAACATGCACAGTCACCCATGATGAGGCGACACTGCTTTCACAAGTTAGTGAATTTCTCAAGAGATGCCCTTAACGTGACCCGCAGAAATAAATGCTAGTCAGTCTTAATCTCATTCCAACCATCATCCAAAAACTAGCTAGCTAACTCTTTACCAACAAGGAGAAAATAATCAGAGCTCTCTTAGATCAAACATCCAAAGAAGAAAACGTTCTTACTTGGCAGGTAAGCCATACCTGTGTGTGACTGTAGGCAGTCTCTTGAATAGGGAGGCCCAAAGTGACCCCCCCAAACACATATATCAAGCAGCTAACCTAATGACAAAAAATGGACAGTAGTTATAATGGGCTGTGGCACATAGACAAGCGTATATATTAAGGGAACACCCTTAGTAAAGAAGCAGAAGTTAAATAAATAATACAGCATTTGTCAATATTTAAAAAGCACAAATGCTCCAGATTCTTCCATCAAGTTTGGGCTCCGCTGCAGGACCATATTTCTGCACACTTTAATGCATAATTACTGCGTAGTTTGTTTAGAGTTTAATTTAACATACTGGGAAAAATCTAACTTGTAACGAATAAGATTTTTTTATTTTATGCTTTGTTTTTTTCTAATTCAAATGAAAAGAAACCGTGGAGTAAAATATGCAGAAAATGTATTATGCTTTATTTATGTTTGTTCCCAGCAGGCGGTGTGTTAATTTACTCATTTTTACTCATTTACTTACAGTATTTTCATATAGTAAATCAGAATGTAACTGACCAGAGACTATATGCTGACAAATAAATGGCTGAATAGGATAACTGGGTGTTTTGTGCTATTGAGTCTATGGACCACAGACCTTACATTTTGTTTTCCCCTGAGACAGAAAGCTTTGGCTCCCCGGCTCAAAAATGTTCTCCCCCCTTCACACTGGAATGACTGGTTTCTTAGCTCTTGTTCTGGAACAGTATAATGCAGCTGCTGGGACTCAGGCCTTTCTGTTCCTTTCTTTAAAAAAAAACAAACATTTTCTAAGATAAATGAGCCTGGGTTAGTCCTGTGTTAGTGACAGAGAAGAGAAAAAGGGACAGCGTAATCAGTCTGACGTGTTCTGCCATCAAAACACCTAATTATGACACTGAGACAGTCTGTTCTCTGGACAGTGGTTACTTTATTTAGCTTTCGGGCTGATGGCTGTGTCACTGAAAGAGGTGGTTTTTTGAGATGGTAGGTGCAAAAAGAGAGGAAAATGTAAATGCAACAGAGACTCGAATAGATGATGGTCCAGATAAAAGTAGCCAGACATGTAAATTGACCGGAATTATCCAGCTCCAAAGGTTTTTCTCAAAAGGTTTCAATCTCACGCAACAGAGATTCACGCAGCAGGGTATCAGTGCCAGTCCCCAGTATCCTACACCTGTCCTCTATGCACACGCACACACACACACACACACACTTACGTACGACAAGCAGGAGTGTAGATGGATGACTCAGGAGCAGAGTCGGTTTCTGTGTGTGTGTCTGTGTGTGTGTGTGTGTGTGTGTGGGTGTCTGTGTGTGTTGGGGGGGATGGGTGATGCTTCTTCTCTCACACGTACGCAACTAACCATCTGGATCAAGGACACAAGACATCAGATACTTTTCAAGGTAAGCTTCTGACCTGGTAACTGCCTCTGTTACATAATGTACGTATATCATCCCTATTGGAACTGAACCTGGTCCTGATTTGGTCATTTCACAGGAGAATGAAAAAGTTGATGCAAATACAATTTCCCCACAACTGTAGGCCTTTCATGATGAAGCGCCCACACGATGTAAAAGGCAACTGGTTTTGATGTAACAGTGATGTACCATGTTTCATAGAGCTAGAATGTTGTTATTTGAATTAAAGACAAACTGTTCTTGCACTGTTGAAAAGTCTGTCTGGTTTAGTGGGTCTGTTCTGTGAAGTGTGAAAGCAGGAGCCACGGGCAGTTTAGTGCCCTTGACAGAGGACTGGTGAGAGCGACGCAAATGGGCTGTTTCCAATGTGGGTCAGCGTAAGTGCGCTGCTGTGCACAAAAAAGCTGATCTAGGTTCGGTTTTGTCCTTCCCAAGTTTCTCTGCAGTCATTCTTCACAATAACGCCGCAGCTGATCCCGGGTCAGTGAGAAAAATGCTGCCAGACGCACTCCTGGCTTCTCCTTCGCGAGTCCTCGCCGAGCACCAGACACAGTGATGGACGAGCCAGGGGGCCTGGGGAGTGCGGAGAGGGCGCAGCATCCCTCCCTCGCTCCCTCCTTTCTTCCTCCTCTTCCGTCTCATGGTTAGCACAAACGTAGACTATCTATAGTCCACCTCCGACCTCATTTGACAAGAACATGAGCACCTGCCTGCCTCTCGACAACAAACGGAGTATCCGTGAGTGTGTTTATTTTTGTCTGTTTTCAAGGCAGATATAGTTCGATTTTGCCAGAGAATGTTCATTTTATTCAACAGAATCCTGCTTGTGTTTACTATTATCACAGTACTCCTGCTGTGTTATTGTTACGTTTTTGGAAACAGCAGAGTTTAATTTTCAAATGCCCAACAAAAAAGGATCCAACAAAGATGGTTCCTCTACAGTTCTGTGAGTTTTTTCATTAGTTAGGTCTTCGAGAGAGAAAGAAACGGTCTAAGATGTCAGATTGACCACCAGCATAATTCGGAAGTAAACAAGGAATCAACAAGGCACACTTTGATTTTTCAGTAGGGCGAATTTCAACTGGAACAATGTCACTCTAGGCCTACTGTGTCCTAGATACATCACTGGCTGGCAGTCTAACCACAGTGTAATTTCTTGGAAGTGGAGCCCTATACCAAGGACTCTCTACTGAGAGAGTCACTGTAAAAACTGCTGTGAGGTAAAAAAAAAATGCTTACATGTCTCGAATGTCAATGCTGAATTTAAAACGACCATAAAGAGGTCATGTGAATTGCCATTAGCTTAGGCCTCACAAGCCACTACAATCCCATGGGAGTGCAAGCATAAATTAGAATGACTGTAGATGTGTTTTGAGGACCGTGTTTTGGGCATGGATCCACATTTGCTCCACTCTCATCTTGGGCTGAACAAGATTCATCTTTATTATATCAATTTACATCCCAGTTTTCACAGAATGCTTTTCTGAGACCACTGACTAACTGCCTGTTTCATTACAAAGAGAGCAGATTTGGTCTTGCCTAATTGGATTTACAGTAGTACGGTCATTTGTACTAATAGCTCTTAATGGTATTTCTTAATTGGAGCACTGTTGTTTTTTGCCTGTTCCAGCTTATTAGATTTTAGCTAAAAAGAAATATTGTCACATGTTGTGTATTACGAAACAATAATGTGATGCGCTATTCTTGCCACATCACCCACCACTACTATAGATATGCATGTATACAGTATATGTGTGTGTGTTGTACTGGACTATATTGTGTGTAGTTTGAAGTCAAGCAGGATACAGTGCTACAATCTAGAGATCAGTACAAACCACCATCCTTCCATAATCACAGCACCATTAGTCCCAGAACTTACAATTCAATACCAACAATACATTAGTTAGTAATTACTATAAACCTTATTTGTAGTTATGAGACAGAGGAACTGAAATGGGCCTACATATCAATTCTTTAAGAGATTTAACAGGTTAAGACAAAGTGTCAGACTGAGACATCATGTGAGCCTTTCCTTTTTTTAAACAAAGCTGAGAGAAATGCTGGGCTGTACATCGGAATCAGGGCAGGTAGCTGAGGAGACGCAAACACGCACACAGCAGTGACCCACATAGCTGACAGGTAATGAGGCAGGAGGAGGCAGGTGGTCATCCTGGTGGGCGGGTAGATCTGTCCGAATTACACACATACACACACACACACACACACACACACACACACACACACAAATCCCAGATGGTCCCAGAGTCCTGCCTCCTCTCTGACTCTCTCAGAGCCGCCCGAAAGTTCATCAGCAAGTCTCCAGAGAGGAGGCAGTGCTGAGAAACATATGCCTAAGAGTACAGTGGGCTGGAGATGGAGTGCAGTGCTGAAGAGGACGGAACAGTTTGCTGGCCTGAATGAAAAAAGAAGAGCAGCATCTGCTGGACACAGCGCTGAAGTGCAGCGTTGAACCGAGCGCATCGGAAACTGCAGCTCCTTTTAAAACATGAAGAGCATAAGAGATGGATTTATGTGAGGTGCAGTTTCTCTAGCTTGTTTTCTGAGGATTTTTTAAAGCACAGTGGAATCCTAAAACTTTTTCACAAAATAAGTGATGCAACAAAGATTTTCCTCTATGGTTCCTTTACAGTTCTGGGAGCTTTTTCACTAGTTAGGCCTTCAAGAGAGGAACAAATGGTCTAAGATGTCAGATTAACCTCCAGCATAATTAGGAAGTAAACAAGGAATCAACAAGCCACGTTATGATTTTCCGGTAGGGCGAATTACAAGCGGAAGAATGTCACCTTAGGGCTACTGTGTCCTAGGGTGACATTTTTCCACTTGAATCAAATCACATCTAATGATCTGTGCTGGATGATCAGACTGCTCTGGCCATTACAGCACCAATGGCTGTAGACTCACTAGAAAGCGTTACACCTTCAAACTTGACCAGACTCACGTCATTCAGAATCATTATGGACCTGTCCATTGAAATGAATAGGAGCCAAGGGCTCTTATGACCAGAACTTGTCTTTTCTTTGCTTATCACTCCCCCCCCCCCTCACTCCCACCACATATCTATCCTTTCCCCCAAGCCTTTTTGCTCAATACACTTCTGCTCATTCATACTCCACCATGCATCCACAAACTGTCGTATGGGACAGACCCCTCACTTTATTAGGAACTCCAGCTCATCCGGGATATGCGGGGCAGGCCCGTCTCAAAACATCAGGAATTTCCTTTCTAGTTTCCTCTACAATGCTATAATAATGCTGAAATTCACATTCCACATTCTACTTGATCATCTACAGCAAGCAGAACTGTCCTTACTAAAGTCAGGCCCTATTTTCAGACAGATGCTTAAAACTGGCTGAAACAGAGAGGCTCTGCAGAAACTTCTATCCTTAGGCCATAGAATCTTAACCAGGACCCCACTGTACAACTATTTTCTTTTCTTTCAAACATAAACTGAACTCTTTACCTCACTGTATCTCACCAACAGACCAGCACACTGCACTTCACAGATATTCTATTCTTTTTTTGCGCACTGGATAAATCTTACGTGTGTTTTAGTTGGAATGTACTTTTTTCGATAATTTTTATTACCTTAGTTTAGCCTCTTCATATTTCTCTATTTTAATGTTTACAAATTTGAATGTAAATAATTTGATAACTTTATTGCACATAGGCCAACTCATTTCACGTTGTATAACTGTATGTGACAAAGAATCTTGACTTTTGTACTCAAAATTTAGAAAGATGATGTTGCAAAGGGACTGTTGGTCAAAATTGACTGGGGTGCAGAAGAGAAAATGGGCCTATAACACACACTCTTCCCCACATAACTAAACAGTGCTCTCCTGGGCCTGGAACTCATCAGTAGAGCCTCAGATTCCAGCCGTGGCGCGTGTGTGGGGTGATAAAGCCTTTGCTTATGCTAAATGTCTGATGAAGGATGGGATTGATCTCACAGCAGGTATCAAAGACTTAATTGGCCCCAAACAAACAAAGTCAAGACAGTAGTCTCCGCGGGCCTCCTGCTGTCAACAAGCCACTTGCTGTGCTAATTAGACTTCAATTGTGAAGAGCTTAGATTATTTAAGAAATGCATATATTTTAAAAAAATAAATGCCAGTAATTAGCTCCAGGGGAGTCTTATTACTCCTCGCTGCAGGCAATGCATGTGCGTGTGGAATGGGGTGAGTGGGATCGTATGTGTGCCTCACCATGCTCGACATGCCAGAGAGCCTTGATTGGGGTGTTTGTGTGTGTGTGAGAGAGAACGTGAGTGTGTTACAGATGGGTAAACAAATAGATTCAGAGCAGCTGAGCAGGTGTTTCATTTACTCAAACACTACATATGGGCATAAGGGAAGGGAGAGAGAGATGGAGAGGGAGAGAGAGAGAGAGAAAGAGACAAAACCAGTATGAACTCCCAACACTGTAATGAGTGTGAGAGGAGTTCCTGATGTTAACAGAACCCAGCAGCTGTGTTTGCTGATGAGACCACATGCAGCTTGCTGGCACCTGACTTTAATACTCAGAAACTACATCTGCCCTGACCAGCAGGAATGGTACGGACTACCCTACAAAGCAGGACAGGGTAATCAGAAATAAAGCTGGTTCTGCGGATTTGCAAAAGCAGATTAAAATCCAGCCAGCGAAATGAATATCTGTTTCCACCCCCTTTTCCAAATAAACATTTTTTTTTTTTTTTTAGAATTACAGCTTAAATCAGACATTTTAAAACTCCGCCATCTGTTTTAACCTATTCGCTCCAAAATATATTGTGGGGCACTTCAGTTTTGAGTGGTTGGCCTTACATAAAGGGAAACAGGCAGAATTCAGGATATATATGGTGATTGTGTTTAATATGCCCCTATAGGAAGGTGACGTGATTGTAGTGGAATATGAAAACGCTCAAATACAGCCCCCGAACACACTTTCATACACACGCACAGGGGAAAGTTTCGCGAAAGCACAGCGCAGGGCCTTCGGATGCTTTAAAAATAAATAAATAAATAAAAACAGCCCAAGCTTAGTCTGCAAATTCTAAAAGCAGTGGAATGCACCCTCAGAGCATCTGTGTTCAGAATAGCTGCACTTTTAGCAAGACAATAAACACAGTTGAGATTGTGGCTCACCAGCAGAGGGCTGCAAGAAACCAACCGCCATTCAGCATTTAAGTCACACACATTCATGCATAAGACTAAGCCAACCATTTTAATCACTCTCAATCCTAGGTGCTTCGTCATTATTGATCCATGGAGCAAGCACAGATGAAGTCTAAAATGACGAACCAAGCTCAGAAACTGATGCATGAGGTTTTACACTAGATTTCCTGTAAAAGTCATGAATGTAGTAATCAGTTTATTTGCAGTTAAATGGCAAAAAAGTAAAAAAAAAAAAAAAATCGGAACATCGGATATGAATTCTAAACATATGAACACAGACAGTGATTGTGAAGTCATGGTGAACACAGCCAGGAAGACGGAAGGGCTTAAAAAAAAAACCAAAACAAAAAACGATACAAAATAAATGCAAAATGACACAAAGGCCAATCCCTCAGTTCTTCACTTCAAAGAAGTTCACCAGGATTCACCTTTACACAAAACACAAACACTGTCAAGATTACAGTGGGATAGTGATCACTTACAATCTCTAACTCTTACTTCATCAGGGCTCAGGAGCATTAACAGATGGCCTGAAATCATAAATAAAAACCATCTAGAAGAAACAGAAAAAAAATAGGAGGCCTGAGATGATGGACGTGTCCCTTTCCAAGCCTTTGTAAGCAGAATGGACAATTCTTTTGGAAATTACTGAACATATCCAACAAAGCACACTAACTGAGAGCATCATTTTTAAAAGGTGATTTTTAATTCTGTACATGTAATAAATGCGATGACAGTGTCGATTGCTTTTCAGGTCACAATCCCGCATGTGCTCGAAAACAGCGCTCACTTTGAACACGGTTAAGAAATCACCAGTTCTAAATCACTCAAGTCCACTCTTGCCATATGCTTTCATTGTACAAAGATTCCACTACAAAGAAAGACAAAAGCAGGGCGGAGAAGCGCTGGTGTCCAGATCGGAGGAAGCTGCCACCAGACTCTTCCTGCCCCAGGATTATTACCCTTCAAAAGAAATTTAGAAAACAATTTTAGATAGTATGATAAATGATACAGGATGATCAGGACATCTGTAGTTACCAGTGGATCATAAATCATAACAGAAAAAAAATATATCAACAAAGTCCATGGACACCAGGAATGGTGCTGCATGTTTGTTCCTGTCCCTGTAAAATATGTCCAAGTAGTGAAGCTTCCACTGAAGATGAACTACCATACGGACTACAATTCCCATTCTCTTTAAGAAAAGCTCAACTGATACACTTCCATCCAAGTGGCTTATCGGAACTACACGTCAGAGATGTACCCAAAAGAGTCCCTAGCCTCTCCACAATAGGAGAATCCTTCAACCATTATCAGAGCGTGCACCATGACACAGCCCTATGCATGCCCACTTTACACAGAGGACCTGGGTCCCCTACGTTGGCTGTGACAGGTAAGGGCACAACTTCTGTTCCCACATAATTAGGATAACGTAACTCCCCCATCCACTGTTAAGCTGATGCATAGAATTTTATAGTAAGTCATATCTCAAGGAGTTAAGATGTATGGCCAGTGAAGAGCACACTTAAAATACACTCAGCTTCCCATATAATCTATTAGTCAAAGTTTTTTGCACACATTAAAAACAATGATTACAATGACTAACAAAAAAAATAAAAATAAAAACAATGAACAACAGGTGAATGGATGTGAAATGGGATTAGTAAGGCCATGGTTGAAAGAGAAACAAACACAAGGACTAACTGAACAAAACATTCATGAAGACAATAACTTATTCGGAAACTTCGGTAAGGATCTCAGGTCAATTTGAAAATGTCTGCTTCAATCATTAATGCTGTCAACTCAGTCCCACCCACAGTACAGTGCCAGGGTACTACCCTCTCCCCATATCAACCTGTTCACAGTCCTCATGCATGCACACATCTCTGAGCCTATCTGAGCTCCTACCACTGTTAATTCTGAATTTTTATTTTTATTTTCTGAAGAAAGTGACGCCTATACTGGCTGTAAGTACAGGTGAATTAATCGGACTCATCTTGTACATAATTCATGTACACAAGCACACGTGCAGGCGCGCACAGACACACGCCATCTCCCAAAACTGGCAACTGCTATCAAAACCATACAGACTTTGGAGTCTAATAGAGCATCCTTGCCTGACCCTAACAGGTGGATTATTCCTCACCCCAGAGAAGATTACATAAGAGGAGAAGAGATGGCGGGAGGAGAGATTTAATTTATTATTGTGTCAAATAAAAAGGATAAAGCATGTCTCAGTAAAGGGGATGGGGCATCTCCTAGCTCAGGAGCTGGCGAATCTCCTTGTGCATATGACACAGGAAGTCCACGTAAGACGCCCCGCCACTGTTGTTTTTGTCCTCTACAAGGAAGTGCTTGAAGATGAGCTCCAGTTTATCTTCCTGCTTCACCACCATAAGCTGAAAAAGAGCACACCAGGTCAGAAAATAATATGAAATGCTATAACAACTAAGACAGCAGATGGAGAAAAGAGTAGCAAAAGGTAACATGAACTGAAGTAACAGAAAGAGGCAGAAATCACAAGGGAAAGAGGACTGTGTGCATAAGAAACAGAAAGCACCTTCATGTAGCGAGAGCGCTGGGCACGGAAAGACTCAATAATCTCCCTCAGCCTCTTGGAGTATGGATTTTCCAAAATCGGCAAAGACGTCTAAAAGAAGAAAAAGAAAAAAGAAACCTCACAAGTCCAAGTCTGAGATGGGCAATGTTTTTATAATACAAAGATACAGCTACAAACATTAGGTTATTGCGTATCATACCATGCTGGAGTCTATCTGGCTGAAGGCAGCAGTACCAAAGATGTTCTGCAGCAGCTCCTGCTGCGCGTTGGCTCCCACCCAGAGGAAAAGGTTGAGCCCAGTCTCCAGCAGGTATATGCCTCCTTTAGACAATCTCTCCTCCGAGTCCCTAATGGCCATGGGAAGAACATCGCTCTCCACATCTAGCTTGTGCTACACAGAGACAAGAGAAGGATGCTCACACTCATTTGATATGTAGTCATAATCAAGAATGTTTTTATATGGATTGTAGATTTTTTTGGAGCAAGTGTGCGCATATATACTTCGATGGCATTTTATACTGAGTTTAATGCATTACCAGAAAAGATAAACCCGTATTCGAATTTAAATTCCCTGCCGAGATATGCAACTCGGAAGGTTGCAAGACAAAAGTTTAAACCTGGATGGTATTTAAAGACGTACGCAACTCTGAATGCGCAGTGGCTTCCAGTTTTTGTGGAATAAAACCAGATCAAATCAGGCTAAAAATACAAATGAGGGCTCGTTGGAAAGGTCTCCTGGAGATCTACTGAACTGAAGTCTCTGAGTGCTTCTTTCCCTGTCCAGATATACAACTCGGAAGAGTTTGAGACAAAAGTATTGGGACATTGCAGCGAGGTTAACAGGTCCTCTTGTGTGAAAACATCCAGAAAAAATGTATTGCCACAAAAAAGCCAGAGTTCATTTGCAGTAATATCTCATATCTCACCACTGGAAGTAGCCGTGGGTAAAAGAATACATGGCTCTCTGCCACATCCATAGCGCTGACCAGCTGTCTCAGGTAGGCACGATCATCCAATGAGACGTCAGCTCCAGGGAGTAGAACATCACTCTTCAGTACACAGTTCAGATAAACAGGCAGCAGTTTCATACACTCTGGGAGGATTAGCTGCAAACACAAAAACATGGGATAATTGGATAAATTAAATGTTCATTTGAAGTTGGCTTGGCTCTGGTGTGCTAGCACAATTAATTAGTTCACATAAAACAAGAGTAGAACTGCTACAAGCAAGAGTACAGAGTGCAGATGAACTCACCTGTCCAGCAGAAGATGGGCTGGCACAGTTTTTGCGGTAGCATGCCAGGATTTGGGCGCACTGGTTCACCAGAGTGTCCCGTACGTTTTTGGTAGGGTTGTTCATTACAGTGCGATATGCTGTAAACACAAACACATTTTAACTTTACTGAAGATCAGTTGTTGTACTAGATACTCTATTTCTGAATGTTAAAAACGTGTGTCGGAGAAAGACAGGGAATGAAAACACGGTCTCACTCACCATACTTGGCGAAAAAGTTAATGATGGTATCTGTCTCACAGTTCCTGTACAGGTCAGCCAGCTGGGCACAGCAGTTTACAGCCATGTTGTGGACTCGTAGCCGCCGCTGACCACTACAGCTGGTGTATAGTACAGCACACTGCAGACACATAGAATGAGTAAGTAACAATAAAATGGCACGAAAAAAAAACCCCCAAAGCGGCTGTTAAACACAATTGCACAAACCTGCATGAGGGCACCGGTCTCCTCACTGAGCTTGTCATCATGTCTGAACTCCACTGTGATTGTCTTGTCACAGTCCAGGCCTGCCAGCTCCACATCTGTGGTATTGCTCATATAGAACGAGCCAAAAAAGTCTGTTGCCCGGATCCCTGATAGAGCACAACCCAAAATTTGGTCATTTATTTGCGCCTTGGAGAGTGGCCACCAGGCAAATTCCATTTCATTTACAGCACTAAAATTTCCAAAAGCATACGTTCACTCACCAGTGCTGGTACGAACTCGCATTACTGCATCAAAGCCCACCTGCTTTTGCACGTCTTTCCTCAGATCGTTCAGAAACCGCTCCTGATCAGATTGGGCCTGACACACAAGTGCAGCAAATAAAACATTCAGTTATTACCTTTCCACACACAAATACAACAGGTACTACGCTTATATAGGCACAAATACCAGTCACTCTCTTCACCTGGAAATAAGTGTATTTGTAGATAGAGCCCCCTGTTGATGTGGGGACCACCCCTAACGTTGCCACATCCACATACTGATTAGGAAAAAGGAACAGATCCACACAGCAGCCCTGTGCCACACACTCCTTGGCCAGGTTAGCATAGAAACTGACCTGGGGCTGGAATAAAGACTAAGGAAAACAATAGTAAAAAAGGAAAATTAACAGACATTCACGGCATAATAAAATGACTAATGCTAAACTGGCCTGTATTCAAAGACAATTGTATTTTCACACCTGGGACAAGTGTATCTTACCTTTTCTTTGTCTGTGCCCACCAGTTTCTTGTCCTCTCGGTTCTTCAGCTTGCCTGGTGCCTCAGCAATTGGAAGAGAGGAGTGAAAGACAAAGAGCTTTCCTGCACAGTCTGCAGCCTAAGACAAAAATATCAAACATTATGTTTTAAAAACAGACACATGAACCGTCATGCTGCCTAGTACAATCAGAATGGTTTAAAGCAAAATGTCAACAACCCATCAGTCTTAGAGCTGTGCAGGGACAAGTTTAAATACCTTGAGAGCTTCCAGTCCTGCTTGGATAACAGGAGCAAACACCGTCTCAGTCTCTCGCGTGTCTGCAAACATGTCAGGTATCTGGTCCAGCAAACTAAGAATGTACAAAAGATGTATTAGTTAAGTTAGTTAAGAGATATATACAGTAACCCCCACGAAAAAAGGCCTATTTTTAGTGTCAAATATGCTCCCAAAACACACTCCGTTTAATACACTACCATAACAAAAATGTAAAGCTAATTCCCTATTCATACTGTACAGTTACTCCTGCAGTGCTAGAATGATAATACTGATATTACGCCTGTATAGACTGCACTGTAATACATGCACGTTTTCTTTGGTATGTGCGGTCATTTTCTTTTGTATAAGCAAGTAAATACAGCAATAATTTAATGTATTTTTAGTAATAAAAATACAGTAAAATGTATGAGTAATCACCAAGCACATCTTATTCAGGGACAGGAGCAGTGGTATTGTAGTGGACACTGGACAGCGGCTGAGCTCAACAGCCTCTTTTAATTTAATTAATAGTAATAGAAATACAGGGCTTTAAGAAAGATAAAATGAAAAAGTTAATACCACCTGTTTTTTCTTTAGTTTCTTTGTGTTCTCTGGACAGTACAACAACAATTGTATTTTATATGGAAAGGGAGCTACATTTACATTAATATTAATGTTACAAAATTAGTAAATTATATTTTCTTTATAATAATTTAGCACTAAAATACATTAGGAATAATATATTGCCATGAAATCTGTTTTTTGCCAACAATTATTAGTTTGGTTCTTAAAAAAAAAAGAAAAAAAAAAACACTGAATCCGATACACTTTAATTTTAAATGTTAAGGTAACCCTGTATACAGGGGTGGACTGGCAATCTGTGCATTCTGGAAAGTAGCCGTGCGGTGCAGAGATCTGCATTTTTAGCACTGCCACAGAAGCTGATACGGTCCTCCTGACTGGGGTCTCATTCTTCTTTATGTAGCGTACGGTTCTTACATTGATGGCATAACGGCATGCTACCGCAGCAAAGATGTTGGTGGCATCTTAGGGCTTTTAGAAGAATGAAACGAAAACACGAGAACAGGAGGGCAGCAGCCCATAACTGGAAATTTAGCTGAATGTATATTAGTAAATTATATTTTTCTTAATAATTAGAACTAAAATATATTAAAAAATGTGGAGTATACTTGCAGTTTCTGCATCACTTTCCATGTACATTTATCAATTCGGTTCTTAGAAAGAAAAAAAAACCTGCGAGACTGATTCCATGACTCCTGACTCGCGTAAAACTAGGGGGTTCCTGTAATAAAATATTACTATGCTACATTTTACATATATAAACCCACCTCTCAATCACAACCCTGGACTCTGAGACATTGACGAGGAATCCATCCAGAAGCGGTACAAACATTTCTGCTACATCTGAGACCACCATCATTTGAGGCTGGGCCAGAGAGGCCTTAACATTGTAGAAGTGCAACACTTTATTGTAGGTTACAAATCCTACTCGTATATTGGACTGCACATCAGGGTTCTCTCTAAATAAAAATAAATAAAATAATTAATAAAAACGTGAAAATGCATAAGACACTCACATGCATATGAATCAAAAGGGTCTTAGTAATAACAGGCTTAATAGTATTGTTTCTGCTTGCTGATTAAAGCACTAACGCCCAACTGTCCAAAATCTAAAATTCTATACCTTTAAAAATAAATAAATATATGTATTCATTGATTTATTTAACTCTGTATTATATATGTTAACTGCTATGCAGCTGTACCTGGGCAAATAGTCCAATAAGGTCTTGAGCTCCTGGCACACCATTTTGACCATGCCGTTTTTCACAGCATTGTAAGAGACATCGATCAAGAAGATGAAGGCTGGGGGCTGAGGAATCTTGTTGTTCTATGGACAATTAAAGAAAAATTAAATAATGGAAAACAACTTCAACCCTACTGGAGTGGGTCTTGTTTTCACAGCCAATTCCATGCAGCATGAAAAGTGATTGCGAATGCATACCTTACAGTAATCCACTGTGGCTAGGAACTCATAGCTACCAAGGGAGAGTTCTGGTCGTTCATAGCAGTCTACGCGCTTCCCTGTGTGGTCCAGATGCTGGAAGTAATGGGGAGGCACTGTGAAAAGAAACAGTTAAAAAAAAATTTAACAAAGATAATGGGCAGAGGGAAACTATCCCTTTCAGGCATGTTGGATCACGCCTAAATCTCAAACAAGTAATTCAAAGCTCTATTTGCACAGTACACAAAGGTCACGGTTACGCAATTAACCCACTTTTACCACACCTGATGAGTAAAACTAGGCATGCTCACCCTCAGTGACGCAGCTGCAGAAGCCACACTGGAAGCGCCGGCCGCCCTCAATGAACTGCATGTAGGGACACATGTAGGCCTTACAGCGATTACAGCGAATAGGACCGCTTTCTCCATGGTCCACTAAATATGGGGGGTTCTGAGGGGGGAAAAACACAGGTTAAAAACCCATGTTTACACACACACATACGTATATCTATACACACACACACAAATATATACATACACACGGCCAGAAGTCAGTTATTTTTTTGGCATTATATAATTTTTCATGCAACTTAGTGCTAAATTATTAAGAAAATATAATTTACTAATTTTGAAACAAGTAATGTAAATTCAGCTACATTTCCATTTAAAATAAAACTATAAATGTTTTGGTATTGTCCAGAGAACACAAAGTAAGCTCATGATGGGATGGTGAAACACCGTTGTACTCAAAGGCGGGAGGTTTGAAAGTAGCCAATCCGAGAGCGTTATTTATCTCTTCGCTGCTGATTGACTGCTGCCCTGTGACGTATCTTGTTTGAGTGTTTTCGTGTATTTCGTTTTGTTCTTTGTAAAACCCTGTATTTATTACTGTAAATTAAATTACAAACCGGATTCCAAAAAAGTTGGGACACTAAACAAATTATGAATAAAAACTGAATGCAATGATGTGGAGATGGCAAATGTCAATATTTTATTTGTAATAGAATGTAGATGACAGATC
>JBBPDE010000107.1:31719189-31735145 GCA_037974605.1 Nannopetersius ansorgii
GCACCTCCACATCATTGCATTCAGTTTTTATTCACGATTTGTATAGTGTCCCAACTTTTTTGGAATCCGGTTTGTATGTATTACTGCATTTATCTTCCTTATACCAAAGAAAACGACAGCTCACACCAAATAAAACGCCCGTGCATGAATTACAGTACAGTCTATGCAGGGGTAACATCTGTATTTTACATTCTAGCACAGTGGGAGACAGCAATTCAGTGCATACTGTACAGTTTGGATAAGGGTTTACCTACATTTTTTAGGGTAATGTTAAATTAAAATTAAAGTTTTTTGGTGGGTTATATTTGGGGGTGTATTTGTGGTTTACACTATGAAAAATAGGCCAGGGTTTACTGGGGGGAAAAAAGCCAGCATTTGCTATACATACAGTAAAATCTTGCTATAGTCTTTCTATTATATTTGACAATACAGTTGTGACTAAAATACAGGCTATGAAATGTCTAAGGATGCAGTGTCTTACTTCATCTGGAGGGAGAGTAGCCAGTGGTTTGATCACAGCAGCCAAAGGCACCTGGGACTGTTTTGCCATGTCTGAGGTGCAGGGCATGTTATATGCTGTGCAGCGAATGAAACGTGGACTGGCATTGCCTGTGAACACACAAACACACTCTTCAATAGGTAAATGATTAGGTAAATGATTAGGTAAAATGTACTCATTTTTGAGAGTATAACATCAGTAAAACAACTCTCAATTGACTTTACCAAACTTTGAATGAACCACATGTGATGATGAGAGTGAACACCGTACTACAGAGCCATGGTATAGCTGATACACTGTAATGCCTTTTCACAGGGTAGCAGGAAGGATTAGTCATATGATAAATGCCAAACAGAAGGTAAAATCTCACCTTGATCTTTAACTTGAAAATTAGTAGTTACAAGAGGGGGAGCTTGACCTCGAACTCCTGTAACAAAAGGCTCACTGCTTTTGTTCGCTCTATCGTCCTCAATCACCTGAATCTGGGAGCACAATCAAAAATAATGATACAGTGAATCTCTAATCAAAGATTCTCACATACACACATAAACCCACCCCCACATTCAGTCCAAGGGAAAATAAATCACTTCTACATTTTACTATAAAATAAAGCAACCTTTAGATGGGGGACCATGCTAACAGAGAAATGTAAACCACCAGGTTTGTTCAGTCACTTAGTGGGACAGTCATGTAAAGGCTGAAACTAGCTAGCATGCAAGGAGACAGGAGGGAGAAGACTGGGAGGGTACAAATGACATGATGTCTGAGGCCATAAGGACGATAGCCTCGACATTTCAAGTGCTTCAAGTTCAGCCACTTTCATCTTGAACACTGTAGACAGTTAGTGACATTTGTGTTTGCCCTGAAACTACATCTTGACTACTTTTGCAAGCAAAAATATTTGCAACACAATATGCTTGCACTGTTTGCAAAACAATAAGATGGCTCGCATTGATTGCCAAGCCTGAGGTGATGTTGAGCTTAATCTATGCTGCTCTAACTACTGTCTGAAAATGCAATTGAAGTAATCTAAACCATGTCATTGGTATAAGAGAGGCAGGCTGGGATAGGAATGAGTACTGAGGAGAGTGATTAAGGTTAGTGCAACAACAGAAAAATGCAGAGAGACACAGGGAACTTACTGGGCTGGGAATAGCGTCTGGGTCTATTCTATGTCTCGTTTTCTGCACAGGCGGTATGTCAGAGGCTTGCTTTATGTTTTAACAATTTAGTCCAGCAAATTAAAGAGAGAAGAGAAAAGCCAAAACAAAAATACAGAAAGAGAGCAGAGAAAAAAAAGAGAATAAACAGAGTGTAACCACAGTTACAGAACCTCTGCTTTCAGACTACTATACGATTATTAATTACATTGTTTAGCAATACCAGTGAGTATGGATGCAGATATTGCCAGCACACATGCAATATTCAAGCAGAGCTTTTTATCGCCTTGACAGACAACGAATCCTCATACACTGTTATCCCGCCATGGTGCATGCTCATCAGACACAGCAGACTCCAGAGCATGGCCTTGCTTACAGAGATAATTTATGCTAACAATTAGCACAAGCTTATATTTTACTAAAATATAACATTCTACAGACGTATGTTTACAATTAAGAAGAGAACAGGTATTTTTACAGCAACTTTGTAAAAAGCTAAAGACAACAGAAGTGCAAGTGTTGTGACAGAAACTGAAAATGTGAAAGACTGTGCACAGCTGATCTAATCTGTACGTACCGGGCTAGGGATGGAGTCTGGGTCAAGTCTCTTTGGTGCAGGAGGAGCAGGAGCTTGTGCTGGAGGTGCGGCACCATAGCTTTGCTGCCCAGGATACCCTCCAGCATAGACAGGCTGTGGACCTCTCACCTGCCCGAAAGCCCCTGAAAAACAAGTTACACAAAATGCAATCAGCAGGAAATTCAGGCAACATCAGACTCAAATGTCTGCATTTCATTCCTTTTATCACATTTCTAAATTTCAATATAAATGAAATGTTCGCTTTATCTGTAATACCCATCTGGGTACTGCATTTTGGGACAAATGACAATGTTCAAACTTAACCATTTGTTCCAGATACAGAATAAGATCACTTGGAGCACTCACCATTCTGCTGAGGAGGATAGCCCTGCATTCCTGGCTGTGGCAGCGGTGGTGGTCCCGTCATGCCTGCAGTGGGTGGGCCAGGCAACATACCAGGCTGTGGAGGAGCAACATGGTTTGCTTGGGACATTGGAGGCCCCTGCATGCCTGGGTGTGGAGGTCTGGGTGGAGCACCTCCTTGAGGTGGAAATCCAGCAGCAGTGGTTGGTGGAGGAGGAGGTCCTGAGTGGAAAGAAGGGGGCTGGGACACAGGAGGCTGTTGTGGCATCAGCGGTCCTGGATATTGAGATGGTACAGAGCTGGGTGGGGGTCCTCCAGGGAATGCAGAAGGCTGGGAGGTGGGAGGTGGTGCCCTAGGGTGAGACATTTGCCCGCCGCCATATGATGCAGTGGGAACTTGGGGTGGAACTGAAGAAAAGGGAGGCTGTGAGGGAGGAGGGGCTTGAGGGAAGGACTGAGTGGCAAGAGGGGGACCAGGGGGCTGGGCCGGACCAGGCGCAGAGAAAGGTGGCGCTGCACTTGGGAAAGGCTGCTGAGCAGAAGCAGGAGCCCCGTAGTAGGGCTGAGAGGGTGTATGAGTTACTCCATCAGTTGCTGGGGGCTGAGAGGAGACAGGAGTTGTAAGGGGAAACGAGGAAGGGGCTGTATAAGCAGAAGAGGCAGGAGCCTGTGAGATTGTGGGAGGAGCTAAAAAAACAGAAACAAACAAACAAAAGTCAATGACAGTTCTTTACAGATGGAGAACAAACATAAGTTTGTTCCAACATCTCCCATGTTTGACTAATTAATCATAAAATACCATAGCCTCGGTCAGAAGGAGAAGGTGCAGTCGATCCAACCTGCATGTTTGCCATTTGACTGGTCATTTGCTGCATACTGGTTGGTGGTGCTCCAAATTGCTGGTTAAATGGAGGTTGAGGACCAGAAAGGTTCATTGCTCCTTGACTGTATGGCTGAGACACTGGTGGTCTACACAGAGGGAGATGAAATACACTATACATTAATAAATTAAAAAAAAAATTTTTTTTAATGACATTATATATACACACATCCTTAGGTTTCTTGGTCATTGCGAAAAACGTGGTTTAGAAACGTTAACATGCAACCTTAATACACAATAAAAATGAATATGCTGGGATACAGTGTGTGTTTTGATGCTTCTTGAACAGATATTACATTTTTATGCAAGCCGTCATTGAGACAGATGTGTTTATCTTGAACTTACGCTTGATTAGAGACTAAAAACTCATATGTATTACTTAGAAAAATTTAGATTTTTGTAAAACTTTAGAACAGTTTACATACATTTTGACCTCTTCATTATATCAGTATATTTATCTTATTCCACTAAGCAGTGCAGTACAGTTACATGATCATGCATTGTCACAACTCCTGCTTGCTACCTAACATTTGTCTTCTCTGGTAACAGGGTATTATGTGCCCAGCTATAGGTGTTATGCACAGGTATGCAGTGTTGGATGCTTATGTGGATATGCCAATGAAAAACTAAAATATGCTAAATGCTGTAAACGTAAAATATGAACTTACAATGCTGCGTCAGTAACTAAAGAACAGAATAGAAGAATGTCTGATATGTACATGACTCGCATTGTAAAAATGTTTGAGCACCTTTTAGTTCATTTATTTATATTGTGCTTGATCTATGTAATAATTTGAGTGTTGAAATCATAATTTTTTAAGCTAGTGAAGTACAGATTTGTTATTTGCATGCGGTGTGTACATCTCCCAAAAGTCCATATGCCTCATACCTATTCAAACTTTAATTTAGAGCACTCATTTCAGAAGAAGAGTAAATAATTAAAGCATCTGAATTATCCCTAAACATCCATGAATGTCTACGCTGTTGTATGGAAGTACCGTTTGTTTTAATTATTGATAGTTTTTGGGGTTGGGACACACAAAGTAACTCCCAGTTACAAACAGTAACCCCCAGCTTTTCGCTGGGTTACTTTCCAAGAGCACCCGTGTATAGTGAAAACCCTTTGGTAAAAAAAAAAAAAATAAATTATAGTGTAAACCCTAAATATGCCCTTAAATATGCTCACAGAACACTAATAAAAATGCAGGACTTTAAGAAGGACAAAACGAAAAACAAGAGAAACAGACGATCTACGGGGAACATTCTGGTTTGCAGCTGCCACAGACGCTGCAAACGGCAGCAGCAAGAAGAAAAAAAAATGATCAGAATCAGAAAACTTGATTGATCCTGTTAGCAGTTAGCATTAGCAGCAGGCGACGAGCCAAAATAAAGACTCCTACACAAAAGAAACATTAAAATAACTCTCTCTACCCACATATTTATACAGGGCACAGCTTACTAATACTAGATAAACTGAGATAGCAGTTGAAAATTGGGGGAAAAAAGTTTAAAACACTAAAATATGAAGACAACATTCTGGGATTGGCTACTTTCAAACCTCCCACCTCCAAGTTTAGCAGTACTTTAAAAATTCAAGTCGCACTTTCTATATTTATACAGTTATGTTTTATATGGAAATGTAGTTGAATTTAGGTTCATATGTGTCACAAAATTAGTAAATTATATATTTCTTGATAATTTATCTCTAAAATGCTATATATATATATATATATATATATATATACACACACACACACGTACTGTATATTGAGCATATATATATATATATATATATAAAAAAAAAACCACATTTGATATTTGCAGTTTCTGCGTTTTTCTGGGGATTTCCACGTACCATCATCAGTTCAGTTGCGAGAAAAAACATCTACATTAGACTGAATCTGTGACTGCTGATCCACGTAAAAGTAAGGGGTTACTGTATTGACACACTGGTGTATTTGGCCATAAAACAATAGAAAATCATGTCAACTCACTTTTATACCACAATTTCTAACTCAATATTTTGGTAAACAGTGGATGAAAACCTTTTACTCCATCATTTTCCATTTGCATAGTGTAATATCTTGCAGCAAAGGCACTAGTAGTCCTGATTTGAGGCAGAGACATTTTTGCTGACTTAAGGAGTTTCATTTCACCTTGAACCTACATCATCAGAGTCAATGTTCGAAAAAGGCAGTAGAAATGCATAAAACACTGACCTCTGGGACGAGGCACCCATAGGTGGTGGTCCGTTCTGTATGTCACCTTGTCCAAACTGTGGGTATGTCTGAGAAGCAGACACTGGGGGTGCCCCGGAGGTGGGGGGACCTCTCATACCTGCGGATTGAGGATCATCATGATGTAGAACTTCACCATTAAATGTTTTTATTTCACAATATCAACAGCATGCTGATTGATTCATTATTCTATACGCATCTTATGGTAAAGTAAATAATATGCTTCTTTCCTGATACAGTGCTAAACTCCATACTGGCACTGTAATCAAGTAATATAAAATCTTTTCGATCCATTAGTTACTAGGCAACTCAGTTCAATCTGCCTGCAAGTAACCAAAGTCCTTGATTACAAGCAAAGGTGCTGACATTGCCAGGCATGATTTTGGAAAGCGTTAAGAAGAACAGAAAATGTCATTAACTTGCAGATGTAAAGGACGGCATGTATGACTAAATGACAGTGTCCACTGTGAGCAACCGACACAGTACAAGGACACCGAGCAATGACATCAACCTGCTGTCTCTGGAAGCCCTGCAGGTGAGGCATGGCCCAGCTGTCCTGCACTCTACAGTCACTATGAACCACAGGGAACAAGGAGGAGGACAGGTTGCCAAGCAGAATTAAACCAGTTACCTAAGTCAAGAGGAGAGGAAGAGGACAGGTCAGAGACTAAGTTTGCTGCAAGAGCCTTAGAGGGAAAGCTTGCATAAGGAGAATATCCTGAAATACAAGAGAGAAAAATAAATGAAAAATGGGATATGCAAGAAAACTGGAGAAAGGAGCCAGGGGGCATGGGTGGATATGATTCACGGTTGACTGGCGTTCTTCATTTGACTGCATGAAGAGCCACTGTGATCACTTATGAATATCTAATCAGGATTTTTAAGGGCCTCATTAGTTCATGTTGTATTATGTATCTTTATACAGAGGTCACCAATGCACCTCCTGGAGACTTATCTTCTAATTCAACTACAACACATGTGGTCCAGCTAATTAAGTTCTTGAGGTTGTGGGATGAGTACTAGACAGAGTGATATGCCAAAAATACCCAGCAAATCAACATGTTTATCACATTTTGTTTATTTGAGGTCTGTGAACATCTCAGAATAAAACAAAAACAGCAAAACGGTGGTGCCTTTCAGAAAAGCTAAGGAACACCACAGATGCACTAGGAACTGCCGTTTACTGGCAATATGTATTTTATTTGGGTTCACAAGCACTAGACTACTAACACTCAACGGCAAGTTAGTGACAAACAGTTATTTATTAGTAGGATGCATAGATCTCTACATGCCCTCACCTTGAGGTGGGCCTGGTTGGTAGGCAGATGCAGGGCCGTTGTATGGTGCATATTGGGCTTGATACCCTCCAGGTACATGTTGGCTCCCATAGCCGGACTGGGGGTAGCCCTGGTAGCCAGGCTGCGGCTGCCCATAAGGAGAGGCCATTTGAGGTTGCTGGTTAACATTCATTTTCAGTTCATCCCTAAATCTGGGGTAGGAAAAAGAATGAATGGGTCAGACAAGCACTACTGAGTGAATTCTGCATCATTACTGCATATCTATTATATTTTATAAGACTGATGGATCAACACAGCAACTTCACACTCACTCATTTCAACAATATCTGCAGAAAGGTTTAACAGTACATAGACATTTTTTATCACACACAATACATCAGGCACTAGTAAACAAACCATCATAAGAGGATACAGACCTGCAAACCGTCCATTTTATCACAGAGAAAATGAATCAGATACACACATAGATGAGATGCTGTATTTTAGCTCTAAATGTGGACAGACTACTCAGGTCTCAGTGTAAAAGTCCTTATTTGAACCTCAGCTATAGAGTAAACTCCTGTCATTACAAGAAAAGACCACTACAGTTACAACTAGTAAAACGTTAAGTGTAAAATGTTCAGTTGTCAAACGTAAACACACCACTGCACACAACACACCTCAGCACAAAGCGTAAACAGCACAAAATTGTTCTCTGTATTTAACCCATTCACCTGAGTGAAGCAGAGGGCAGCCGGGAACACAGCACACAAGGAGCAATGTGTGGGATGATACCCTGCTCAAGGGTGCGTCAGAGGTGCAACTAGCTGTCCTGGGATTCAAACCCACAACCTTCAGATTGCAGGGGCACATCCCGAACCACTGGGCCACCAAGTGACCCACGTTTTAAGTCAAGTGCAACTAACAAACCAACGTGGATACATTCAGTCATTCCACTGCATACTTGCATCAGTTAATTAAATAATACTTAAACTGTTAAACAATTCTTTTATTAAGACAATGCAAATTAGTTGTGGAAAGAAATTAACTCAGTGCTCAACTGTGCTCACTTTTGACAGTTATTACTAAGTGCGTGGGAGGATTCTGTGCGGGTTATAAAACAATTAATTCTCTTGCGTCAGAAAACTTTAATGCTCTGAGATGTGAAAGTACCAGGACTAAAAAAGCGAAATAGCCAGATAAGGAGGAGGGAGTTTCATAGCACGTAATATCACCGTCCAACACAACATAGACTTTTGAATAATTGAATGAAATCGACACCACGACGGTATAACTTACAGCCGCCAGTGTGTGTAAAGCTTTAGTGACAGTACCAGCATGTTAACACACTTAAGCAGGATAAATGTCCTGAATGTTTAGTGAACTTACTTGATCTGTAGCTAATAATTAGAGTTTTAGTGAAAAGGCTGTGGACAGACCAGTGTGGGCTCTTATGTATCACGAAATTAAGATTAAAATTACTCAACAGTCCAAATACACAACATAAACACTTTAAAACAAGCTGCAACTCATGACAGACACAATATTTCACAACATTAGTTGCTTTAGCAGTCAGCTAACCGGCTCTGCTAGCCTCTGTAGCAGCTAGCAAGTTAGCCACCGTTTTCAGCAAGCCAAAATTTACAATGTTGCAGCTTTAAAACCCTAACTTATTCCCAATAACTCTCCAGCATACATAAGAGACATGTAAACACTCGAAGGAAACCATCATCAGGCCCAAATTGGTAACAAATGGCCAAGTGACAAGCAATGAACATCACCGGGCCTAAGTAAAGCTAACTCTTATACAGTTCAAAAACAAGGTTAATTTTTGTGATTTTCAGGTCCATTCATATTACTAAGTGAGCTATTTTTGAAACAAAAACATACCAAAAGCACAAAAAACAGAAATAACGACGAAGGTAGTCTGTATTCGCCAACATTAGCCAGGTAGCAAGCAAGGAAGCTAACAAGTAATCCCAGTAAGCTCTAAATTATAAGTTGCTACTCAATACTGACCTCCAATACAGCCAGGTGTGTAAATAAACGTGGAAACAGACTCCTGTCTTCAAGTAGAGAAGGCAGTTGACGTGTTTCTACACAAATTAAAACCCAAACGTCGTGTTCCCGTTAGCCGCGTCCTTAATCCCTCTCTCCCGGCCCTCCGAGTCACAGACACGGCTCTGACATTCGCTCCGGATCCACAGCAACTTTGTGCCACGTCCACATCCGGACAGGGGTGCACTGTGCACACTCGTGGCCTAACTAGGGCTTCTTCTCCCCTGCAGAGCTGCTGGAGTCTCTTCGCGCTCCAATAAGATCACCTAGACAGTGTGTAAACCGTCGGAGTGTTTATTCCACTCACAATCGAAGTGCTCTAGACACTAGTCCACATATTAGACAACAGCCACAGCCCTGCAAGAGTTTCACCCTGCACGTCATCTGTCAACACCCTGAAACGCAGTACGTATGCATGCATGCTATTTATGTGACTATATCACGATTTAATTTTCTCTATAAAGAGCGGAGGCATTTTTCAAAAGAAGCTTTGCATGGCAGTAAATGAGTAGATAAACCAGTCTTTACATACTGATTGTAGGTATAAGATATATAAACTATGGGGACAAAAACATTGAGACCATTACACAGGGAATTTAATGACATTTCATTCAAATACATGGACTTTAATATGGAGTTGGTCCCCCTTTCCAGCTATAATAACTTCAACTAGTCTTGGTTGAAGGTTTTCCACAAGATTGTAGAGGTTTCTGTGGGGAAATTTGTACCCTTTCATTCTGTAGAACATTTACGAGGTTTAGGCACTGGTGTTGGACGAGTGTCATGTTATTCACGTGACTTAATCACGTTGTTATTCTGTTTATGAGCAACTGAGACATTTAGGATAGCTGTTTTTCAAAAGCAGGTGTGCATAACAGTAAATGAGTCTTTAACTGTAGGTTGTAAGAATATGGACAGCGTATGGACAAAAGTATCAAACCATGTCTTTATGGAGCTTGCTTTGTGCACTAGGACACACTCATGCTGGAACAGAAATTCTTCTCTAAACTGTGTCTACATAGTTGAAAGCATGGTCTGCTGAAGCATTAAAACAGCGCTTCACTGGAAGTAAGGGACCTAGCTGAACCCTGAAAATCAGGCGTGTCCCAATACTTTTGTACATATAGTGTAGGAGTCTCTCCACACTCAAATAAGAGCACCTAGAGAGGATGTAGAACCGTTAAACTGGCTGAGAGTTCATTCTACTATACCACTATATGCCTATATCACTATATCACTTCTCTGTATAAAGAGCTGAGACATTTTTCAAAAGTAGGTGTGACTGACAGTAAATGAATTGTAAAACCAGCTTTTGTTTACAGATTGTAGGTGCAAGATATTTTGTATTTCCTTAAATGAAACTTAACGTTATTGTTATTATTTTCAGGTATAAGAAACAATCTGGTTTGTTATAGACAACATGCCAGGATCAACTATGGATGCTGGTTCATTTTCAAGAGGCAAGAAATTAGTCCATTTAGATTTAAAGGGCGCTCCTCCCAGAATGAACTACATCCAGGAGGTAAATCCACAACTTTCGTTCTGTTGTTTCACTTCACTGGTTTTATTTTAGTAAAGCTTTGTATGTTTTTTTACTATGTCTGTCTCTCCTCAGCTCATACATCTTTTTGCTAATCTTGGTGCGAGTGGCTTACTTATTGAGTATGAGGACATGTTTCCCTATGAGGGAGAGCTGAAGATTCTGCAATCAAAAGCTCATCCGGCTTACAGGTGAATGTTAGAGGTGACATGAACACAGAGTAGTTTATTTCCTGAGACATGTCACTGAAAGAATGCCTTTGAATGCCTCATGGTTCTTTATACAGCCGTGAAGACATTATTTCCATTCAAGAGACTGCCTGCTCCAGAGGTCTGGAGATCATTCCGCTCGTGCAGACATTTGGACATCTTGAAGTGAGTGAGATTAACTGTAACTATCATAACTCCATTGGCTAGATTAGCTATTGGAGTTATGATATGATATTCCTGATTGCATTCAACACCTTTCAGAAGCAGTTGGTGAAACCAACATCTGTATTCTGCTGCTACTAGGCATCTGAAGAAACACACACACACACACACACACACACACACACACACACACACACACACACACACACACACACATATATGCACTATATTGCCAAAAGTATTCACTCACCCATCGAAATAATTAAATTCAGGTGTTCCAATCACTTCCATGGTCACAGGTGCATAACATGCTACAAACATTTGTGAAAGAATGGGTCGCTCTCAGGAGCTCAGTGAATTTGTGATAGGATGCCACCTGTGCAACAAGTCCAGTCGTGAAATTTCCTCACTACTAAATATTCCACAGTCAACTGTCAGTGGTATCAGCATCAGCAACTGTCAGCAACAGCAACTCAGCCTTGAAGTGGTGCCTCGTAAACCGACAGAGCATGGTCAGCGGATACAGAGGCACATAGTGCGCAGATGTCGCCGCCTTTCTGCAAAGTCAATTGCTGCAGACCTCTAAACTTCATGTGGCCTTCAGATTAGCTCAAGAACAGCATAGAGCTCTTCATGGAATGGGTTTCCATGACTGAGCAGCTGTCGGCTGTCAGTTTTTTCTTAAAAATACATTTTCCCTGAAGCAAACCCGGCGGCTTCATAGCTGCATCCATGTTAGCACGTCACGTTTGATGTGGTAATTTCACAGCATGGGCGTCGTTAGGTCTATTTTGGGGGGTCTGAAGCCCCCCACCCCCCCCAAATGATTCCAAGCCACCCTAAATATATAGTCATTATTCTACAATTTTTAAATGATATATCCAAACATTTCATACAAGATATCACTGAGCACAGATATGCACTTTACAAATTGAAACAAGACTATGAATTTAAATAAAAAATAATAAGTCTAGCTATCATTATTGAATTAAAATGATGTACTGTTTTTTTTATCGCCCGATAAGAGTCATGTTCCGCACGTTAACGCAGATAATGGTTCACCATTAATATACAATATATATATATATATATATATATATATATATGTTATGCTGCTTATACTGTCTTCACTTGTACAGCTGTAACAATGCAAATTTCTCACTGGAGGGACTAATAAGGGGTTATCTTATTTTATCCAGTTTTTCTTGAAACACAGCACTTTTCGAGGCCTGCGAGAGGTCAGCCATTGTCTGGGGACCCTGAATCCACATAAAGAGCAAGGAGCCACTCTTGTCCTGGAGATGGTGCACCAAGTTATGGAGCTTCACCCTAAAAGTACTGCCCTGCATATTGGAGCAGATGAGGTACATTGTAAGCAGGGAAAGTGAAAACTGAAGACAACATCTCTGTTTGAAATAGGCCACTATATACTGCTCATATACTGATTAGGCCCAGAGCTGTCTTTCTGATGCACTGTAACCCATAAAACCATGGATGTAAAAAATGATCTCGGAGATCCTTACATTGCATAACTCTCATGATAAATAACCAATAGAAATAGTCCAGTACTGCATGAAATTGAAGGCCCCATATCCTGCATTTTTCTTCTGTTTTATTTTTGGCCCTGAGGTTCATGTTTTAACCTTTGTGGTTTTATACCACTTTTACAGTGCCACCTCCAATCACTCTGTAACCATTAGCATTAAAGCATTAATCTTTTTTGATGCGGTGCTTTTAAAGCTGATTTAGGTAAATGAGTTATTTTCTTATTGACTGCGCTGTATTATGCCTCATCAAAAAAGCATCAGAAAGCAGATCTGAAGAAACTCCTCCTAACGTAAGAATGAGGATAAACTAATGTAGGCTGGATAGATAGCAGTTGGTTTGGGGTGTTTTTGTGACCCCATCTGAAGCTTAGTTTACATATGAGTGTGACACGAGGAGAGAATGGTCCTTTATGAAATGTTCACAGTGTTTCACTTCATAGTCTTTTAGTTGTAATAAGCAAGAGATGTTTGCATTTACATGGTGTGGGCCCTTTAAATCTATTTGAATTCACTTCCATCCTAAGGTTTATATTTATAGAAATGAACTATTGTAAAGGTTAAATAATTCAGATAATGGACGGAATTACTGTAAAATGTTCTGGACAGAGCCATCTGAAAGTGAACATTCTGTCATATGTGAACACACCACAGCGCACAGTGTGAACAGCAGGAAATTCAACCTCTGCATTTAACCCATTCACCAAATGAAGCAGGGGGCAGCCAGGAATACGGCGGCCGGGGAGAGGTACCTCAGCAGTGCCTAGCGGTCTTGGGAATCGAAGCTGGACTTTCTGATCGCAGGGCGAATGCCCTAACCACTAGGCTGCCATCTGTTAACATGATTACTGTAGGGCTCTAAATTGTTTGTCTCCCCAGGTATACATGCTGGGTGAGGGAGAAGAGTCTAAAGAGTGGTTAAGCATTCCAGGCCACAGCATTCACAAACTGTTCCTTAGTCATATCACCACAGTGGCAAAAGGCATTCGGGAGAATTACCCCAATCTCAGCATGATAATGTGGGATGACATGCTGAGGAGCATGACCTCTGACACTATTAAAGGTAAACACTTTGCTTTGTTTTACTTAGTGCAAAGGAAAAATAATATTCAAATATCATTGTATTCATTTAGAATCAGATACCTCCATGAGACCATAAAATACACAGTGGCCTGTAGAATATAATTGCTTTGTATGCTTATGATTGTTTTAAGTCTTTTTCTATCTGGGTTGTGATGTTGCCATTTGGCCAGGGCTCCCTTGTAAAAGAGATCTGTGATCTTCCTGGTTAAACAATGGTGAAATAAAAAATAAAATGAAATGAAATGTGTACAGGTTATTCAAAAGGCTTAATTGATCTGAAATGACATTTTAGAACTTATAAACCCTAATTTAATTTTCAAATGAAAATGACCTCACATCAAGCACACATTAAATGATACAGGGTTCCTCTTGTGAGGTAGGGATGTGTCTTATAGTCACGTTAGCTGATGCTAAAATGTGAGGATGCTAAAATGTGAGGATACCTGCAGAAACCTTGGGTCTGAGATCATGAGAGGAAAGTTATCTTATTAAACAACCAAAAAGTCAGAACAATGCAAGGTTTTTAAAGAGACTTCTCATTCAGTGCACTAAATGAAAGTTTTGTTTGTTGTTTTGCTCTAGATAGTGGTCTTGTTGGACTGGTGCAACCCATGTTATGGGACTACAGCCCTGTTCTGGATGTGGCCAACAGTAGTGAGTGTTTCTCTGTACTGACTACAAAAATAAAGAGGATTGTTAATTACCTGAAACTAACAGTCCAGTAAGAAGGCAGACAGTGTTATGTTAGATTTATAATATGATAGTTATACGTTTATTTAAGGTTGATTTGCTGGTTTAACAGAAACAAGGGTATTTTTATATTCTCCCCACTTAGTCATGCTAATGGAGAAATACAGATCTGCTGGTTTAATACAGCAGTGGGCTGCGAGCTCTTTCAAAGGCTCCACCACTGTACACACCTGTGTGACCAGTACCCAAAGACATGTGGACAACCATCTCCAGTGGTTAAAAGTGGCATCTGGTCTTTCGTCTGGCATCGAACTGCAGGGCATTGCACTCACTGGGTGGCAAAGGTAATTTGCTGTTCAAGTTCAGGGATGCAGGAGGTTTTCAGAAGGATGGGTTCTGTAAATAACATTTATTGTATCTGGGTTTTTTTTCTGTAGATATGACCATCTGTCTGTTTTGTGTGAACTGATGCCCCTTGGCTTGCATTCTCTTGCCTCTTGTCTACAGACTCTTCTGAATGGTTAGTCTACTTGTCCTTCTTTCATATTAAATATTTCATTTAACAATGAAATGTAACAGTGACCTTAAGTCTGGTTTATTGATTCTTACCCATCAGCCATAACGTTAAACACACCTGACTAATATTGTATGGGTTACCCTTGTGTTGTGGTCTCACTCAAAGCATGGACTCCACAAGACCTCTGAAGGCATGCTGTGGTATCTGGAACCAAGGCAGCAGACCCTTTAAGTTGTGAGATGGAGACTTCAATAATCTGCCCAGCTTTTCCAGTACATCCCACAGATACTTGATCAAACTGAGATTTTAGGAATTTGGAGGCCAAGTCAGCACCTTGAACTCTTTATCGTGTTCCTCATATCGTTCCTGAACAATTTGTATGGTGTGGCAGAGTGCATTATCCTGCTCAAAGAGACCTTTGCCAGACCTTTGCAATGAAGGAGTGTTCTTGGTCTGCTGTAATATTTTGACAAATTAACATTCACATAAATTCCAAGGTTTCCCAGCAGAATATTGCCCAGAGCGTCACACTGCCTCCCCCAGCTTACCTTCATCCCATAGTGTATCCTGGTACCACCTCTTCCGTTCATGTGATGTTAAAGAAAATATGATCATTCCCTTCTTTAGTTGCTCCATGGTCCAGTTCTGATGCTCATATTGCTGTTGTAGGTGCTATTGGGGATGCATGGGCACTCAGAGCTTCAGAGCTTCAGCAACTGGTGGTGCATAGCATGTTCTGGCAATTTTTTATAATAGCTAGCATTTACTTTTCAGTAGTTTCTGCATCCGTATCTGTGTTATTGGACCATACAGGGTAGCTTTTATTCTCTGCATGCACCAGCAAACCTTGGGCACCCGTGACCCTGTCACTGGCTGTACTTCCTTGGACCATTTTTTGTGGGTACTGATCACTGTATACTGGGAACACCCCACAAGACTAGTTTTGCAGATGCTCTGATTCTGTCAGTTGCTCAGATCCTTTTGCTTGCTGACAATTCACTTATTGCCTGATACAATAGCTCAGTAGGTAGGATACTTGCCTCCAGACCAAGAGGTCATGGGTTCGAATCCTGCCTTCAGCATACCACCACTGTGTCCCTGAGCAAGACCCTTAACCCCAAGTTGCTCCAGGGAGAGACTGCCCCCTGTAGTTAGAGAAT
>JBBPDE010000107.1:31762355-31786663 GCA_037974605.1 Nannopetersius ansorgii
GTGTGTGTGTGTGTGTGTGTGTGTGTGTGTGTGTGTGTGTGTGTGTGTGTGTGTGTGTGTGTGTGTGTGTTTATACATTTTCAGGACAAAATATCATGAGCTTATACAAGGACTAGACACAAATGGAGTAACATACACCAGCAGGAAGGTCAAAACGTTCCTAACAGATGAGACAGTGTTTTTCTTTTGGCTGTTGCGGTTAGCTTTTAATTTGGGTTTAGGCCTGAGGGTGTACATTTAAATGGTTTCATGTAACACAAGTGAAATCATGCCTAAGACGATGAATAGAACTGATCTGCCAAGGGGGTAGAGACCTGTCGAACAGGCTACGCCAAAGGCCATATTTTTGCCTTCCTTTGACCGTTCCCATTAACTGAATTTCTGAAACCTGTCCAGCCAGTTTTTACACTGAAAAGCTCAACAAATTACTGAGGTTGGACAATGCAGAAGTGGCCCTTTACAGGTTTTTCTAGACCCATCTGTTTAGTCATTTGCAATCCTTTTGCTCTCGAACGTGTACCGTGTTTGTGTGTGGCATGCACATGGAAGGAATACATGGGAATGGAATGTTCCCTCCATTATGAAAGGGCCAGGAGGGCAGGGCTGGAGGTGGTTCCACGGCTTTAGGCTCTCTCTCTGCGGGTGGGTGAGATTGACTGGGCAGCTGGCTCCCTCATACAAGCACCATGCCAACTCAAAATGTCAACCATGCAACCCAACACTGTCCAGCGCAAGCATACTGAGTCCTGCCACCTCAGTGAATCAAGAAAGCTTTGGGAGTCCTAATAAAAAGTCCTCTCAATACCATTCCTTACAAAGCTGCAATAGTTTGTTATAAAGAAACTTGGAAGAGAAATGGTTTAGTATGTATATCTGTTGTCATGACATGCTCATCATTGTGTGCAATTTGTTACCTTAACTAAACTAATAGAGAACTATCTGCATGAATACACTGTATGTATAGAAAGGTAGGTTGAGATCAGCATGACACAGCCTTCGAACTAAAGCAGTTGGTATATTTTACAATATACAATCATACACATACTTGTACTTACCTGTACATATACTTGTTGTAGGTAGGTACACTTAATTTGGGCCTACAGGTGCATCCCAAATGCCATATTCTAAGCAGAGTTAACCCCCTCTTATCTGCAGTTCAGTCTAATTAACTCATTTTGTAACCTAATATTGTATTCAGCCTACAGCAGTTTTGCCATCTGGGAGTATGAGTCTTAAAGGTACTGAGACTAGAACAGCCTGTTTAATTCTGAGCGAGTTACCTAAGGTTGGGAAATGGTGATGAACTATTGAATGAACTATTATAAAAAGTGAAATAGAAGGTCAATGTGGAATGTGGGCCTTATAAAAACCAGGGTCCCTGCAGATCCTTGAAAAGTATACAAAAGTCTTAAAAATGTACCTTTTTTAAGGCCTTGAAAAGTATTGAAAAGTGTGGAATTTTAAAACATTAAATGAATTCTAGGGTGAAATGAAGCAATGATATATGTTCCTGGTTGTTTGGGGTTTTATTTATTTATTTTACTTATTTATTTTAACACATAACTGCCTGTAGCACAGGGGGCAGTGTGTACCCCAAAGGCCCATATGCATGTCATAGAAAGAGAAGAAATAGTGTTGTATGTGTGTCGCTGGTGCATAGCAGGGAGAACAGGTAAACAGGTAAATGCAAATTAAATGAGAGATGGTTGGAGGATGAGAAGGCTGGTTGAAAAAGACTTTCATGTTAGAGCTGTTGCTTGAATAAATAGGCTAGGCTATTTTTTTTTTTCTGCCACCGCAATTGTCACACGCATAATTTTTCTTCTTAAAGGTCTTGAAAAGGTCATTGAATTTGCATATCAAAAATGTGCAGATACCCTGAAAAACACTGAGTGTGTCTGAAATCACGCACTTTTGTGAGTGCACTGAAATATAGTGCGCACTGAGCACTTCCTTCTGTGGTGCACACTGCTGTAGGTAAGTGTTGTTCTAAATGGAACACTGACGTTTTGCACTTAGCAGAAGTGACAGACTAACATTTGATCGTGATTCTCCAGGCACCAAAATATCTGCCGGCTTTTGTTTACACAATGAAATTCCTCGTGATTTTATTTGCTTTTGTTTTTGTTTAATTGCCTCCGCTTGTGCTTGCAGCTGCACTCTGAAAACTTGTCGAAAGTCCCTCCCCTTCTGCTACGTAGTCAAAATGGCATCTGCTTAGTGCGAGTAGTGTCCATCGTTTCCAGCGCTCCATCCTGGTACTTTCTGTGCACTGAATTTTAACTTAGTTGTCAGTTTGAACGCACTACGCACTAAAACATTGTGTTTGAAGTGTGCAAGTGCGCGACTTCAGTTACACTCACTGTAGTGAACCTATAACGGTTAAACCTTTTTCATGAATACCTTGATTCATCAAACCACCCTGTATTGCTCACCTGGGACTGTGATTGTCAATGTTCTCAAAAAACATTACAGGCTCATTTGCATATTGCAGCTTGCTCCAATAGCAGCATTGCAGAGACTATGCAGCCTTACGGTAGTATCGTAGTTTTGTGCAAAGTGGGTTTCATTTCATTCAGTAACTATATCCTACAAAAAGTGCCTATAGGATCAATTTATTCATTGTGTTTATTGATGCTACCCTGTGCAGTCATTCTTTTCTTATATGTGTCTGTCTGTCTGTATATTTCAGGCTATCTGGTGGACCGAACTGGAAAGTACACATATGTGTTCCTGGCCTGCAGTATCTCAGTGGCCTTATCAGCTTTGTTTCTTTTGGTGTCTTTCTATACTCTTGACCACCACAACGCAGCCCAGAAGGAGCCTTCGCCTGCTCCAGGGTCAGCGACTATTCTATCACCAGATTGCCAGTACATCAGAGTCTCCGCAGGCGGAGTGGACAGCAACACTGCCATAGAAACCGAGCGCATCACAAGCGTATGAGCTGTATCTATCAGGGCTGAGGATCTGAGATCAAATGGAGGAATATACATATATTTTCAGTACACACACACACACACACACACACACACATGTATATATATGTATATTATGGATGCACTGAAATCTTTTTTTTTGGACGAAACTGAAAACCGAAAATGAGAAAATACTTGGAAACCAAAACAAAATTATTATTATTATTATTATACCATTTTTTGGTAATATAACCGTTATGGGTGGGACTATGTGTACTTACCTCACTAAAGTCAAGCCACAGACTGAGTGGGGGCGCTCGAAGGGTCTTGGCTCTTCTGGCGATTGGAATGTTTTGATTTAATATGATAAATTCATCCCGACGTTGAGAAAGTCTTTGTGGATGCACCCCTTCTAGAAAGTTCCACAAACGGCTTTTCGCGTGTCTTTTTTAGATATTTGGAAATGCGCCCACACGGCAGACAAGTTCACTCTAATCCAATCAGGTTTACTTGTTGATTACATCATCATCATCATCAAAAAAAAAATCATTTTAGGCCATTTTCTTCCCAAAATTGTCGTTGCCCGAATATTCGGTGCATCCCTAATACATATGTGTTTATATATGTATATGTATGTGTGTGTGTATATATAGATATATATATATATATAACACACTTGATATTTATTCTTAGGAAATATTTATATTTCTGTAATAACTGAAGAGACATACACACTCCACATTGTATATGTTCCAGATATGTATTGATTATTTCAAAATCACCTATGAAAATTTCCCTTTGTTGGATATCTGTCTTTTTCTATCTGTTGTATCATAAGGCCTAATCAAAAAGTAGCTCCTAGCTACTGTACTTCAAGCTACTGGTTATCAGAAGTTTACTTTAAAGACTAAGTGTTCTTCATTTATATTCAAACTCACACATATTATGTATTTTGCAGACATCTGTAACATGGCTGCCTTCTTGAGACTCTACGAAGAATAACACAGTTACTGCCAATGGCATTTTAGCTTTATTGTTTATTTCTGCAACCAAAACACAACACTGACTTGGCATTAAGGATATAAGGGTATATATCAGCTGCACACTGTTACACGGGCCTTTGGTTCTGCTTCACTGTTAACATCTAATGCATTCAGGGAACTGATCTCTGATCAGTGGTGTATGTGTTGAAACTGGAGCCCAAAGTCCTGCTGGTTCCGTTCCTGGCTCCTGTAAACAACTGAAAGTGTCAAATGTTTTTTTGTTAATAGTCCGATTTCTGTTTTAAATGTTTCCTTGTTCTTTATGTTACTATTCTGGTGTTCTGTGTATTTGCCAAAGTTTTGAAGGACATCTTTTAAAGGGCTATGTGCATTTATAAATTATACAGTTTTATAACGTAGTCTATTTAGTACACCTGCTATTCTTTTTTATATATAAATTTTGGTTCACTGGAAGCAAGATTCACGTTTTCCTGTTGACAATAAATTGTGTTTGCACAGTGAATGGTTTGGGTTTGCTTGATCATACTCATCACCCTCTAGTGGTCTTCTGAAGCCACCCTGCAGCGAAATGAGAAGTAAGAAGTCCCAGTATATGGAATAGAAAGACTGGCTGCCAGTTGTCAGCAATGAGAAGTGTTTATTCTCTTGGATGTGCGATTATGTAGCACAGAGGAGAGATGTGTCTTATTACAGTAAAAATGAAAGTGAAAGTGAAAGTTAAACCGAGTGCTGCGTTAAAGGAAACACGGACGGAGAACGGTAAGCTTTAATATATATTTACTTTATTTAGCCTTATTATAACCTTTTTTTTTTGCATAATTGTATTTGACTAAACCCTATAGTGAACTAAACCATGAAGTCTACGAAAGAAGGAGCTAGAGATCCAGGGCATTTCCAGCCTCTCATTAGCTTTAGCCAGTAACGCATCGTGTGTAAAGATTTACACTTTATTTAACGAAAATCATGATAATTTACATTTATGTTAGCTACATTAAATGGACTAAAGTTTTAGGATGCCAGACACTAATGACACTAGATTCAAATACATAGACTATAAACTGGAGTTGCCCCCATTTGCAGCTATAACAGCTCCCACTCTTCTTTTAAGGCTTTCCACGATATTTTGGAGTTTCTGTGGGAATTTGTTCCGTAGAGCATTTATGAGCTCAGACACTAATGTTGGACTAGAACGCCTGCCTCGCAATCTACGTTCCAGTTGACAAAGGTGCTGGATGAACAAAAGTATTGGGACACGGCTGTTTCCCAGGGTTTTGGCTAGGCCCATTACTTCCAGTGAAAATCTTATGGCTTCTGCATACTAATACATTCTGGACAACGCCATGATGGGGACAGTTTGGGGAGGAACCTTTCCATTCCAGCATGACTGCGCCCCAGTGCATAAAGCAAACTCCATAAAGACATGGTTGATAAGTTCGGTATGGAAGAACTTCACTGACCTACGCAGAGCTCTGATTTCAACCCCATCCAAAGCCTTTGGGATGAACTGGAACGGAGATTGTGAGCAGACCTTCTAGTCCAGCGTCAGTACCTGACCTCATGCTCTACAGAATGAATGAGCACAAATCCCCACAGAAAATATCGTGGAAAACGTTCCAGGAGTTGAAGCTGTTCGGCAAAGTGAGGACCAACTCCACATTAAAGCCTGTATGTTTGAATACAATGTTTTTATGGTCCCAATTGGTGTAATGGTCAGGCGTCCCAATACTTTTGTCCTTATGGTATATATAAGAAGAAATACATTTGTTCTGAAAAACATGGCATGGGGATAACTATGTCATTATCATGGCAGATACGAAAGAGTATGACATCACAATGGTATATTAATGGACATAATTAGTCATGATAACTAGTGACAGTGTTTGACATCTGTCATGACATAAACTTCAAAAGTTTTTTTTCTCCTAGAACAATATGTCCAAGACAAGAACCATAGTCAGACTCCAGCGTAGTTTGGATATTTCCCTGTTCTCACACAGCTGTTAAATCTGGGCATTAACTGATGAGCTGGATCTGCAGTTTTATAGCCAACAGTACTGTCGAGAAAAGGAATATCAATATATGTTTATATTTGCCTTTGCCTTGCAGACGGGTGAAGAAATCAAACTGGCACCTCCATGATGGCTCATCCAACAGATAGTGCTGCAGTTCGTGCATATGGACTTGTCCTGTGCATGGACCTGCTCCTCTGGCTCACCTTGATGATGGGACTTCTGTGGTCTGAAGGCACCTTTGTTCTCAGCCTGAGCTGGTTATGGGCTTTCAGAGCTCTCAGCTGGACTCTGCTTCATGAAGTCAGTTCAGTGTTGGTGGACCAGAGTTCACAGCCTTTACTGAAGCACTGGGTGACTTTATTGTGTTTTTTGCCTCCTGCATTCGATACTGTGCAAACGCTGGTCCCAAGCGGCCTATGTTGTTTCTGTCCGGCCCCTGAGGTGGGCATGGTGGTTCTGAATGCTGTGGCTGCCACTGGGGTGTACATGGTGTGGGAGAAGGCATTCCCTGCTAATGGATCTAAAAGAGATGCAAAAAAGGAGAAGAAAGAGCAAGAGGCCAAAGCTCTCTTGATGCGAGTGATTCACTACTCTAGTCCAGACTACCCTCACCTCGGGGCTGCCTTTATTTTTCTCATGCTGGCTGCATTATGTAAGTTTCCCAGTTGGTCATCTCTGCAGTTTGACTGACCTGACGTTTAACTTCTATCACATATATCTATTTCTTATGCTATATTATCTTAACAGGTCATCACTGCTTACAAATGCCACATGCAGTAAAATGTAATTTTTATGCATCAGTATAAAAATGTATAGAGCACTAGGCCCCGTTCTTTTCTCCTTTACACTCTTCCAGCCTATTTGAGAGTTTTTCCCATTTTAAAACAGATTCAAATAACACAGGTCAACAGGTCAAAGTCATCAGAGATAAGTTAATGTGGGTTTTGCAGTTTTTTCATGCTGATTTCAAATCGGTGTTTAGTCTAGTTATATATTGCATGATAGTTGGTATAATGATCATATAATAATCATATTCTGAGTGTTTGTGAAGAAACAGTGGGAGCTGACTGACACTGATCATTATATCTATGCCACAGTGTGGCCTGTCTGATTTCACACTGAAAATATTGAAACAGTTACTTGAGTTTCTGCGTTTAATAAAAAACGCATGCAAGTCTACTGCAAATCTAATGTTACTCATAGTTCAAAAAGTTGATGTGTTTAAAAAACTTGAAAGCAGATCTGAAATCAGCATAAAAATACTGTTTTAGAAAAGTGTGTTGTGGTTTCTGAAGATTTTCTGATGATTTTTTTTGTTGACCTGTGTAATCAGTCTATTAACAAGCCTTTTTGATTTGGAGTAGGTTTGTTAGAGCAGAAAAAGACAAAACAATTCCAAGGCTTGCAGCACATAGTATGCAGTGGTGTTTTGGATATAATGCATATCAATATTGCATTTCTTCCCACAGTTGAATCATATATTCCATACTACGTGGGGAAAATCATTGATGCGTTGAGTGGGGAATACCTGCAAAGCAACTTCATTTGGGCCATTGGACTCATGTCATTGTACTCTTTCGGAAGGTAGATGAATTTCTGTTGCTGTATTTTTGCTTATTTCTGTATTTTCAGAAATGCACTCTATAGTGTAATGTGCTTTATTTATTCCAGCTCTTTGTTCACGGGCTTGAGGGGTGGCATGTTCATGTGTAGTTTAGCCAGGCTCAACCAGAGAATCCGACACAAGCTGTTTCAGAACCTGATGAAACAGGAAGTCAGCTTCTTTGAAGAAAACAAACCAGGTGATGTGCAAACAAAAGTCAGTGTGAAACTTATGGGGACTGAACAGTAATGAATAATTTTTAGTTTTGTGATGTTGTCAGCAAACCTCTCTTTTCTTTGCAGGAAGTCTGACCTCACGCCTGGTCTCTGACACTGATAAGATGGGCCGGTCCATAGCCATGAACGTGAATGTGCTCCTGCGCAGCCTGGTGAAGACGTGTAGCATGCTTGTCTCCATGCTGGGTCTGTCGTGGCAGCTCACGATCCTCACCTGTGTGGAGATGCCTCTCCTTGCTCTGCTGCAGAACAGTTACAACACTTACTACCAGGTGACCTTGCAGTTTTAATATAGAAGCATTGCCTTACTTGGTCAAGAGCTTGAGTATGGTGGGTCCTGCAGTAAGGTGCTTTTAACCCACCAGAAGATGGCCCCTTGCTCAAGGGTACCAGCTGCCCACTAGTTACTAGGTTATTCAAGTGGTCACACTTTAATAGCAACTGTTCAGTGGGATTGCTTAGGTGTTTAAATGAAGGATTGTCAAAATATGATTAACACAATGATATTGTGGTTAACACGATATTATTTTGCACATTCTTACTGTTACAATGACCAGAAAACATCCAGAGAGCTCCAGGACTGCAAGGCTGAGATTGAGCAGCTGGCATCTTCTACCATTAATTCTATGAAGACCGTACGGAGCTTTAATGCTGAGGCCCAGGAGCAGAAGAGGTATGAAGAGGCCCTCAGTAGGAAGTTCCAGGTTCAGAAGCGCAAAGGCATTCAAAGTGCAGTCTTTCTCCTTCTGCGTAGGGTAAGGCATCTTATACAAATAAGTGTTTTCACTATGTGGATGTTCCTACAAGGTGAACTCTGATTTACAGTGTTATGGACTGTATTTGTGTGTGTGTGTGTGTATCGGTATGTAGCTTGTATCAGTAAGCTTAAAGGTGATTATGCTGGTTCTGGGCCGCAATCTCATCATGTCACGCCAGCTAAGCTGTGGAAGTCTGCTGGCTTTTGTGCTCTTTCAGAAGGACATGGTGACCAACATGAAGGTGAGTCTAATGCCTTGGACAGTTTAATTGTAAATAAATTCCTTGACATCTGTTGTTGATTCTTTGGTAAGGTATGCTTGATTCTAAGTTCAGATTCGTACATTTGGGCAAGTTTTACTTTTAATGTTTGTCTGACACTGACATGGCATGTGTTGACCTGTTCTCAGCACCTGGTGTATGTTTATGGAGACATCCTGAACACGGTGTGGTCAGCAGAGAAGGTGTTTAAGCTGCTTGACAGGAAGCCGGCAGTGAGGGAGGCAGGCGACCTGGTACCCCAAAAGTTAAAAGGAAAGCTCACTTTTGATAATGTTAGCTTCTCTTATCCTTCTCGTGATACGCAAGCACTTAAGGTAAATAAAACTGTGTGCTTTGATTGTCTCCCTTTATGTTGAAATGCCAACATAATAGCCTTGAGATTAGTTTTAATGCCAAAGCTGATTCTATCATAACATGCCCTAAAACTGTTATGGCAGTCTGTGAGTTTGGAGCTGCGTCCAGGGAAGATGACAGCACTGGTGGGCCCCTCCGGTGGGGGGAAGACCTCTTGTGTCAGTCTCCTGCAGAGGTTCTATGAGCCTCAGGAGGGTGAGGTGCTACTGGATGATATTCCACTTTATCGCTACCAGCACCAGTACCTGTGCAGCCAGGTAAGCACTGTAACACACCCCAATATAATGTGTCTGCCTATGTACTGCCATTTTATTTCTTTCAATGAAGTTGTGTAATGTTGTGCATGGCACTATGTGCAACACTTTTAGAGTAGATTTACACAGGTGATAGGTCACTCAGATTTTTACATGAATACATCCCAGAACGTCTCTTGACCTGCTCAAACCATATTAATTAAGGCGACATAGGCTTCTTGATGTGGTTTAGGAATGACTGTGCGCTATAAAACTGAAAATAACTACCATTTAAAGACAACGGCGTCTGTATTCACGAAACACCTCAACAGTAGGAGTGCTGCTGATGTAGAATCAGTTAACAGAACTTAAATAACTTCATTCTAAACCACATCAACCAGTCTGTACCACCTTAATAAGGACTTCAGTGGGTAGAGAGACATTTTGCTGATATATTTTAATTTGGGTGAGTATTGACTTCTCATGTGTGCTGCATCAGCCTCATTGCTCCAATGCTAAACTGAAAAAGCAACATTTGGATTTTTTTGGCTTACTATTCTTTTACTCTGGTATCTTGATGTACCATAATCGTTTAACTCTTAGGTGGTAGGGCTGCTCGATATTAGGAAAACATGCGATTTGCGATAATGTTGTTTAGTGTAAAAACTTTAGTGTTCATGTTTTTCTGCTTTGGATTTGCTGGTGATATACACTCCAGACACTGACTAGTCTATGCAGAAAAAAAGTGAAATGCAATACTTCCATTCTGTTTTTGTTTTCAGTTCAGTCAGTCTTTTGTGATATGTATATTGCGATATACCGTGCAGCCCTATTAGGCAGTATATAAAGTTCCCCAGATCTCAACCTTTTCTTGCATCTCTAACTCAAATCATTCTCCAATGGCATAGATGGCAACTGTGTCCCAGAACCCTGTGCTCTTCTCTGGCTCCATAAAGCACAATATTGAGTATGGCCTACATGGCTGTACCACAGAGAAGGTGGAGGCGGCAGCAAGGAAAGCTAGCGCCCATGCTTTTATTTGCAAACTGGACCATGGGTACGACACAGGTGAGGGACATGTTTATTATTTCAAATTGTATAACTGGGTAAATGGTTATTAAATATCCATACCACTAAAGCAGTAATGGGAGTATCTGTCTCTGCTGTCTGTCACTTTGCCTCAGATGTTGGAGAGCATGGAGGGCAGCTGTCCTCAGGCCAAAAGCAGTGTATCGCCATAGCCAGAGCTTTCATTAGGAATCCAAAAATACTCATCTTAGATGAAGCCACCAGTAGCTTGGACATCAACACCCAGCATGCGGTAAGTGTGTGCATACTCCATGAAACCTGATATTTATTATGGTTATCTGCACAGACACATTATAAAAAAACACATGCAGTATTTATAATGGCAGAATTTGCAAATATCTTTCATTAATCCTAATTCCAGTCCAGTCCTAGAAGTAAAAATGTTCTGTTTTGCCCCATGACACTTTATGTTGCTACCATACTGTCACATTACCACTGCCTCATTTTGAATGTTGTATCATATGCTGTCACTTGTATTATAATAACTGTGTATATTGGTTATTTTCCTTAGTCTGTAAAGAAGCATTCAAGTAAGCATTCCATTGTATTGTTCACTGTACAAAAAACAATACAACTTGAAATCTGCTGTATCTGCACTTTTTGGGTAGCTGATCTGGCAGAAAGGGGAAGTGCTGCTCATAAATATTCTGATGTTTATAGCCAGAGTGAGGGCTAGCTTTCTTAATGTTTCTCAGTATATCCCTACAAAATCCTTTTTTGTCAGATGTTTTGATGCTAGTGCATTAAATAATGTGTGCTTAGACCTGTTTTAACAAATGATAAGTACAGCCATAACTGCCCTACTCCTAGTCTGTAAGATTAGGCTAATTTCTTGTTCATCCTTACTCTCAGGTTCAAGAAGCCCTCTCTCGCTCAGTGGGTCAGACACTACTGGTGGTGGCCCATCGTCTACAGACTATAGAGAGAGCAGACCACATCATCTACATGAAGGATGGGATGGTCATGGAGCAAGGAACACACAAACAGCTCATGGACAAAAAAGGGTGCTATTATGAGCTTAGGGCGAAATTGTTTGCACAGGATTCTAACCAACAGAACTGAAGATACTGTAGTTGGCAATGTAATGCCGTTGACTTGGTTTGATTTATAGTAGACTGGTGTTTATACTGCAGCCTATTCTGATACACTACACCTTTAAGGTACACTATACAGGTGTTCAGTAGTGACTGGTCTTAATGTGCTGCTGGAAGAAAGCTGAAGACAGTATATTGTCTCCTTCAGGTACATAGTTGCATTTGATGCTACACAGAGGGACATTTTAAATCACTGACTGCTTTCTTTGTTACTTTAATTATAAGCTGGAGAAGAAAAATCCACAGTATGTTTGCTCCTACTGTTACACTATCTGAAAGGAACTGCCACCTATGCTTTATTATTAGAACTTTATCAACCCCTTAAAGGACCATTTGTAACACTATTGATAAATATTTAGTGTGGGATTAACATTGGGTGGTGCTGGTTGTTTTTGAGAAAGAAAACATGTAGGTTGGTCACTACAATGATACTTTGGGTTTTGATATATGATATATAGCTGAATGATCCAAAATACATTTTTTGGATCCATCAACAGCATTATTACTGACTGCAGTAATAATGTTACATTTTTAGATAATAATGTTCTGCCATCTTTAGACTGATTGTAGCTTTTGCTTTGACAACTAACCATAAACAAGGATGTTACGTAATCACGGCCTTAGGATCCAAATATAAACTGCTTGTTAAGTCTCAGAACTTTGAACAACTCCTCTATTAGACTTAATCTAACTGTTGTGATTTTTGTTCCCTTGCCGCAAGAAATAAATCATTGTGTATTTACTTTATCACGTCTTGTGGTGAGCTTCCTTTTATTAGTGTTTATTAAAGACCCTTTTTTGGGAAAATTTCTTTAACAGTTTATGATGTTAAATATGCAGCGGTCAGTGACCTACATACAAGCATTCATACACTACACCTTCAAACTGTACAAACTACTCCACATTACTTTATCATGCCACCAGTGGCTGAAATGAACACTCAAAATATAAGACACAACAGCTGGTACACAAACAGCTTGGTGCATTGGGAATGTTGATCAGACAGTCAGAGGATCACCAGTGGGTTCTCCCTGAGCTGCAAGAAGAGAGGAAATGATGCCTCAAAATTCCTTGCCTTCACTTCACCAAAACTGGCTGGAGTATGAGAGCCTTGCAAGTCCTTATAAAGAGACTGATCAAGAAAGCAAGTTGTTAAATGTTTGACAATATAAAAATGTTTACTTGCCTTAAAACCTAAATAAACTTTTGGAAAAAAACTCACATGCACGCTTTCGAAATTACTCAATAACCAGAAGTGATTTTGAGAGAAATGTGAAGATTAAGACACTACCAGTCAAAAGTTTGGACACACCTTCTATAATCGATAATTTTTATTATCGGCTACATTGTACATTAATATTGAAAATATCACAGATTGCTCTGATGCAGCTTTGCACACATTTTTTTCAATCAGATTAATGAGTTATTGGCCTGGAATGGTGTTTAATTAACAGGAGTTTCTTTGTCAAGAGTTCATTAGTGGAGTTTCTGTCCTTCTTAATGTATTTGGGATCATCAGTTGTGATGGTCAGGTTGGTCCACAGTTAGCAATCCTGTTCCTCTACAGTTCTACTCCACATTATGGCAAGAACCACTTAACTAAGTAAAAAAAACAACAGTCCATCATTGCAAACCAAAACTCATTCTGGTTTAACTCTTATTTTTTGTTTACTGCGTAATTCCATTTGTTCCTTCATCATTTTGTTTGTTTTCAATATTAATCTACAATGTAGAAAATAATAAAAACAAAGAAAAAACATTGAATGAGAAGGTGTGTCCAAACATTTGACTGGTAGTAAAGTTATCTACATAAATTAGTATAAATATAAATATATAAAAAAAATAAAATAAATTAATGAAGGTTTATGTAAACGTCTTGGCTGACTGATTACATTTAAGATAACGTGAATAGTGAGCATCTCGGATTGTTAGGTGCACTAAATGATTAAGTAGTTTATACATAAAGTGGTATTATGATTATTAATGCACTATGGTGAGGAGTTTTACCTCAGCATGCCGAACAGCCTCTAACAAGCCCTGTCCTTTCAGCTGTATAGGGCTCACACATCTCACAGATGCATTCTTGAGAAGGGCCTGGAGAAAATGTATGATTAATGAATAGAATTGAATCAGATGGCTTCCTTTACAAAATCAAGCTGGAAAAAAAGTGTCTTTTTACCTGCACACGCCGCAGCACAGCATGATGTAATCCACATACTGCTGTCATGGAAAAGCTCTCCAGCTGAATCTCCACAACAGATACAGGTCCTTCAGAGCTGACGTCACCAAGTATGACCTTCGGGCAAGACATTGAGAACAGTAAGAGAACTTAACAGCCTGTGTGGTACACTGTTTGTGTAGATTACAAGTCGCTCTGGACTTAAGGTCTGTCAAATGAATAAAGGTCTATGTAGATGTAGGCAATTCTAAAGATGAACACCACATCACAACCCTTTAGAGCACAAGACTTTACATTTACAGCATTTAGCATAAGCTTTTATCCAAAATGACTTCAATTCCTTAACTACAGGGGGCAGTCTCTCCCTGGAGCAATTGGGAGTTAAGGGTCTTGCTCAGGGACCCAGTGTTTATGTGCTGAAGGTAGGATCTGAACCCATGACCTCTCGGTCCAGAGGCAAGTATTTACCCACTAGGCCACTAATACATTTACATTTACGGCATTTATCCAGACGCTTTTATCCAAAGCGACTTCCATTCCTTAACTACAGGGGCAGTCTCTCACTGGAGCAACTGGGGGTTAAAGGTCTTGCTCTTGCTGAATTCATATAACTACAAGCTCACCTCTTTGGCCAGAAGCCTTACGGGTTGTCTGTCCGGTCCATAAGCACACACCACCGGACTCTCCAAAGGCTTCTGCCCCTCTGCCTCAGACGTCGCAGACAACAGCCATGTCAGCACTGATATGCACAATGCTGCACTGCTGCAGTCATGAAAACCGAGCCCAGTCCTCAGGAGCTCAAAGGTTATCCGGATTGACATTACATGGGGACTGGCCTTTGGCGCTGGCTGCTCCTCTGTATGAAACTGTCTAGAACTCAGGAAGTGCTGAGTGGCTTTCCAAGCAGTATTTTGTTTGGGAATCTCACCATTTACATCTGGCTTTCCTACTCTTAAGCAATCTAGCCAGTCCAGTGTTAAAGTGCTCAGAGCCAGACTGATGCATTTTTTGTCTGTCAGAGGTTGAGATCTTGGAATGTCACTGGCTGAGAGCTGTTCGGATTCTTCCAGGTAAAGTAGAGACTGTAGGGAATAGACCAGGATGCAGTGGATCTGGACTGGGAGAAATACCTCACCTCGGCTCTCCAGAGGTAAACTCACCTTCATTTTTTGACCGCAGTCTAACTTCTTGAAAGCAAATGAGTACGTCCTGGAAGTGCTCTCAGCACTAAGAGAATAAGGTAACCGGACTTCAACGCAGAGAGTCCATCCCTGATCCAGTGCACAAGCAGTGAAGTTTTCCAACGTGCAGGTGAGAACTAAAGCGTCTTTCTGTAACAATGTACTCCAGTTAGCTACAACACAGCAGCTGATTGGGGGCCTGCACTCACTGCCCTCTTGATCTTTCTCCTGATGGGTCAAAACCAGGTTACAGATGTTGATAACTTGGTTTAAACGCTTGAGAATGTTATTCTTCAGCTGCAGCTGGAGTTTCAGCGATGATGCTCTGCAGAAGAAACATGAAATGTTGGCAAAATATGTATTTATTGTGATACTTTATAGCTATAAATGTATTCATAATAAGTTTTAGGAGAATCCCACGGATCTCTACGATATTAAATGATTTGTAAAAGCATTCACAATGTGCCATTCTAGAGAAACTCGCAGTTATAACTAAGTTATTACTGGAGTGGTGACAGGAACTAGGTGTTCAAAAAGTATAAAGCCACAAAAATAAATAAATAAATAAATAAACAAACAACACACAGAAAGCCTTTACATACGGTTTCACATGGTTACAAATATGCTAAGATTTACAATTGTTCTGAGATTTGTTTTTTTAACATGTAGGACATTATAAAGCAAAATAATACAAAGAACTTAAAGTAAGTAAAATCACTATATCTGAGCTACAGACACTGTGGCCACTGGTTCCTATCACCCTCTTGCAAAATCACAGTTGGCAAGTTTTTCTACAACTACGAATTTCACATGAATCCACTCTGAATATCTTTATATCGTAATTACTAATTAATAAAAGTATACTAAGAACATTATTGGCTTGCTTAATTTGATGAATCACTTTGCACTTGCTAAAATAGGGACTACTACATTATATAGCATTTTTAAATAAGACACTGCTTGAGACAAAATATTAATAATATCTCTTTTGCATCATGAGAATATTGTGATAATGTATTTTTGTCAAATTGTCAATTTCTAATGAAAGATAATTCCTCGTGATCTCACCGCTCCCAGACATTTCCAATACCAGCCAGAAGGTCTTTCACTGTCTGGCCCACTTGTGACGAAGAACGCAGAGTCACAGTGTCTTCTGATGATTTCTGAGGAACAGTCACCTGAAGGAGCTTCCCACTGAGAGACAATGCCAATAACTGCACACAACCTACAATCCACACACACAGACATTATACTGAGTCTCTCAGTACAGATATTAGGAGGTCAACACTGAGACATAGGGACATTCAAAAGGACAACTGTGACACAATGATATCACCAATGGAGGAAAACAGTTTAATACCTTCAGGAGTAATGGAAGGCTCAGCTAGTGCAATCACTCGGCACACATTCAGACTAATGGCACTCTGAGAGAGAGGAGGAGGCCTGATGCAATGTCTCTCTCTTTCTGCTTCTGTAAGGGATGATGATGATGATGATAATGCAGTCTTGCTCAGGGGCACAGCTACCAGGTTCATGGAGGTACTGTAGTATAGCTGTTCACCATCTACACAAGCACAGACCACAGGTGCCCGCACAGTCTGTTCAATAAAGCCTTTAAAAAGAGAATAGCATACCCAGAAGTGAATAACTGATAAAAGACAAACACATCCCTAACTTTCTATCAGAATCATTCACCAGTGCTTTTGTAATGTGTGCGTGTTCAATGTGTATAATAATACTGTATTATTAAAAATAAATCTAATCATGTTGAAATCAGACATTATGCACCAAATATTTTAAAATCTAATCAGAAATGCATTTATCATAATAAAATCTAATCAGAAATTCACTTATACAGATTATACTCACTGTATTTTGCTGCCTTTCCATCAGATCTAACTTCATTTGCCTTGATCAGTAAAATGCGACCCATCTGACCCAGCACTACCAGACATCGTGGCCCCTGCTCGCCTGTGACTGAGGTTCCAATAAAGGTGACTGGCTGCTCAAGGCTGTGGAGCATCTTGATTCGTGGCTTTTGCTCTCCATATGCAAGGAGGAGTGGCGGGAATGAGAGAAGACGCCCATCCGGTAGACCACACAGAATCACAGGAGAATGAACAAGAGATGCATCAACTCCAAATAAAAGCCTAAAAACGAGTGGCTCAAGAAGCAAAGTGCATTGACCTCCTTGTTCCTTAATCAAAGAGTCCTTTCTGGGGTAGATACAAGTCAACACTGGAGCTGAGTCAATTCTGCCCTCCATTGTACTCTGATGGACTGTTGGTGCAACAGCTGGAACCTGAAAACCTGAATGTTTGCGATAGATTGTGGCTCCTGCTGAAAAATCTGGAACTTCATAAAGGTCAAAACTCCAAAAAGATTCTTGATGACTAACAGTGATTAAGATATTCTTCACTAGGATGAAAGACTGCACTTTCCCATCTTCGATAACAACATCAATAGACTCTCCGGATATTGTGGGTATGGAGTCATCAGACTTCTGTGCTGGCAGGATGTCCGAACTGGGAGTAAAATGAAAGCAAAACAGAAGTATATACATTTAGCATATTTTAGAAAATCACTTGGTGATCTATAAACTTTCATGAAAACTGCATGACTGATCTGGAGCAACAATTTACAGCTCCTTTGCAAATTAGGTGTCCATTCAAAATACATGTTACATATAGATCAAATTCTCCAGATAATGCAAAATGTGCATTACCTAGATTCCAGAGGGAAAGTTGTACAATAAAGGCCCCGATTCTGGCAAAGAGCATAGAGCCGACTCTTATCATCACTTAAGGCCAGGGCTGTGACTGGAGAGTCCAACTGCAAGATGGCCTGGAGCAAAAAATCAAACACCTTGTCAAGTGCATTATTAAAAAACTAATCATTGTTCAAAAATTTTTTTAGTATCATCAGTACACTTGCCTTGACTCTTTTGTCTTGACAGTCTAAAACCAGCACGTCTCTGGAGCCTGTGGTCAGCAGTACTTCAGAACCAGAGAGAAGAACTCTCCCAGAGAGCAGGTCTCCAAACTCTGCCCAGTAGTCCACAGAGCACCTCACCTCCTCCATCACCACCACCGTCACTCAGAGACAAAGCCTACATTCGTCCCTTCCTGCATTATTCAGAACAGTCTCAGATTCGATATGTCTGTTAAAGTTTGTGAACATTTCTCCAATTCTTCTGAACACATTTCAGCATGGAGTGACACTCTCAGCTGCCGCCTCAGGTCTGTTTTCTTCTTCTACTGAAAAGTCGAGCTAAGCAACTGCACTCTGCCATCTGCTGGCGCTTCTGATCATCTAACCCAACTCAGTGTTTTGTACAGACATCAAGAAGCCACGTAAACATTTACCGTTGATTTACTGTTTTTGTTTCTCAAATTCAAATTAAGATGCAGTCACTCAGTATTCGTTTGGAACAGCAGCGTTCTTGATGATGCTTGATGAAAAAAAAATAACATAACATGTTACATGTTATGAACTGATTTGCATGTCATGGAGTGAAATCCCCTACAACCCTGCCAGACTTCTAGCTACCACAGTCTGGCTGTGTGGCCATGTTGCACACAGATTACAGTCAATCTATCAATTACAGATACTCCTGATCTTAACCTGTTATGTGTATAAACAGTCCACAGAATCAATTTCTTCCATTTCCACTACCATGGGCAAGACCGAAGAGCTGTCAAAGGATTTAGTGACAAGATTGTAGACCTGCACAAGGCTAGAATGGGTTACAAGACCATCAGCAAGAAGCTTGGTGTGAAGGTGAAACTGTTACTTGGAAATGGAAGAAATATAAAATGACCATCAGTTGTCCTCAGTCTTGAGGGCAAAGTTTATTTTTTCTTGATTTTTGGTTGATATTCTGTCTCTTTCCATCAAAACGAAACTACCTCATTAATCAGAGACTGTTAATTTGTGTGTAAGTCAGCAAACTTACAAATTCAGCAGGGGGTCAAATAATTATTTCCACCTCAGTATGTTGAATATAAAGGTATTTATGCTGAACTAATACACCACACCTGATTTTCTCATACATCACCTGATTCAACTCATGATCTGTCGAAAGCTCTTCGTCTACTGGGTCAGTTGTGAACAGGGAAAACACTAAAAAATGCCCTTACTTTGGGGACCTCTGAGCCAAATCAGTCCTTTTTTTCCTGTTGTTTTCTCTTTTCGTTTAGTGAAATTTATTTAACATTATGCTGTATGTACGCTCTTTCCCATACTCTGTTCCTATAGCAACAAATAAGACAGGGAAATCGCGCCCCCTAGTGCAGCTACAGCGATGAGACATTCGACTCCAAGTGTGGTTCAAAGTTGAGCTGATCCAGCGTCCTGCCTGGACACAGATGAGGGGAGCCTCTCGGTAAATACGGCAGTTTTGGGCAGAAAGGGGATTTTTTTTATCCCTGTTAATTCTGTGGCCTATCAGAAAGCTGCATTGGAATACATTTAGCCCGGGGAGCTCCTGTGTGGACTCGACAGCTCGACTGCTTTCACACATTCGCTTCTTGCAGCCTCAGAGATCTGCTGTGCCTCCCCAGTTTTGCAGCTGCAGAGGTGGAGAACATGTCTCTGCAGATCGTGGCAGCTCTTCGTGGTCCTGCTCTGCTGTCCAAGGCTGGAAGAGGTGTGCACAGAGTATGGAGACCTCTTTGGGCAGCCCAGCCCTGCTGGTAAGCTCTGGAGTCTTTCAGAGGTCTGAAAGAATGACCTGCAACATTTTACTGTGATGGCATTAAGTGTTTATACAGCTTGTAATGTGTTACTCCTCAGAGCAGTGAAGCACAGGACAGACTGAAAGCTGTGAGGTTTTTGGAAAAAACAGTTTCAGACCACAAACCAACCCCCTCTCACACCCTCTTCCTGTTTATGTTTTTGTTTTCTGCAGAAAATCACGTGTCTGTAGGAATAATGCGGAGGTTCCTGTGCACTGATCTGGACCAGATTTACTTTTTTTTTTACCTCGGGAGTTTTAATGGGTGGGCCTGAAGTTATGTAATGGACGTCAGGAGTTCTAGGAAGTAGCATGATGATCATATTTCATGACTGAGTTTGGTGGCAGCCCTACTAGGGGCCCGTTTGTAGACCCATGATTTGTGTCTTTTGTGAATGAATAATAGCACATATGCGGAAAACCATATCCACTTTCACTTCCAATCCACTTTGTATTGAATCCCCAGTCCTGTAAAACAGACATTTAATCTGTTTAGGCTATGTGTTAAACTGGTATAACATATTTACCAATCATATCACTTTACACCATCTCGGGACACTTTGAGTGCCATAAATGATTCACATTTTTCTCCCAGTTTCTGCAAACTTACAATGCATCAGTTACATACATTGATCTTAAGGTTAAGACCTAAAGATATTACATTTCTACTTTCCTGAAGGACTTTTGCTGTAAATAATTAACTCATAAACATAGACTTAAAAGGCCCATGTCTTACTTTTGTCTTGCATTTTCCCTGAAAGCTCACACTTTTGTGTTAATGTACCAGAAACAGTAAAAATGACTTCTTACATGCCTGTATTCCAACCATAGAATTAAAAAGACCCTTAGAATTAAATGGGGCTATTTTACTATCCCATTTACATCTTTTTACTTCATGTGATTAGTGTCTGGAATGTATACAGATTTTAGCCACCTGCATTTACACTTGGTCGTTAAATGTGTTTCCAGTCAACAAGGCTGAGATCCGATTACTCAGTGAATAACAAGCATTGTAGCTTGAATACATTCGCTTGCTCATCGTTTTTCTGTTTGTATGAAGCTGGATATAAATTACTAAATTAATGAATTTAAAAATTAACTGGTTATTGATTGTGTCTTTGAGAGATGTATACATTTACACTGTTAAAACATGTGGCCCGAATGCGTCTTCGGGCCACGTCTAGGGTCTGTTTACACTTTCGTTTTTCTAGCTAGAATCCTGATACTCCAGACAGAGAATGTGACCAAGTGTAAATGGGATGTTTGTTACTGATCCTTTAAGACCGATATGTGAATGAACTCTGTTCTGATTGGCTGCTTTGTTGCTGTGCGACTTTCAATATCTGTCTGGGTTGGAACACTATTTATAACTTCAGCCTGAACAAGCGGGTCTAAACCACTGTGGGATAAACACGTATGTAAACATGTTTGTTTTCACGACGTTATAAAAAACTGTTTTTCAGTGTAGTTTTGGTGGCTGATTCACAGTGTTTATAAGTCACACATTCTTAGTGTGTTATGTGCCAATAAAGGCATCAACACTATTCATCTTCAAAGAATAGCTTACTTTTTCATAAATGAAAACAGAAACTTTATCAGGTCATGATCTGTGGGGTCATACTCTTCTTTTTTTCTTTGTTATTCAGTGCCATCCACGCAGACAGCCCACCCAGTGTACCCACTCTGACCACCAGCTATGCCCATGGTGTCACCTCATATTCCTTGCAGTCTCTCACTGTAGGAAAGGCCCTGCAGCGCACAGTGGAGCGCTGTCCTGACCTTGAGGCTGTGGTGTTTCCGCAGAGTGCCATCAGGAAAACCTTTGCTCAGTTCCAACATGATGTGAGTGTCGTGCTGCCATTTGCTTAGTATTCTGGCCAAAGGAGCGCTTCAGCCGACCCTAAACTTTCATCAGATTCATTATTATTCGTAACAGTTACCACAATACACAGCACTTCTAGTCAAGTCAGTCTGCTCTGTGGACATCCTGGCAATCCCCTCATTCAGTCAAGACCAGGGGCCGTCTTACAGAAACTTCCTATCTTAAGCAAAAAGTTAAGATAGGATGATTTTTGGTATTACAGAAGCAAATCCTAACTGAATTTAGGAATATTATCTTATCTCGAGTTAGGAATCCTACATCAGTAATCGACTTTTGTCTGTTACCCCGCAACTAACGCAACATGTCATCTCGCAAAGTAACCTGCTTCCACTGTAACTTTGAGGCTACAGTCTGTAACACTGTATCGTCAGAGTACCTTCATTACTATCGTCAAAATATGGATGTTAAACAACGTCTTGACCCCTAACCCTAACCCTAACTTTAAGCCAGACAAACTGGCCAATATAGACAAAAGTACTGGGACAGAGCTGTCATATACAACTATGTGGACAAAAGTATAGGAGTACACACACTCTCTCTTTCTCTCTCTTTCTTTTGTTGTTCTGTAACGGTTGTTCTGTAATGGCTTTTTTCCTAAATAAGATTTTCCTAAACTGCTGTTACCATGGTTACTACACAGTTAATATAGGATTATCAAGTTAGGAAGTTTCTGTAATACAGCCCCAGGTTCCTATTTTTAAAAGCTGAACGGCCAGAACTGAAAGAGAAGATAAATATTTCAGAAATATGTTTGAAATAATTGATCTGCACTGTTTGTGTTGTCCTCTAGTCTTTTATCAGTGGTCAGTTTCTGGCCACAGAACACTGTTGGCTGGATAATTTGTTTTCAGTCTTAGCAGTGACACTGAGGTAAAACTCCACACTGCTGCTGTTGAAAAAATGGGTTGTAGATACAGCTCAGGTGTGTATGAAAGTGTTTATGATGGTCATTTTGTACAATTGTGTTGTGGTAAACAGAGACTTGATATTATTGACACTTTTGGCAGAACCTCTAGTACAACATGTGGTGGTTTCTGTGTGGTGTGACCTTTGCTATTAGCTCACAGGTCAAATGTGAGTAGGTTTATCAGTATCTTCTCAACAAGCCCTTTATTCCACAAGCTGCTTTTTCAGACATAACTCCTCACACTTTGCTAGTTAAACATTAATTTTATTCATTTACTCAGCAGTCAAGTACAGCTGTACTCCTGCTATTATTTACTTGTTAACAGGATATTATTGCAGCTTGTCTTCAGACAAGTGCTGTAGAAATGTATCCCGCGTGTTGAAAAAATGCCCGACAATTGTGTTGATTCAGTAAACTCGGTTTAATCTGATATCCAAAATACCAGCCTCTTTTAAAGTCTATGTTCAGGTCCATTTTTATTATTTGACTTTTTGTAAAGCTCTAACTGCCAATCAGCCAGTTACAACAATCTTAGTAATGATGAATATGTAAAGATACACGCCTGCATTACATTAGCATTACTTTTATATTTATGGTATTTAGCAGACGCTCTTATCCAGAGCGACTTACATTAGTGCTGTTCCTCAAACCTAAAGAGCCGTACTTAAATCTATATCTGCCATTCAACCAAGATCTTGCCACCTGAGTTATACACATAAGTAAGGAAGGCATGGAGTTAAGAGGTTAAATGTCTGAAATGTTTTTTTTTTATATATAAATATAGGGAAAGAGTAAGCAATAACAAGATGCCTACTTAGTCACCATTTAAGAGTTTAAATGTTTTAATGCAGGTTGATCAGGCAGCAGCAGGTCTGCTAGCTCTGGGGCTGAAGAAGGGAGATCGGTTGGGAATGTGGGGCCCCAACACGTATGAATGGATTTTGATGCAGTTCGCCACGGCCAAGACTGGAATCATCATGGTAGGCTTGTTTACCGCATTCCCTGTGATGCATTTCTTTAATGTTTGTGTATTATTGAGAATGGAGAGCAAATTATTTCTGTTGCTAATGTTTCTTTTATAATAGGTGTCAGTGAATCCAGCCTATCAAGTGAATGAACTGGAATTTGCATTGAAAAAGGTAGAGCTGCTTTTGATGCTCATATGACCTTATTTCAAACGTTGAGATCTGCTCTAAAACGATCCTCACTCTTGGTTTAGGTGCAGTGCAATGCAATTGTTTGTCCGACACAGTTTAAGACACAAAAATACTGTGACATGTTGAAGCAGCTGTGCCCTGAGATAGAGACTTCCTCTCCTGGGGACATAAAGAGTTCCAGGTATCAGCAGGATAACATGCACAACATCACAGACGGTTATATTAAAGGGGAAATGAAACCATGACCTTTCATAAACTTGTCCAGCATGATTGCATTGTTGTATTAGTTTGGAGACAGAGAGGCTAGTTTTAATAAAATGTTAAAAATGTAACTAAAAAGTTTATATAAATACAAATACATACTAGAACTGCAAGCAGTTGTTAACGGGGTCCAAGCGACGGCGCGGTCCGCATCCCGGGCGTCTTCGAGAACGAACAAGTCGGGTCGGACGAACGCCTGCAGTGTGAAAAGCTTTCACAGATGTTGTTACGTCTGGTTGTATATTTTGAATTATGATAAGTGGAATGATAAGATAAGTACGGTTGTAGAGTGCATTCAATTGCTACGGCGTGATACCAAAACCATAAAGTAGTATTTACAAGTTTTATATGAAAGTATATACAAGTTATTATATATACAACAACACTATTTACAACAAGCAATATTTACACTAATGGATAAGGGGACA
>JBBPDE010000107.1:31786763-31815094 GCA_037974605.1 Nannopetersius ansorgii
ACCTGACCAGTCCCCCAAAGGGTTTCTACAAAACTTGTACGGTTTAGGCCCTGGCCGGACTTTTACGTAGGGAAGAAAAAAAAAAAAAAAAAAATAATAATCAGTAGAAAAACAATATGGTTCCTACGCACTTCGTGCTTGGACCCCTAATAAACATAAAACTTTATTACTTCAGAACAATCAGAGTAGGTTCTGTTGCACTTTACTACTGTACACTATATGGACAAAAGTATTGGGACAGTATTGTCCATTACACTCACTGACACTGAGTCTTTAATTATATTGCATTCAAATATATAGACTTTAATATAGATTTGTTCCCCCTTTGCAGCTATAACAGCTTCCATTCTTCTTAAAAGGCTTTCTATAAGATTTTGGAGTTTCTGTGGGAATTTGTTTCCATTCATTCTGTAGAGCATTTATGAGGTCGGGCACTGATGTTGGACGAGAAGCCCTGGCTCACAATCTCAGTTCAGTTCATCCTAAAGGTGTTGGATGGGGTTGAGGTCAGGGCTCTGTGTGGCCAGTCAAGTTCTTCCACACTGAACTCATCCTACCATATCTTTATCCAAACATCTCTCTATGACCACAAAGCTGGAAGCATGGTGTTGTCCAAAATGTCTTGGTTTTATACACATTTGGCAATTGGTCTGATTGAAACAGGTCCCAATTCTTTTGTCCACATAGAATAAATGAGTTAACAAATGTGTTTTTACCCATCGCATTTGAATACTTTTTCTAGTGTGTCAAGTCTTTTATGTGTCTCCATCGGTGTGTTTTAGATTGACAGACTTGAGAACCGTTATTGTGACAGACAGTCAGCAACCTGGGATGTTTCACTGGAATGACCTGATGCAGGCAGCAAGCAGCCAGCACTACCAGCAACTCGAGGACATCCAGAAACTGCTGTCCTTTGATGACCCCATTAACATCCAGTTCACATCGGTAAGTAAGCTTCTGCTCGTTATGTTTAATTGGCAGGAAAATGCAGCATAAACAGATGTTTATCTTTATCTGATTTCAGGGAACTACCGGCAGTCCAAAAGGAGCTGCCCTGTCACACCATAATATTGTCAACAATGCTTACTTTATTGGCCTGCGTATGGGATATGAGTGGAGGGTGAGCAAGTGCTTATGGTCTGTGATGGAATCTACATATAATGTCACTGTACATATGTTGAATCATTTAACAAATTAATTATGTACGACTTAAGTGTAAAATCATTAAAGTTTTAAAATAATTTTAATTTATTTTAAACTTTTTTGGTTTGGTTTAGTAGATACAGACTATATGTGTACTGTTTATTTTTTATTTATTTCTTTTCTTTCTTTCTCCTTTATTTATTGTTTGACCCTGTTTCCTCTAGAAAAATGTACGAGTGTGTCTGCCAGTACCACTGTACCACTGTTTCGGCTCAGTGGGTGGGGGGATTGTAATGGCAGTACATGGAATCACGCTGGTTTTTCCTTCTGCTGGATATGATGGACATGCCAACTTGTTAACCATGCAGAATGAGAAGTATGCCTACTTGCCATTTTGTCTAACTTGTCTTTGTTTTATTTCCAGCATGTATATTACCTGTACAGTACTTTCCATAATATTTGCACTCTTGGTAAAGATGGGAGATACGTAATAAAATGTCTATAAAAAATTAGACAAAAATGAGACAATTTCTACATCCGCTTATAGGGCATACAATGGGAGTTGTATTGTATTAATAATTGGCACTAAAATACATGAATAATTATATATTGCCACAAAGGAGGAGGAGATCTGCTGTTTCCAGGAATTTGCTGGGGTTTTTGCGGGACTTTTCCAGAACGCACAGATTGCCAGTCCGTCCCTGTTTACGTATTTGTTAAGGGTAATGTATTAAGCTGAATTAAAAAATTAAATCTCGGCCCCTCTGAACCACGGCCGTCGGCCTGTAATTTTCGCCCCAAGATACGACTGAGAAGCTGAGCTGCATTGCCTGATGGCGCAGGGCATAGGGCTTTTAAAAGAATGAAGCGAAAACAGCAGAACAGGAGGGCAGCAGCCAATAACTGGAAATTTATATTTGGATTATTATTTGTTATTAGTAAAATATATGTTTTTGGTAACATATTGTCATGAAAAAAGCAAAAAAACAAATATTTGCCGTTTATGTTTTCCGCGTAAAACGATCAGTTTGGTTCTCATAAAAAAAATCCGTGCGACTGAATCTGCGACTCCTGATCCGGGGATTACTGTAAATGTATTAAAATCTTTTTGATAAACAGTTGAAGTGGGTTTGGTGTAAAAAGAAGTATGGCTATACAGTAAAGAACCCCTTCTCCACTGATGGGTATGATCGAGGATCCGAGATGCTTTGGGGCTGTTTTTTTTCCCAGAGACCCATGGGAACCTTGCTTGGATACATGGCATCATTGTCTCCATGAGGATCTTTCTGAGGAACAGCCTCAGTTTGCATACACTGTTTCCACCTCAAGTTTTATAGGACAAGACTGTGCAAACAGAGGTAGCATATAATTGTGATTTTTATAAGAAACCAATAGATATGTCGTTGCTTAGACTAAATTAACTGAAATGAATGACCTTTTCCTTATATTTTCATTGTCAGATTAAGTTAACTAAGTGCCAAGACATTCGTTCATGATGCTTTTTTGCCCATCTCGAGCAAGGCTCACAACAATTATAGCACTGACTGTGTATGCCAGACAGTTTTTTGGATTTATTACAATAAGCTGTTTTATATAGTTTGATAGGTTGTCTAGTGCTGTATTTGCATTCACATTGTCATATGTTTAAACTTTATTTCAAAGTGTACATATATAACTAGTTATTGTGTTCTTTAAATAGAAATATAAAATGATTTAATAGGGATTAAATGTTTTGTATAAATCTTTTCTATGACTTCCGTAGCTTATGTGTGTCTAAGCTTTCATTTATTTGATTTTTGCATTGATAGTTTTCATAATTTGCTTCCATCTATGCAGGTGCACCATGGTTTATGGCACTCCGACTATGTACATAGATATGCTGGGTCAGCCTGATTTGGCCAAATTTGACCTGTCAACAGTTCAAACAGGTGAATTATTTATCCCTTTATTTGCCTTTATATGTCTAATACTCACCTGTGGGTTTTGGTCCGGAATATTTCTATGTAACAAGCTATCCAGAATAGCTGGCAGCTGGTGGCCTAGTAGTTAGGGAGTTGCCCCTCTGATCAGAATGTTGGGGGGCCGAATCCCAGGACTGCTAGAGGCACTACTGAGGTACTTTTGATCAGGGTATCGTCCCAACACACAGCGCCCCGTTTCTGGCTGCCCACTGCTTCACTTGGTGAATGGATAAAAGGCAGAGAAAGAATTTCACTCTGTTCAAACTGTGTTGTGTGTTCACACGTCACTATAATGGGCCCAGATAATGGCGTTCAAGGGCTTGTAATTTGACTATTTAGAATGGTGCTGTCTGTATTTGAGGCAAGTGTTCATGTATGTGTGTTGTACTAATTAGTTCTGTAATATGTGCTGTTTCTGCACAACAGGAATTGTAGCTGGCTCACCCTGCCCTCCTGAAGTAGCGAAAAAAGTGATCAAAGTCATGGGCATAAAGGAACTAACGGTGAGTGATGAAACAGACCATCTACCTTTGTATGCAAAAGTCTAAGCACTCCTGGCCTAAAGTTTATTTTTGTAATGCACCTGTGTGTGTGTGCGTGCGTGCGTGCGTGTGCGCACTGAATGTATGGGGTTAATGAAAATTTATAAAACGTTGAAATGGTTGGAATGGAGTGCATATGCTATATAGTGGTTGGGTTTCTCTGATTTCAAAGATATCATTCACTAGAGGGAGACAGAGTATAATTCTATAGAGAAAGAGTTATGTATAGAGCAGTAAAAGTTATATTTTTAATTTAAACATGTTATGCAAACTTGTTACACCAGTCTTTTACACTGTTTTTACAATAGTACACAATTGTATTACAGTCTATTAATAGGTAGAAGAAAATAGTTAATAGGTTGAAACAGTTTAATGATTTTCTTTTTTGTAATTATTACCCCATCATACATCTTTGCTTCACTGGACTCCACTTTGCACTTGTTGCTTTTCCCCTTTGCCCAGAGAAACCTATGTGAGAGACTTTTATTGTGTAAAAACAAAGGTTAAAACAAAGGCATGCAGCTTATGTAAAAGGCTTATCGTGTCATTGATTCGTATAAAACTCTGTATAAAGACCTTTTATGGCTTCTTCTGAAAAAGAAAAAAGCATTGCTTGTTGTTTAGGTGAAAAGTGTATATGTATATTTTACAGAAACTGTTTCAAATGGATTCATCATCTTAACGTATTCCAGTGGTAAGGCACTGTAGTGCAGTACTCTATGGGAAAGTTAAATTATGGTCTATCTGGAGTGGCACAAGCTTTTTATTTTTATATAGCAGGCTCCCTGTATGTGTTCTTTTCCTTCTGTTCTTCTTGTTGGGGGTGTGCTTGTATTTTCTGCATGCATGATAATAAAGGATACTAGAGGTTTGTTTTAACAGGCATTTTATTTAATATGTATACATCATGAGACTGCAGTACTGATTGCCTCATTTGTCTCAGTCCTCTAAGGTATGCCTCTTAACTTCTTAAATGATCGGCCAGTATCCATTTTTAGGTTTTCCATTTTTTGGAAAGGTGTAGCGTTCTGTTTTGGTCTGCAGCTGTGCCCAGGGTCTGCTGGTCCAGGATGAAGGAAAAAAAGTCATGCTTGAGTGTCACCCATGTCTTGAATGCATATGTAAGAGAAATCTAGCTTTGATGGCGGGACAACTACGTATAAACAATGAAAAATTGAAGAGCTATTAGATAATTGAACTCTTTAAACTCTGAAAGTAATGGAACTAGTATTAGTACATTCATAGATTCCTGCGTGTTCATGTTTCTCTAATATTTCTTTCCTCTTTTAACTGCCGTTTAAAATCTTATTCTGGAAAAGGGCCTCAAATGTCGCATGGAGCACTTTGTTGACACAGTGGACAGATGTTGATCGTAACCAAAGCAGAAGGCTGTGGTGTTGATTATCATGGTGAGGTGTGCTGGCATCTAGCATACCATGGTGGACAACCTTGTGTTACCTTCTGATCCTATACATGTTGCTTCTTTGGACAATTGTCTCGTACATTGATACCATGACTGTAGTCAATGTCAGGAATGATTGTTCATTAAGATAGAAGGGATCTGGAACTAGAAAAGTAACGCTGGCACCAGGAGAGAATAAAACAGGCCGTCTGCTTGTCTGAAAGCTACAGGAAGCTTAACAAATTCCACAAGATGTGGCATAGAGTGTAACAGGCTGTATATGCTCTAGGATGTAACTTTGGGAATAACACCGTTTCTGCCGGTGTTTAGCATACATTTAATGTGTGCCACTTCATAGAATTTAAAAGGAAAAAATGGACAGTCTTGAAGTAGAAAATAGCAATGCTTCCCTTCTCTGCACATGTAGCCGGTCACCTGGACGGGTGTCTGTGCCGAATCTCCTGTGGAAAGACACAAAGAGGGGAGCCAAATCAAACAGCTAAGCCTTGGGCTGGACATCCGTAACCGGGCGACACTGGGCTGGCCGACGTGGAAAAGCACAGCCAGGCTCAGAGCGCAAAGTGTAATCCAGAGATCAGGTCAGAGTACAATAATTTAAGGCAAAACAAGACCCTAGCTCAAGCCAAAACCTGACCACAATTATAGAAGCTGCACTCATCTTCTCGAAATGACTGGAGAAGATACGTGGCAGGTAGTTTGAACTTTGAGTCAGTGCAAATTTATGAAATCTCTTATATATAAAACAGAAGCTACACCCTAAACATATGTGGTCCTTCAAGGGTCTTTTATTAAAGACAGTTGTTATCTGTCAAACTGCAGTAAGTCAAAGAATGTATAACAGATTCTTTACAGAGTTATAAATGGTTCTTTTCTATGAATTGATGATGGTTCTTTGTTATCTAAGGGTGCCCAATAGGTCATCTAAACTTGAATGGCACTGAAAGCTATAATAGATCAACACAAAATAATCTTCCATTCATAAATAAAGTGGTTTATGACTGTTGGCTGGAGCTCAGTGGCAGCTGTATTTTGCTGATAAATGATCAGTCATAGCTAACTTGACTGAATGTAATGTAGTGAATGGATGTAATGTAATACAATTTGTTTTGATTTTTATAAGTGATGCTCTCTGGAATTATTGGCATCCTTATTTAATTTGAGTAGAAAAGGCTTTAGATTTTTTTAGGAACACAGAAGGAATTTTCCATCATTCCTCAAAGCAGAATCTCTCCAGGTCTTGCAGACTCTGGATTTCTTTGTGTTTATTTAACATGTTAGTAGATTTTGACCTGTGTTTTGGATCGCCTGCTGGCAAGTTCAACCACAACAAAGCTGTTGCTTTTTGGCAGAGGCAGCCAGTTTTGGATTTAAAATCTCAACACCTTGTCCCAGTTAAAGTTCCAGTGGTATCTGGCAAACTCCTAGAGCTTTTACTTGTGACAAAAATGTCTTGCATAGCTTCAAACCAACTTGCTGAGACAGGGGTGATGTCTCATGGTGGTTTGGATACATGGTAACCCCAAAACACTTTCAAACTCTGTGAAACTTTGGCCTTTGGTGATTTATTTTTTGTACTTTTCTGATAAAAAAAAACTAACCTCATAGCTGTGGCTGCTGTCCTAACAACCTTATGCTCTCTACCAGGCTGGTTCTTGAAACTTTTGATGAATTTTTGAAACTTCTTAGTGACTGCCCTAACTGTTGGTATGGAATTTTAATTCAAGTAGCTGGTTTTGTGTCTGTTCCCTAATTTGTGCAACTTTTGCATGAATGCAGAGAAATGCTCTTGAATATTTCCCTTCTTGATGGATGACTAAGGAATTTCGGCCCTGCGTTACTTTATTTTTACAAAACGGTGAAACGGGATGTAAAAGACTGCTTAAATTCTAAACTATTAAATTCTGGTATCATGCTTATTTAACTGGTTTTATTTCCATTTCCTTAATTCAGATTTCTTGGAGTGCCAATAACATTGGCTTATGTGATTTACAATTGAATTTTTCACCAAAAATTACTCTTTTCAGACTAAACCTCCCTCAAATAAAGGTAGGATTTTATTTCTGTTGTTAAGATTTTTGATATTATATAAAGATAACAGGTAGAGTGAATTTTTTTATAAACCATGCCAATAATACTGCAGGGCACTTCATGTAATGCATTTTAATCCAAATGTTTATGATAACGTAATGTGTTTAAAATACTTTTGGATAAATACAACCTATGAAAGAGTCTCTTATGTAGCACATGGGAGAGCAGTTGACTCCTGATGGAAACCACTGCTGCCCTTCTAACAGGGAACCCCTGAAACTGGATTTATCAAACACCGCTACATTTGTTTTCATGATTTGCTTACATTCGGGGCATGGTGTGTGGTGAGCCCTCATTACTGTGACCTTTTTTTTTGGAAGCGTCAGATTCCTCTGTGTGTGTGTGTGTAATATAATATAACCAAGTTACACTTTTGCCAGCTTTGAGAACTTCCTATGGTTGCAAACTCCAGACTTTAGGTGCTTCGTTACCTTTTCAAAGGCGCGTTCCCTTCTTGGCTCTCTTTTGCTTTGCTTTGCACCGGCTGAAGGCAGTACTGTCTCTTATCTGTTTGCCTTTCTGATTTCCGGGAGATGCACAAACTGCATCAGGGTGATGACGACTGGTGTCCATCCATCTAGAGATACAGAGATGTTGGGGAACAAAAGTTTAGCCTAATGTTCTGAGAACTATGTGTTATGTGTGATTTGAGTCAAAATCTTGCAGTCGAACTTGTTCATGGGGTGGATGTTACAGCCTGCTTTTAATTAAACAAGGAAAAAGTTGCAATAGATTTCCTGTGTTGGAAGGAATGTGTTGTTTGTTGCTGTCGTTGTTTGCCCTTACTTTCTAAGGTTTGCTAATTGGCAGGTGCAGCTCCACGGGTTGTTGAACAGAGTGAGATTCTGGATGGTGGTGAAAACCAAACTGCTTGGTAGAGCCTTCAGTTTGTTGTTCTCAAGATGCAGAGACTTTAGAGCAGTCACCCCTTCAAAAGCAGCAGTGGAGAACTAGATGGATAGAAATAATGGACTGTATTTCATTACACTTGAAAGAAATCTCTTCATCTGATGACCCTGAAAAGGAGTTGTGCCTTTGGCATTACATAACTGTAATTTTCGAATGTCTGGTTGTGAATTGGAAGTGTTCTGTTGATGTGGAATCTCTCTACCATTTGCAGATAGACCTCACTTCTTGTGTCGGTTGGGAGAATTTTATTAAATTTCTCTACTACTTGCAGTCAGCCCTGACTTTGTTTTCCTGGTGGAAAGGTTCTTACACATGAAAGAGCCTTCACATACCTTCACCTGTGCCAGGGCTTATGTAAACCTTTCTGCACTACCATCCCAACCCTCTATTAAACTTCATAAGCAACTGCTAGGCTGTTAAAAACTTCACAGAGGTGCTAGATGAACCTTTCTGCCTGCATGGTGTGAAGGTGGTTCTCTTTAAAGGAAGAGGGCGGTTCTGGGCCAGGGACCTTGCAGACGGGGCGTGTGAGTGGGAATGTGTTTGGGTTTGTTATATAACTCCAAAAGAGATGCGCTTATTTAGTGGACATTTTGGAAATTTCCACTCAGGGAGAGCTGGAGAAGTTGGTAGGCTGAGGCTATGGAAGATGGATGACTTCCAGCACAGATGGGTTGTTTGTGCCACCTTCCTCTTTTTGGCAAAAAGGCATGCAAAGGGACCAATTGTGCATTCAGATGGGGCAACTAAAGCCTAAAAATACTTCTCTTCATGGGTCTCAAAGCCCTGTCACTATTTACCTGTCTTCTAAGCCTTACTGACCTGTTTACTGGGTGCCCCATGTGAGGGGTGGAGGGGCGGGTGGGGATCACGGATCTCAAAATAACACCCCTGTAATTATTAGCCTGGGACAGATTTGGATGGATGCCAGCAAACAAACGGATGCTAAATATATCCTAAGAGAACCGTTGCTTTCCTGCACTGCCTCTATGTGTTGTGACATTGTCATAAGCATGAAACTTCAATTAGGAACAACAATGTCTGTGACTATGCTATACATAGTATTCCATACCTACCAGACCATACCTTATATGGTAGATTCTTGGCCTATGGAACCCAGCCCTCAAAGTTTAGTCAGTTTAACTTTTATGATAACATTTTCATCATATCTCCAACCAGTTAGCATAGGGCCGTGTAGTAAGATTTAGCTAACAGTAGCAACTCTATTCCATTATTTGTTCACAGTCCTCAAAACAAAGTTAACTGCTACTATATTCGGTGGTTGTCCAGTCTATTTACACTGGGGCATTGCTTTAGATTGAACTTTAGAGCCTAAAAAAGTCTCGGTTAGTACTTTTAAAGAAGACTAGTGCAAGCATACAGGTCAGGATCAAAGAGTATAAAGCGAAATTCATCTTCCATGTACTTCCAGAGGCTTTTTAGTTAGGCAGGAGATGTGAATCCTGCTGGTGTCAGCACATGTTTATCCTCACTCAAAGCACATGTGACCTACTTCAAGTCCTCAGGGTAAGAGGAAGGTGGAGGAACATCAGGAATATTTTATTATGGGAGGCAAACAGATCATATCGGATCATTTTCACTGTCCTGAATCTTGAGTGCTTCCTCGTATTGTAAGTCACTTTGGATAAAAGTGTCTGCCAAATAAATGTAATGTAATATCTCCGTCAACTGGGTCTGTCTGTATATGCAATTACACAACAGGTGCTTCAGAATCTGAAATACTCCATACAGTATTTTTCAATCTGAGTGGAATAACTTTGTATGTGCAAATATTTAGTAATTAAATTTTCTTCAAGAATTTATAGGTTAAATGTTTTTCTCTTACATAAGATGTTGGCAGTTCGCAGTTTAAACCTTGATTCATCTTCACACTAATAACATCATTAGCTGAGAAATATGGTCTGTACACTTTGTGTTTCCAAATACGAAACCACAAGGAAACCATACATAAACAAACTGCCATACAGCCAGAATTCAACTGAGAGGCTCCTCAGTAATGGAATGAAAAAACCCTGCAAACGTTCCAGCATACACTTTTGGGTGGCATGCATGGCCAATGATTTACATATGCCTTTTAAATATGCACTCAAAACTGCCCTTGCATGCACAAACTGTATTCTATTATAATGTAACCATTTTTCTGCCTATCGTAGTTCGTGTTAGAGATACTCACCTTCTCCAGACCCATATCATTGAGGTTCAGTTTTTCAATGTATCGACCGAAGCTCCGGAATGCGTGATCAGGGATGAAGCTGAGTGGGTTCTTTGACAAATTAAGTTCCTCAACAACACGTAGCTTGCTCATGGCTTGGATGGGATAGGTAGAGAGCTTGTTTTGGTCCAAGGTAAGAATGGCGAGGTTCTCCACTTCATCAAGAGAGCCAGGCTGCATTGAACTCAGCTCGTTGCGGCTCATGTGCAGCCAACGGAGATCCTTTGCTCCAGCAAAGGTGCCGGGTTGCAGGTCGCGGATTTTGTTGTTATCTAGTTGCAGAATAAATAGGTTGATCATGGGGGAAAAAATACCTTTGGAAAGACTTGAGATACGATTACCATTGAGGTGCAGGTAGGTGAGCTCAGTTAGGTCATCAAAAGCTCCTGGTTTGATGGTACTGATTTCATTGTCAGACAAGTACAGGTAAATTAGTTTCTTCAGGCCTTTGAAGGCCTGGCTGGCGATCTCCCGGATCTGGCAGTGTTGCAGATGTAGGGAAATGAGTCCTTTCATGTCGCTGAAGCCTCCGGTGGGGAGCATACCCAGGTTGTTGCGCTGCATGTTGAGAAGACGAGTGGCCTCAGAGATCTGAGGAATCTTCTTTAGACCAACGTTGTCACAGATAACATGCTGAAGGTCACCGTGACAGTGACATGGGATGGGGCACTGGCTTTGTATACCTGCTATAAATGAGGCAAAAACCTGAATACACAGCACCAGCTGGAACCTGACGAACTTCATGTTTCTGACAGTCTGGTGCTTCCCTGTGTCTGTTCTCTCCTTGTCTTCTTGAAGCGTCTTGCAGGAAAAAAGGTGTAGTCAGGCAGCAACAGTGATCTACACGAAACCGACGGAGGAGAGAATGAGAGGGAAAATAGTGCTGAAAGAGAGAGCAAGAGGTGAGCTGAAGAGCGAGACGGAGAGAGGGTGTGTGAGTGAGAAAAGGAGGGCAGTGCAAAAAGATTTACTTTAGACCTTTACAGAGAAATGGCAGTCATATGAGTGGAGCAGTATTTATAATATTTACTCATGGTAGGAAAAAAAGTGTTTTTCCCTGGGCTAAGGTCGGACCAGGGTTTTTTTTTTTTGTGGTGTAGTGTACTGGAGGAAGTGAGGTATCACTGAGAATTTAACTCTCTATAGGTGTGAGAGGAGCGTATTACTTAACTTTTAAATTGTCCAGCATCTGTTTTGAAATGTATTGCTATTGTGTCAGTAATTAGCTCAAACCTAGATGTTGTCTTTTCTGTTTATTCGGGTTTCTTGGTGTGTTTAGTCTGAGAGCATATGGCTCATATAATGTGTGTGGGGGTGTGCATTTATTGGGCATTTATTGGGTAAAGCTGCTTTGCGTTTCAAACATTCAAAAGTGCATTGTTTATTAAAACTACTCATCAGATGTAGAGGGATAAAGTAAGTTCCTGAGGTTAAAGTAAGACTACAGTATGAGTTCTGCCAGACCTTCCTTTGTATTTTTTTTGTCAGTGGTAAAAGAAAAGGGAGCCGATCCTGAGTGGCTTACCGTTTTATAACACATAATCATTGCCAGATGTTTGGCTTTAGTCAAGTCACAACAATGGAAATGAGTTTCTCTTTTCCTTTGTGCATTCCTCTGCACAATTGTGTCCTATTTCAAATAGGTACAGTATTTCATAGACTTTGGAGGATTTGCAGAGGGCTTTATCCCATCTCATTATTGTTCTTTAGCTGACTGGAGATTGACTAATGAGAGTGCTGCATTAGTTTGAGTCTTTTTTGAGGCACTTGCCGTTTGGCACTACTGCTGAGCCTGTAAAAAGCAATATATTCTGACCTGATTTCGCTTATTTATAATGTAATGCTATAAAGAGCTATAACATCCTGTGTCTGCTTCGGGAGAATCCGAATCAGAATCAGAAAACTATTGTTCAAATAATGAAATTAAAATAAAATTCAATAATAAAATAAATATAATAATTCAAAAATAAAACAAAATGTGTTTCATATCAGTTAAATAGCTGGAGTTACAGAAAAATAATAGAACTAAGGGAAATATGGCCTTTGGAATAATGATCTTTATGGATCTTTATGCCTTGGCCTCAGATGTGTCTGTTTTTGAATATGGCAGCAGCTCTCAGGATTGGTGGAATCTAGTGTTTGCTCAACAAATGTCACGTTTTATTGGGAAAGCGTATCTCAGGTACACATTCACAGCAGGTCCAGTCTTGGTCTGCAGTGAAAGGTCTGCACACCTGACTTTGCTTTAGAAAGGACATGTGTGCTCAATCAGACGCATAGTCAATGCAGTGATGAATGTATATGTGCAAGTTACTCACTTTTAATAAAAAATCAAGCACTATTTACCTTCTCGTGAATCAGATTATTTAGTATAGTATTGTGCCAATGATTCTATAATTGTTTTAATTGTCTTACAAAAGGATGCAAAAACCTGAGCACTACATACATTTACAGTATATCCTCGCTGTCAGAACTGTTGCATCAATATTTTATGACTAATACAAATGGTCAGAAATTACCTAGTATAATTGTGTTACATTAACATGCATTGAAAGTTAAACAAGTTTTTTCTAAAAAGTTACTTTTTCAAAAATATAAAAATACAAATATATATATACTGACAGCTGTGTACTTTCTTTAAAGACTTTTTTACTGTCTTCTAAAATATTTTACTGAAAGACTGCGCATAGTTTTGTAGCTTATTAATGTTCATATTAAGTGAATTTCAATAGATTTCTTGATTACTAATAAAATCAGTAGTGTCTGTTATTGGATCTCTGATGGAGAGGCCAGTGTGGGACAGAGGTTGGGTACAGTACAGCAGATGAGCCAGTTCTCAGATCTGCACTACATACCTCACCTGCCTTCCAGTCCTTACTTTGCTGACACAGCAGGCTGCCTACCTTTGGGCCAGTTTAGGAAACTGAGGGTAGACAAAACACTTTTACCAGGTCCTATAGTATGTAGATGTACCCAAATTGTGAGCAACTTAGTTACAGATTACTGAAAACAAGCCATCTACATACATATAGTTCTAATTAGACACTCAAATGTCCTGCTTTTCAAACATTGTTTGTTGGGAAATGTCTATGTAAGATATAGAATTTACAAATAATGTTGAAAATAATAGGTTCTGGGAATATGCTCTCATTGTCTTTTTTTCTGTTGGAGCAGATTGGATATGGCACCACTGAGAACAGTCCCGTGACGTTTTGTGGCTTCCCTGTCGACAACATGGAAAGAAAGACAGAGACTGTTGGCTGCATCGCCCCTCATACTGAAGTAAGCACATGTCCTCCTCATGTGTGGTCAATTAAATGAGTGTGACCTTGCTTTATATCCTCCAGGTTGGGAGTGCCCAGGCTTATCTACAAACAGCTGGTGCAGTTGCAGGCTTTTATTATAACAAAGCATGAGCTCATGTGATCAATTATTTGAAGACACGTGGAATCAGGTGTGGTCCAGCTGGTTTGGAATAAAAACCTGCAGCCACACCAGCCCTTGCAATAAACCCAAAGTAATACAGTTTTATGTTTGCTTAAGTATTGGTCATGTGTGTGTTTCATAGGCGAAGGTGGTCGACCCTACAACAGGACTCACCGTTCCTCTTGGAAGTCAAGGAGAACTGATGATCAGAGGTTACTGTGTCATGCTGGAATACTGGCAAGACGAAGCCAAAACTCGAGAATGCATTACCAAAGAGCGCTGGTACAAGACTGGGTATGTGCACTTGGCTCTCAGCGAGCACATTTATAGTATAATGGCATGAGTCTTGTATAGGGTCTCATTTTCTTAATATGTGGCTCTATTATACGTTTGTCTTTTCATTAGTGTGATTGCTGACCAAGGCGTCGCTTCTTGTCCGAACCTGTTTTGAATTTTGGCAAAATTTCAAAGCTGAAAGTTTCATCAATACCTGTTGTATTGTGCGTGTATTCAGATTTTTGATCGGTTGATCAGGAGCCAACTGTTGTTCATTTAAACATTTGCTGTTTTGTGATCGAGTCACCTCCATAATGTATGAGGAGAGAGAGCAGAGGGGTGAGCCGCCTCGACAGTGTATCTGGGAGAGAAAGTCTCGAAAGCGAGCACCGTGAAACCACAACTACAGTGGCTGCAAAGTGACAAACATGAAACAAGATGTTAGTGCAGCGGCGCTAAAGACACAACAGACTCATAAACAGCCTTGAGGACATTAAAGCTCAGGTCAATTATGTTTGTTGTTATGCACTTTTTCCCCACCCATTTTGAGCTAGAGCGGTTCACTCCACTCATTTTCAGCCACCCTTCACCATAAGGCCTCGTTCACACGGACGTCTGAACCAGGCATTTTTCTGGCGTTCGTGACGCCAGGTTAGCGCCTATTGAACGCCGCCCGTTTTTCTGCTCATTGAAGCAAATCAAAGTGTCCACACGGGCGTTCAGCGCCGCCTGCGTGTTCGGATGGCGTCAAATAAACGCTGCATGCAACGTTTTCTTGGCGTCAAAATCCAGACGAACATGAGGAAAACGTCGCTATGGCGTTTCCATGGCGTTCGCTTGACGTTCTGGAGGACCGAATATGTCCCATGATTCTGTACGGCAACGGTGAAAAAACGTTTTTTTCCTCTCCTGCCTACGGCGCCGTATCAGGAGGATTTGAAAAACAAGAATGTAAACGGTAAGTCTTAAGAAAGAATAGGGATCCATGTTTTCAGTGCAGAACTAAAAAACCAAGATAACACCTGTGTAAACACTCTGGACCGAGTAATTACTGCCCCCACAGGTGAATACACCAAATTACAGATTGGGTGTCAGGCTGGCGTTAAACGGCGTCAGACTAACGGCAGTTGAACGCCTTGCTGACGTCGATCAAGCATCGCTACAAAACGCCACAAAAACGTCTGTGGCGTTCAGAACGCGTTCATTTCAAACGTCCGTGTGGACGAGGCCTAAATGAGGTAATAGTTCATACTGAATTAGATGACTCAGAAGAGGCACTCGTGCGAGACCCCGCTGTGAGCAGAATTGTTTTAGTTTTTTTTGGCCATAACTAGCTTTATAGCTACTGTGCAGTCACACGTGGAAATGCAGTCTAGTTTTTATTTGCTCTTTAACATTGCCCTGTAGGGGATTAGATTCGCAGGTTTTACTGAAATGAATTAAACTGGAGAAACAATCATAAAAATGCCATTTTGAAATATTTTGCAGTGATATTGCCAGCTTGGACAAATTCGGCTACTGCAAAATAGAGGGACGAATCAAAGACATGATTATCCGTGGGGGAGAGAATATCTACCCTGCTGAGATCGAACAGTTCCTGCACACACATCCTAAAGTCCTGGAAGCACAGGTGACTTAACAAACACAGGCTTGGAACAGGTGGTCAGTTACATGTCCTTTAAGATTAAAGTATTTAGCAAAGAGAGGAACAGAAAGTGTGGAGCTGAATGCTGAAAAGGAATGCTCTGGCATGTAAAGTCACTTTCTTCTGCTTGTTTACAGGTGATTGGGGTGAAAGATGAGAGAATGGGTGAGGAGGTTTGTGCTTGTATCAAACTGAAGGCTGGCCAAGAGTGCACTGCAGAGGAGATACGGGACTACTGCAAAGGCCAGGTTAGATCTAGCACGTGATTTAAGTGGAGCAAATGATGCATGTAGACAATTCAATGCTATTTATTGTATTTATTTACTTACTTGCAGATTTCCCATTACAAGATCCCACGCTATGTGACTTTTGTTCAGGGCTATCCTCTTACCATCTCAGGCAAGGTATGAAATTTTTGGCTTAATTTTCACATAAGGCACAAGGACAAATAGCTTGTGCTATTCAGAGCGTAACTAAAGTTACACGTTTAAAAACATGCAGCTGGTTTTGTAAGTCCAAAAAGATTTCTGTTCATATTTGTTTCTGTTCGTGTGCTTAGACCTGCAGTCTGTTAAACTACCATCACAAATTCCTTGTGGTTGCCGCCCTTTTTTTATTCCATTTATTCCTCCGAACACTGGAAAAAATTTAAAAAATGTACGAGTGGCGTTTATTTGAACCTAATCACATCGATCTCTAGACGGGAGAAATTTAAACAATTTCCCCGTCTGCACAAAATCCGCTGAAGTGGTTTCATAGTCTGGGGCGGTAGCCCCTACAGTACTTCTTCTTTGTGGTTTACTGTTGAAGGATTGAGTCCTCAAATAGCACTGAGGCTGTTTCTTTTCTTCACCTTCCTCAGATCCAGAAGAACAAACTGCGGGAGCAGACTGAGAAGCAGCTGGGACTGTGAATGGAAAGAAAGACGCTGCGCTTTTAAACAGATTACCTGAACTGTTGATGTGCCACCTCATACCTGTTATTTTTATCCATGCGTTACATTTGTTACACCCATATTCACATTTTGAGACCACCAAAGTGCTAGGTCTCCCATATGATCTGATTTTAGATAGAACAGTTGTAGGTGTAGATGCAGTAATAATCAATGTCTAGAAGAATTATATTTAGGGCTGTATTTTCCTTAAGCAATATCGTAATACGTCCAGATTAAGCAAGAAAGTTGCTCACGGAAAGAGCTCATGGGTCATCTTGAATTCCAATATGATTATTATTATTAGGGATGCACCGAATATTCGGCCAAAAAAATATCGGCCGAAATATTTTTTTTTAAACTTGACCGAAACAGTGATGACGCAATCAACAACTGCAGACTGCACGCACCAGACCGGATTACAGTCTTGTCTCTAGTGTGGGCGCATTTCCATATATCTAAAGTGGGTTCTCCACTGACTGGTACCAGCTCGGTTCGGTCCAGTTCAGTTCTACTCTCTTCAGTTTGGTTTCGGACGTTTAGTTTTCCACTACAACTGGTTGCTATAGCAACCAAACGTTCTGAGAAATAGCCGAGCGGGGCCTCTAAGCTGAGGTAAACAACACGCCATCATTACAATTGCCAGCATCGGGACGAAATTGGAGGGGTTTTATTTCTTGGTTTGTGACTATTTGCCACAAAACAAAGTCAATTGGCTTACCAGACAAGGCTTAAAAAAAGCTAGCGCTAATGCTAACGTTCAGATTTTAGGTGCAGAAAAGTAAAAAAGCGAGTAGAGTTGCAGTAGAGTCCTTTGTAAAGCGTGGAATGCAGACATTTCTTGAGAGAGTGCATCCACAAAACGACAGAGTTAAGATATGGGGTGCCAGTCTCTGTTTTAATACACTATTTTGTTAAAGGACTCCAGAGAATGTTCTTTCACCAATTTTTAAAGCACTTGCTCTGAATGCACTTTGTTCAGAATATTAAAATGCACTTGGATACTTGTTTTATGAGAGAAGATATTGTATAATATTTCAGCTCTCTTACTTTTAGGCTATTCATGAGTGGGGCCAAGTAAATTATATATTGTGCATTGTTTGAATGATAAATAAACATGTTCATAGTTTTGTAACAGATTCTTTTAATCATTTGATAATAGTATTTTTTTTTTCAGTTTTCAGTTTTGGTCCAAAAAAATCCTTTCGGTGCATCACTAATAATAATTATTATTATGTTTAGAAAAACATGTCATTGTAAGACACTAAAAAAAATCATTGTGTGGCTTTAAGTACTGTTCACATAATCGCTATAGCAGAGACAAGGAGAGAACATCTTGCGTTCATTCCTTCTACTTTTTATATGTGTACCTTGCCAAAAATTTATTCACTTTTTATATTTGATTAGCAAGCCATAGCTTTTTTATGTTTTATGTACTTGCTTTTGGGGTTTTTTATGGGTAGACTGAATTGTTTCTACAGAAGTGTCTGAATCCTGTGTGAAGGTACGGATGCATTGAGTTCATTCACACATGCATCAAATCATGTACATTTTTTCTGATCCTGACAATCTACTTGTAGCAATATACAGTTTTAAGGACTTTCAGCTTCAGTTGTTTTAACATCAACCACACAGTTTCTCTCACAAGAACAATTTAATGTTGTGAATATGCTCAGGGGTATGATGCCAGACTTGAAGCCATGTGGTAAAACATTCTTTCTCAGCATTTTAATGCCTCTGCTGGAATGATGGGACAGTTGTGGGCTCTCTTTTTAGTAACAGATAATGGTTTAATTAAAGGTATTTAAATGATACTCCCAAGTTTGAAATGATTTTCCATGCTCCCTTCTATTTAGACATGAATTGTGATGAGTAACCCAACAATTGCTTATGAGTTCCCTGGACACAGATCATTTAGTCTAGGATTTGATCGTAACTCCAGTAGTGATTGCCTTAAATTCAACTTAATCTCTGTTCAGAAAACTAGCCTCAGCATTAAGCCAAATCTTGGAAAATCTTGGAAAGAGACCACTGAGAATCATAGGAAATTCAAATCTCGACTCTGGGAAACTCTCCAAAAATTTAGATTTCTCATTTAGATTTAAGGTTAAGATTCATATACCTTTGATTAATAGAATAATCCTGAATATGTAGTTCTGTCTGCCTCTTAAGAGTGTAGTAATGAATATGTAGTTCCGTCTGCGTCCTGAAAGAGTGTAGTAACGCACAAATAAATGTCTTCCGAATATAAACTGTTGTCTCTGCCTTGTAATTTACACGAGTGCAAATTTACATGCAAATGTACAGGAAATTTTGAACATTAAAGTTAATGATTGCAAACAATACTGTAAACCAAATATTCAGAATTAATGTGATTCACTTATTCCCAGTTCACATTATAAACCTTGGTCAACATCACTCTTCTTAATTTTTCCACCCAGTGGGCTGCTTACAGTGAAGATATAAATAAACACTCCACTTATAATACCATACTAGACAAGGCTTCCATTCCATTGACCTGTTGGAACGCTAGTGATAACATTTTACTGGTGGGCAGCTTTTATAAAGGCCATGCAACACCTTACGACCACGAAACCCTGTTGGAATAAGACTTCAAAAAAAAGTTAACATTTTCTATCTGTATGATGTCAGTTGTTGTGAAAGGCTTAAGTGGGAACATTTTTGATCCGGTTTCTGGAAACTTACAGCATTGTGCAATAGTCTTGAGCTATATATTTTATATTGAATCACCTTGTTTGTGCAAGTTGTGTACACTATTTTTATGCCTCTCTAACCTATCCTTGGCTTATGGAGTAGATTAAAGAAAAAGAAAATGTTTTACTGTGACTGTAAAAGAACTTAGATAAAAGGAGCCTAGATAAAGGAATTCCTCTCAGCATTCAGCATTCAGAACCACCAGTATACTGATCACCGCCTGATCATCTGGAATCATCTGCTTCTGTTTCTTCACTGGTTCAGGCCTTATGTTAGATGGTCTTTGTTCTGCTTTAACGATTCATACACAAGTCACTGTGTGTCTTAACAAAAAACATGCCTCTGAAACTGGTCAGTTTCAGGGACTGGACTTGAAATTAGAGTCTTGGAAAGTCCTTCAGGGAGCTTAGAGAACTGTTCCTCAAGAACACATTAAATACAAGAGAGTCTTGTCTCTTCTTCAAAAGTTCTTGATTTACTGGATCAGATCTAAACTAAGCAGAAACGTCGATCTCCAGGAGGAGGGTTGGTGACCACTCCTCTAGAGGGTCCTGAAAATTAGATAGAGAATGCTTTAGGTTCACTTCACAGATAAACTGAGGTCATGCTGTGGTCCTGCTGTACATATATGGAAACCCACCACAATACTGAACAAACTAGGGCCAAAGTGGCTCAGCAGAAAGCACATTCTTATCTGACAGACATAAGCAGAAGTTTTTCTAGTCTTGAGGCAGTGGAATGCCGACTGCTGATTGGCTGTGTCCTTGCATAATTTCTCTGGCTTTGTCCACCTGTTCCTGTGAGCAGTAGTCCTGCAGGAAGACCGTGGCCAGGTTGCTGAGTCGAGGGTTCTGTGTAAGTGAGAAGCGCAGCATACACTGCACCACGCTGCTGTCTGTGGTTTCAGGGCGTGATGACTCTGTGGTGAGGTTCATTAGTGTTGTGATGGCAGAGAGAACAGTCTCATCTCTGTGACTTGACAGGCAGCCTGTCACTAACGGAATTGCTCCGCTCTCCAAAATTTGATCACGGCACTCCCTGTCCATGCTGATGTTACACAGGCCACCTAAAAAGACAGAAATCCACCTTAACAGATCAGAGCAGATGATGTAACAACACTGAATAATGTGAAATCATGTGATCTAATACTAACACCATTAGTTTAATACCACTATGTAATGGCCAAATCTTGCTGAAATATTTAAAATGTTATACTAACCAATTCCAAACTCCACAAAACTCTCGTTTTCCTCTGTCAGCATGTCCAGGAAGAGCTCAGTGACCTGCAGCATCTGCAAGGCTTCCATGTTACGAGGATCATAGGCAAAGTTGGCCAGATTGGCCAGGATTTGCTCTTTAGCTTCTAAAGGGATCGGGGAAAAAGACATGAAGTGAAGTTTAAAGTTTAGTTTTTTGTCAAACATGAAAAGCACTAAATTGTTCTCTGCATTTAACCCATTCACCCAAGTGAAGAAGCGGGAACCCGGGAACACAGCCCCCAGGGAGCAGTATGTGGGGACGCTACCTTACTCAAGGGTACCTCAATGGTGCCACTGTATTCAAGCCCACAGACTCCTGATCACTGGGGCAATTCCCTAACCACCAGGCCACCAGATGCCATAATAAACTCACTAATTCTAATTAATGCGGATGGGAAGAAGCATATATTGTTTCAAATTATTAACAAGTAATTGCAATGTTCAGAAGTAATGTTCAGGGGGCAAGTGCAGGCTGTGGGAAAATGTAGATGCATTAAAACTAAAAACAAGGGGCCTGAGAAAAAGCAAGGAAATGTTGGAAAATCCTCTGAGAAAGAGATCATAACTGGAACATAGTTAGAAGTGATGGATGTAAAGGAAACTGGCCAAAGCCCAAGAAAAGTGTCAGAAAGAAGAAAATGTGGAGGTCAGATCTGAATTATACGTACAAAGTGCGGCCAACAGGGCAAATCAATAGAGTATATTAAAGAGGTTCCTCACTCTCAGTGCATCAGTTGCTCTCTAGATCACCTCACTTATTTGTTTTGCTTTACTTGCCATAAATTTACGTTATCTGCTACCACATGGTATTCTATTAAACAATCTGGATTATTGATCTTTTGCAACAATACACATGTATTTACTTTGAGCATCCTTCTATCTGTCACCAGAGTTTGACACATCCAGTGTATGTTTTCCAGAGAAATTATTTTTAAATGAGGCTGAATGGTGATACCTTCACTATCAGTGTCCTGAAACTCAGTCACCAGGCCCTGCAGGTATTCAAGCCTTTCTGAAGCACAGAAACGATCCATTCGTGCCACCAACTGGAGGGAAAAAAAATCACATCAGTAGCTATAAAATCAGCCTGACCAAACATGAATACAAACCAGGTCGCTTGTGCAATTTTCATACCTGTTTTATCTACAGCATCTAAACTATGTGGACAAAAATATTATGACCTTGCTGCGTGGGACACAGTCATGCTGGAATAGAAAATGTTCTTCCCCAAACTGTGTCCACAACATTGGGAGCATAGTGTTGTCCAAAATGCTGAAGCACTGGAAGGAAGTCCTTCCTTGGAAAAAGAATTGTCCCAATACTTTTGTCCATATAGTGTACTTTGGGTTTATATTTAACAATGTTTATCAGTTAGATAACAGGATTGCTGGTTGTTATTTGAGCTCACTCAAAGATGTGTTGAGTACGAAATGCATTCTATGAAAGTATGCAAGAATAATTGTCTCTAGCAAGTAAGGCAAACATGAAAAAAACATTTAAATGATTACTTAATAAACCTACCCCTGCAGCAACATTCACACAAGTAAGCTTCTGTAAATAAAAACCTTCCTGCTGCTGAACCTGCTATGTGGGATTTTGCTGCAAGCCTGAAAGAGACCTGTATTTAATGTATTTTTCTACAATATTGCAAGATTATAAAACAGTTGGTACACGGCGGACTACCAAGGAGTGCAACCATGTTTCTACGCTTAAATCCCAAATACCTCCGCTCTGAACATGAAGTGCACTACTTGAGTTTGGAAACCTCATTACATCTTGTGCCCTACTTTGTGTACTATATAGGGAGTATAAGCCATTTGACATCGAGCCCATGTGTGCGTTTGTAAAAGGTCAGATCCTGTTTTTCCCAAAGAATAGACGGAAAACCAGTTCCCAGTCAACACCGATGCTTTCTTAAATGTTTTATAGTCATAAAGTAATTGTTGATGCGACATTTCAGAGAATGTCAGTGTCTGGTATCGTTCATTCAGCATGGCTTGCAAAACTGTGTAATAAATAACAAAAAAAACAGTTTGGTTAAATCCTGAGGAGGGAGGAAGTGGTGTGTACGTGTTTTGGTGCATGGCTGGAGGTCATAACACTGAGCAGAAAAGTGCGTGCATAAACAGCCTTAGGAAGAAACCTGCAAGATTATTATTCCAGCATGAATCAGCACAAGTTATCTGCAAAGAAGCGACTCACAAAGCCTCTTCTGTTTGGTGCACTGATCACAGGACTCGCCACAGCATTCTTTAACAGGTACACAGGTGTTGTAGTAACCATGCGGACTAATATCTTTAACTGTTTTCTTTTGTTGTCCTCAAAATACCGTTCTTTAATGAAATACTTGTTTATTTTTGGTATATCTTAACAGTCATGGCAGTTGCAAAATATAAACAAGGCAATGCACGTTAAACGATAAAGTAATATAAAACAGTAAAAGTATGAGGTAATAAAAATTCAATGTAAATAGTATACTATATATATGGACAAGTATTGGGACGCACCATCACACCAACAGGAACTTTAATGACATTCAAATACAAAGAACAAACCTACCCAAACATGTCTTTATGGACCCTGCTCTGTTCACTGGTACACAGTCATGCTGGAATAGAAAAGGTTCTTTCCCCAAACTGCACCCACAAAGTTGGAGGCATGCTATTGTCCAGAATGTGTTGATCTGTTGAAACATTAAGATTGTCCTTAACTGAAAGTAAGAGGCCTAGCCGAAAACCTGACAAACAGGCATGTCCCAATGCTTTTGGCCATGGAGTATATTTCTATCCATCTATCCATCCGCACAAGATAGGACTACGCTTAATCCCTGTCTAGGAAACCAACACAAACTAGTTGAAAACCAAAGTGAGACATAAAGCAGTGAGATGTAAGCTGTCCTGTCCTTGTCAGTTTATATCCCATTGAGTTACTGACCACGCTGCAGCCTTTTAACTGAATCAAATTTGTGTTCTTAAGGCACATGTTCTTTGAAGACGTGGAAGAGATTCGGGCTCAAGAGAGAGCTCGCAATGATGCCAGACTGCTGGAGGTGTTGGAGAGGAGGCAGAAACAAATAGAGGAGGTGACAGTGAAGAAAAGTGCAGGGGACAGGTGAGAGCATCATACAGCTGCAATCAAAGGACTTATCAACTCTTCACTGCTGATAGCAGGAACACTATCCCCGAAGACACTGGCAAAGGGGCATCTGACATGCTTTGTGAAGTATTTTACATTTAATGTGCTAAATCTTAGCTGTACACGGTGCAAGAATGTTGATAAGAGAAATTAACTTGCAACTGAGGAAGTCTTTGTTTTTGTGGACTAGACAAATTCCACTTCCCTGATTCTGTCTCTGGATGTCCACTACCTGACTGGTATAAAAAACAATAATGCCTACGGATTAAAGAAGAAAATCTTAAGATGTCAAAAGAAGTACTGTAACAGTACTTATTGTGCCAGTTTCTCACAAACGGTGCTTGTTGAATGTCCAGTTGTTAACAGGGAAATCCTACATTTGTTCTGACACATTTATTCCCAGTAAAAGTGTGGGTATGTAGGCTTACCTCCTTTCAAATGTAATGCCTGGGCCTGGTTTGTGCCAAGTATTGCAATTATAATGTAAAAATGGCTGAAAACATATCTCTCATTAAGTATGTAAACAATGTGAATACTCAAAAAGTATTGGAAGACATATAAGTATCTGTGCAAAACTTGTCTTTTTGAGTGAACAAAGGATTTTACGTATATATTATCAGATGAATATGTTAATATTCTTATAAATAAAGTCCTGTACATCAAAGCTGCTTAGTTCTGGTTGTTGAATGAGAACATTAACTATAATGACAGGTTATAATATATTTAACATGTTTTTTTGACAGTGCATTATTTCATTTTTGGTTTGTGACAGAGTGGAATAAGAATTGATCAAAAGTGAGTGAATCATACTCAAGAATGAGAATTTTGTCAGTGTATAAAGATGCATATTTATGTACCTTGTGTTTAATTGTAACAGTTAATGGTACATTTAGTATGAAAAAGTTTTAGTAATCAACCACCTGCAGATACGGATAGTGTATCTACAGCGCCCCCTGCTGAAAGCTGGTGAGACACACGTTTGTTGGAGACTTGTCTCACCAATTGGGGTTGCTGGGGGTTGGGTTTTCATAGTGGGCCTCTGTGATATTCCTTTACATGCTAAGTGCATGTTTGTCATCCAACGTGCAGTCTTGGCATAAGAAAGTTTCTCAAATATGGTGATCCAACTCTGCGAGGTAAATCCTCATGTAAATTGGTGTTAAGGGGCTTCACTGAGCCGCTTCAAGGAAGCATAAATTATCCTTAATAGTGTCCTTAAACTGTCTCTTTCTCTCATTATTAATTCCTGTCATTAGCATATCTGAGCCAATGCAGAATGCATTAGTATTATTTATGTATTTCTTAATTTTCTGCAAGACACACTGGAATAAAAACATAAAAGCATGGATTATAAACACAGACCCTTACACCTCTGATCCCTGCACCTTATGTAGAGGAACAAATAATTCTCGTTTGAACTCGGCTATGATCATTTTTAATACAATGAAGCTTACACACTTTCATGCTTAAAAAGTGCACATGTACAGATAAACATTTAAATATTATTCTGAGTTACAGCACGTCCAAAGCAGCAGGTCTTGTGGGTTTTTTGGGGGATGCAATACTTACTGCCTACCAAAGTGGTCCAAGAAAGGACAACAAGTGAACCAGAGACGGGGAGAAGACTCGCCGATGCCCATGGGGAGCGATGGCTAGCACGTCTGGACTGGTCCAACAGAACTCCTATTGTAGCACAAATTGCTGAAGAAAATCATGCTGGTTGTCATAGAAAGGTGTCAGAACACACAGTGCATTACAGCTTGGTGTATAAGGGGCTGGGTCTCTGCAGGCTGGTGCCTGTCCTGACCCATGTTGACCACTGAAAGCGGCTACAAAGGGGCACATAAGCATTAGAACAGGACCATGGAACAATTGACAAAGTCTGCCTGTTCTCATTAATTACATTTATTTGTACATCACAGCCATGTGTGTGCATTGATTACCTGGGCAGAGATGGAAGCAAGATGCACGATGCTACGAAGGTAATTAAGGTGTGATGCTCTCAGCAATCCTTCTGCTGGGAAACCTGGCATTTGTGTGGATGTTAAGTTGATTCCACATTGTTGCAGACCAAGAACACATTTTCATGTCTAAGTGAAAGTGACCATTCAGAATGAAACTATTCCTCTGTATTTAACCCATTCACCAAGTGAAGCACTGGGCAGCCAGGAACACAGCACCCGGGGAGCAGTGTGTGGGGACGGTACCTCACTCAGGGTACCTTATAGGTGCTCAGCAATCTTGGGAATCGAACCCACGACTTCCTGATCACAGGGTGAACACCCTAACCACTATGCCTCCAGTTCCATAATGGCAGTGGTCTGTCTCAGTAGGATATTGTGTCCTGCAGCAAAGAAAAACTGATCAGGAGGGGTTTTAGGAATTTGACAAAGAGCTACTTGAGAGCTACTCAAGTTGACTTGTCTTCCAAATTCTCAGTTCGATCAAGAATCTGTGAGATGTTCTGGACCAACTCGTCCGTAGGCCCCACCTCGCAGCTTACAGAACTGAAAGCATCCGCTGCTAACGTCTTGGTGCCAGATACCACAGCACACCTTCAGAAGTTTTTGCAGAGTTCATGGCTTAATCGATCAGAGCTGTTTTGGCAGTGTGAGGGGGACCTACACAATATTAGGCTTGTTTTTAACATAAAAAAAACTTCCTGTTTATATATTAGAGATTAATATAAAACATCTGTCTGACATAAATAAACTAAATAAATAACTAATGTGGAAACCCTGTCTTTTCTGTGAGTGACTTGTCTATTGGTCACAGTAACCCTGCCATCATTTAGTCTATAAAGGCAGATCTCCAGACAGCTCTATCACTCCAGTTACTCAGCAAAGGCCTAACATTCTTTCTTTTTATGCAAGTCTAATGGAGTCCCCCAGGGCTGTCTCACTCTGTAATGGAGTGAGTGACAAGGAGGAGACTTAAGTGTGGAGGATCCTCCGAGAACCCCCTGTATGACAGACACTTGAGTGGACAGCACAATCTGTCTCCTCCTCACAGCTCTCCATTCGTTTGATAAGCCGAGAGACACAAGCACACACCGAGCAAAGCGAGTCATCAGTCAGGGGACTGAGTTGGAGTGGGGGGAGATGAGAAAATTATGAATTTTTATTCCGTTTCAGACATACTTAATTAGTCTACCATGAGGCAATTAGGTCTTTGAATTAGAGTACTCTACAACACAATTGAAATATCTTTAATGTGCTTGCCTGTGTTTTATATTGGACTTATTTAAAGAAAACCATGAAAAGACTGGAAAAAAATTGAAAAGTCACTTTTTATTATAGTGTAGTCCTTTGAAATGGTTTAGTATTGTAGGACTGAATTAAAAGTATATATTTAATTCTGAAGCATCTGCAAAGTCATTTTTCAAAGCCAGACCTTCGCATGTGACTGAAGGAACTAAAACAACATTAAATCTGGTCATGTTTAACCGTCCCTGCTGTGTTTCATTTATTTTCATAAAAGACTAAAAAGATCTGTTTTCGTTCCAATAAAGCCAGTAAACCCAGCCAGTGGAGTTTAGCGTGTAGCAGGTACATTTTGGCACTGTTTTGGAAATTGTGTGTTCGTGTTTTACATGTAAATGTCATTAGTTTGGAATTACAGAGGTAATGCCTTGTGGTGCATATCTAATTTTAAAACCACTGAGAAGTGTGTGATGGTTACGTTTATTGAGGTCATGCGTCACTTGTGAATTTAGCTCTGGACACAATAACATGGAACAATTCCAAATGACTCATCCCTCCATCTCCTCATTTACAGAAAAGAAAACCTGAATTACCTTTTGTGTTTCTGGCTTTTTTATTATTAATCCTCTCGGTTGCATATTGACATTATACTTTAATGAAATTTCCTCTAAATGTATCCTGTCAGATGGACTCGTTATCATTTCTTATTTATCTGGCATCAACCAGAGTCATTTACATCATGCCCCGCTACTGCAAATGAGAAAGGAAATGTGTGTAAATGCAGATCATAAAAACAAAAAGAATTGCTTTGATGCAATATAGTAAGATTTAGAGCAATGTCCCAGTCGCAATATTCAACTGACTGTGCTTCATGAAATGTGTAAACTGATTACCTCTGTCCAAATGCAAAACTGACTGGGGATGCATGAGATAGAACACAGATCTTCACTCATACTCAAATTTAAAGCAAACATAAGAGTGTGTAGCTTTTTCTCAAATGTGCATGAGGTTCATTATCACCGTAGGTCCTCCAGAGGGCACTAGCCCTTTCTCAGTAGTACAGTTTCTCTTTAAGAGAGATCTTCTCTCTCTAATATGTTTATCAAATGAGAGACTATTGTTGTGCATGGAACCTGTCAATGTACAAAATGCCTTGTTCTTTAAAAATACATTTAAAGGTAATGTTTCAGGTGATAAACATTTTTTAAAATATTTTTTTTTCCTCGCCAGAAATGTCAATCAAATGGTCTCTGGTTGTCCTGTATATTGCACCATGCAAGCAACCCTAGTAGTTGTATAAACAGTGTAAAAAAAGTTTAGACGTCAGTTTTGTAAAGAATTATATTGTAGCGAGCTGGCCCTGTAAGGGTTCATTTTGGGGTTCATGTTTGGGCCAAGGGTGGTGTACCTGGGGTACGTGATGTGTGGGGGGGGGGGGGGGG
>JBBPDE010000107.1:31859466-31870489 GCA_037974605.1 Nannopetersius ansorgii
CGAGGTTTAAATACGGAAAAGTCACGAGAGAGAGAGAGAGAGAGAGAGAGAGAGAGAGAGAGAGAGAGAGAGAGAGATACAGAGAGAGAGAGAGAAAGAGAGAGGGCTAGAGAGAACACCTGAAAAACTCATCCAAGTCCTGCACTTAAAAAATGACATTGTTTTATGTGTATACAAAATTTAGTATAATAGAGGATTACATGGAGTGATACCAAATTTACCCCAAAATAACAGGAACTACAACACCTTATATATTTTATCTACCTGAACCTCCCCATTCCCACCCCATAATCAGACCATTTTACTCCAAAGCTATCCGTCTTTCTCACAAATCCATCAAAAACTAATTGTCCATTAATTATCAGACATACCTCTTCATCTCACATTCTACCGTCTTGGCATTATTGCACTTACATGAATAAAAGAAAGCGCAAAGTGAGTGTCTAGGTGTATGTGTGTGTTTATTTTTTGCAAGAATCAAAGGCAGAGTCTTTAAACTGGTTGCTAGGAGTTCAGTGACAGAGCTTGGCACTGCAATCGGCTGTGTGAAAATGGCACATGGAAGCGAGGCCTCAAACCTCAGACTCCAGGCTGGAGATCCTGCCCCATGTCAGAGGTACACCTGGGCTGCTGACCCTGTGAACCACCCTGCTGGCTGGAACGGGCAACAGATGGTCATCCTGTAAATGTCCAGGAGCTCTGTACGCCCCGTATACACTGTCACTGGGGGCGGCCATGCAGGGGAAGATGTTACACAGCTCAGCTGGTCCATATGGCACTGTGCTCTGGTAAACTGGCAGGTCAGGGTAGGAGTATTGTCTGTGTACTAGACTGGTGGCCCTCTTAACAGCTGCAGCGTTGTGAAGAACCGCCTCCCTGTATGAGGGCAGCCGGGTGGATTGGGTGTGCCTCAGCTTCTGACCTTTTCTGGGATGGCGGCGGAATGGGTGAAGGTAACTGTGGTCTGCAGGCAGAGGGTAACACAGGTTATTCCTTGCTTTTCCACACACCTCCATGCAGGGGAATAGGTCTGGAATGTCAGGTCGGGATGACGCTGGGCCATGGGGTCTGTCTCCTGGAAAATGAACCCTGTCAGGGCCCCAGGTGGCCTTGAGGAATGAGGGCCTACGATGGAGTTTCCTCTTCCCTATTAGAGGAACATCATCCAGTGCTGGATCCACATAGGTCTTGATGCAAGAATTGCAGGTAGGATCTCCTTGTCTATAAGGGCTTTCTATGGATAAGGAGGGAACATGGTCATGTGCAAAGTGGTTTGCTCTGAGTTCTGCAAGACAAATTGTCTGGTCCTTGTAATCATGTAACCCTCTGAGATCCATGGACTCAACCAGAGCACTACGAGACCTCTTTTTCCGCCTGAGTCCATCAGAAGTGTGGCAAAGTTCTTGATGCTCAGCATAGATGTCTGGCACCTGCAGATCTCTATATGGTACGAAAGGGGATGCTGACTTTTGAGAATGGGGATCATGCGCGGCTAAATGAGGGGTGCTGATACTTGACACTGGGAGCATCCCATTATACAGTCCCCCAGACCGGGAAGGGAGTGTGTAGCGTAGTGGAGTGGGCCGTGTTAGCATTCTGTTATTGGGCACATGGGGTGGGCTGGCAGCCTCGGTGTAATGCTGTGAGAATGGGGGTGTCAAAGGACGTGGCACATGGGATGAGTGGTTTTCTGTGATGTTAGTCATGTAGGAGAAGTGACCAGGCAGCGTCTCAGTGGTGGTCACCTGCGGTACGCGTGTTGGCAGGCTCCCACCTTGCCGACTCCAGTTCTCAATGGTTTTTGTTGCATTTTCCAGAGAGTTCTCTACTTTAGCTGAGGAAACAAGGTCTTTGGCAGTCTGAAGCATTTTCAGCATGTTGGCCTGGGCATAGTTTGTTGTGATATCAGGGTTCTGCATGTTGCCAGATCTTCCTACATCCTCAACCCCATTAAAGCAGCTATATATTCCCTGAAAAAGAATGAGTCAAAATATTCAACTTTTCATTTTGAATAAATTATTGCTCTTACTTGAAAAAAAAAATTATCAGAAAATGCCAGTTGCCCATTACATCGCATGAACATTTTGTGGTAAATGGACTTAATGAAATAGGCTAGAGTTCCTTTGAAATGCAATTCTATTCCATTATTATAAGAAGTAAACATTTCCCACCTTTGTAAATGTTCAGTTGATTGACTGTGACTGTAGTGATTTGCTTTATATTTATGATATTCTTAATAGTTACATGCTGTATATATAGTAACTGGAAGAAATCGGGCACATGAGACTGAGGAGTGGGGTCAAGAAACAAAGTAGATGCCAAAGACATTAAAATTTGTAACCAATTAAAACCACAATTATAACAATTCTGACTTCATTAATGGAGGGCACTGTATTTGTACAGCAAAACCTAATATTATAGTAAAAGGAAATCAGAACACTCTAACTAAAGCCAAAAGCTCTTAATGAAGTAAAAGACAATTGCTTTAAAGATGGAAAGATATGGCACTCGCCACGTATTAATAACTAACAAAATATGTTTCAGCTATCTGCCAGAGGTCCTGTGGCAATTAAATTTGTGTGCATTTTGATAAGAAAATCATTTACACCTTGAATTACTTGAGACTCCTTTACTAGATATATGAACTCACACATTATTGAACATTACATTACATTTATTATTTTGGGTTTTTTTCATTGTAAACTTGCCCCAAGAAAAAAAAAATCATATAAATGGCTTAGGAAGTAATGTGCAACAGTGTGGAGTGATGCCAGCATACCCTGCTTATTGCCAAGAGGAAGTCCAGGCGCTCAGATTTGTGCACAGAGTGTCTGAGTTTCCAGTAAAGCAGATGTTCCCAGGCAAAGACGAGCAGGCTGAGGCCCATAGCCACTAGCAGCATATAAAAAACGCCCGCCATGTTGTCTATGTCCAGCTTGGAACTCATCACCTCATTCTTCTCATTCTGGCATATCCCAGACAGCCACACAGTCTCCAGTCTCTGTGTGTCCCCTTCAATAGCCAAAACAAAAGCAGAGTCAGTAAGTAATGCCAGTCATAACACCGTCCAGCTGTTCCGTTTTCCTTTTCTCACAAGTGACTTCTTGTGAGACATTCAATAAAATTTTTTTTTACCAAGCAAATTTCCGTTTTTATTCATATTTGAATTCATAGCCTCTTAAATGAATGTCCCTGGCTTGGACATACAGATCTGGTACGGTATAGTTTCAATCTTTCCAAAGGTTCTTCAAAAATCACTTTTACAAAGTGATTTAGAGAACCAAATGGGTTTTTTTCCATGGTATCACTCCAAGAACACTTATTAGGCATTTTTAAGGGTATGCTGAACAATGAAACATGATGAAAAGGAACAGCTCAAAGAATCTATTCTTCAAAATACAGCAAAATACAGGTGGCATCTACATTTTGACTAAAACTACATCATCTATGTATGACAGCCCATGATCTAGAGCGAAAAACATATTGCCATCTCTGGTCTCTGGGTGCATGTGGTGGCCTAGTTACGCAGAGGCTGAGGATGAGGATAGTGATGATCTCCATGCTGTGATGGAGGATATTAATTGCAGGCCAGGTTTGATCCCCTGATGGTGATTTACCGTCTCCCAGGAACTGGAGAAGAGCCAGGTCTATGGGGCGCTTCCAGCGGGAGTCCTTCTGCAGAGCAATGCCGTAGCCTGTAGTAGCAAACACCTTCCCACTGCCAATGGTCACCAGCTTGCAGCCCTCGTCCTTGCCAGCCATGTAATTAAGCACGGCAGCGTCATATATGAAGGCATCCAGTTTCCTGCAGCAAGGATAGTGACATACCACTTGCTAATAAACGTGACATAAATTATGCAATAATTACACATAGTTATGCCACACAAATAATCGTATTCATTTATTTCACCCAGCTGAAGGCTGTTGATGCTTTATTATTAATGACCAGCCTTAGGTTGTTCAACGTCTCAATAAAGTTTGCATAAAGCATCAGTGTTGATGTCCCATGCACTAGGAGTATTGCAACAAACAGATGCCTTGTGTTCACTTAGCCACTGGTTCTAAGATGAGTACTTTATGTTCCATTTCTATGTCTCAGAAGTCAGGATGAAGCTAAACACAGACCATCCAGAGGTCCCTTGGCAGCGGTTTGAGAACTGCTGCACTAAGCATTTACTTGACTCCACATACACCAGTCTGTATAGAAACTGCTAAGCTAAACTTACTGCTTAATGACTTGTTTTATAGCAACACAGACTATTTTAACACAAAGCACCACCATGGTAAAGCAACAACAGCTTTTACAGTGCATCTGAATCTATCCTTTATAGCGAGAATAACATGTAGCTATCTGTATATTGAGAAATGTTGAAAAATAAAAACAATAAGATCCAACAAACAGAAATTAATAAAACTTCTAAGAATTATGTAAAGCCCTGCAGCAAGGACAATATTTTTATTCATTATTGAAGATTTTTCTGTTCAGTTCTGGTAAAGAAATACTGGCTGCTGTTATCTAGAAGTTTTTGGCTCCTTAAAACAGTATCACAGACTCTTCTTAAGAATCGAGCCCTGCAAAAAAAAAATATACCCTGTTTTGAGGCTGTTGAGTGCCTCCTCTACTCCTTTCTGGTTATATTTCATCATGTGGGTGTGCATGTCGGGGTAATTGCTGCGAATGTTTCTCTCGGTGCTGCCGTTTGGGACTGTGCCGAAGCGAAAAGGCGGGTAATGCTCCTGGGGCTTCTGGAACTGCCGGAAAACACACACACGCACATACACAAAAAACTTTGATCAGTATGTAGTTAGATGTCTGACCGCAGGGATTATCATTTATGCGTTTTGCATGTTTGATCCACATAGGAGCGGCGCTACCCTTACCAATACAGTTCAAATTGATAAGCTGTGAAAAGAAAAGCTTAATGGTAGGGATATATCTCTAACAGTCCAGGCAGAAAACAAATACCCCTAGCTCTGGCCTAACCTTGTGAAGCCAGTGAAGGAAATAAACCATGATGAACCGTTCAAGCAGCTGGCAGTCAGCTGTGTATTTCCTTTCACACTTCATTGAGAAATCGTGCTGGACTGTTAACAAATGATCCTTTATGTTTTCCACAATATCATATATTTTATTAGAGGGGGGAGGGAAATGTTGCTATGCCGTGAATGTCTACAGTGGACATGTCAGGTTATTTTCTTCTAAAGCTCCTCTAATCCTGGTGAGGCGTGTAGGATCATTTTTCAGCACATGGGATTTAAGAATAGATCTTAACATTCACTGCTGGTTCATGAGAAATATGCATCCACTAACACAACCCTGTATCACTTTTGCCAAGTCTATTAATCCACCTCCCAGGGTTTCTTCTGTTTTGTATCTCTGAGTGATGAATCTGTTGTGTTTGCTCCCTGGAGGTCCTTCTTTTAACTCCTTGCATAATTTTATGGTGTTTGTCACTTATACAGCTCCAATCTCCTATGAATATCCATGAAGAAAAAAAAAAAAAAGTAGCAGTGTTTCTAAAGCATATCCTTTAAGAGGGATTATCCAAATGTGGTGGTGTGGGTGGTGATGATATGAATAGATGGTGGAAACTATGCACCATGGATCAGACTAATCATTCTAAGCAGTATTGTACAATAAACTTTAAAGTGTGCACTAAACAGTGGAATCTTAACTCCTCAGCAAAGTAACACTTACCTTTTTGTCACTGAGTCCAGAGACAGTGTCGATGTACTGCTCTTGGATCATGAAGGCAGCTAAATTGGCAGTATAGCTGGCTAGAAAGATGACAGCAAAGAAGGCCCACACCAAGACCATAATCTTGCTGGTTGTGCCTTTAGGATTTTCTATCGGGACGGAGTTATTAAAGACAATCCCCCACAAGAGCCATACTGACTTCCCAATGGTGAAGGTAGGACCCCCAGGGGCTGTCAGGAGAAAAGAGGATAAGTTACACTCATATCTAACTTCATATCATGTCCAGTAATAGCAGAAGGACATTTTTGCCACATTCATTTTCTTCACAGATCCTATGAAGCAAGTGTGTTTGAACAAAATGTTTAATTGATTACGCAGAGGAATGAAACAAGATAATATACATTACTGTACAGTTTATTAAAATATGTTTTCAAATGGTAAATTTTTTTGGGGGGGAGGGTAATTCCTTTTAATTTGAACGTTTTTTTTGCTTTTTTGTGCTTGTGAATGTGCTGAGCTCTTTTTGTGCTTGTGAGTCAATGGCTCTACACTGGTTTTTGCAGGGGACTTTACTTCCCCTTTTACAGCTGCCATGCCATAATGGTTCCTCCCCACCATTCTCTGAAGTTTTCTGTTACAAACTAGAACGCCCTGCGGTGGCAAATAGCTTTGGTTTTATATTTGATTTAATTACATTAATGCTTGAGTTGAGATTTACAGAAATATTTGAACTGCAGCTGTGTAACTGTGTTAAAGGGAACACCAAATGTTATTGCACTTGTACTTTAAAAATAAAAGTGCGCAATGCGCTACTTTTGAATTTGAATTCATTTTTAAATTTTGCGTATAACATAAAACCATTCATTGTTGCCCAAATTAGCTCGCAATTAATCGCACCTTTAAATCTGTCCTAAATATATTCAGCAACATAGGAGTAGACAAATATGTTTGCTTTGTGTAGATTTATGTTTATTAATCACAGTCAATACTGTCAACAACATTTTTTCAAAAAATAATCGTACATATATATATTAATACTGGGAAACGATTACAATTTTAATCGCAATTAATCACATGTTTTTCTGCGATTAATCGCATTCTTATATGCAAAATTAAAATAAAATACAGTAATTGTGGGTCAAGTAAACAATGCATTAATGCGATAATAACACACTCACTTTCCCATCCCTAATATGTATATGAAATGCCCATTCAGACTGATTTCCAACTGACAGCAAAAATACTTACTCTTACTCTTAATAAAGTGACATTTCAATGAAAAACACACTCAATTTAGGTATTTTGTGAGGAACTGAATACTGTGCTTTAATTTCTCAAACATGGCAGCTTTGAAAAAAACGCATTAGCAATGTGGATAGGTCAATTCTACCTCAGCAAACAGTATTTGTTTCTTTGTGTGTAATGTGTAGCAACAGCCAGGCCAAGCAATTTATCAAAGTAAAATGAACGAAGTGACAAGCATTAATTAAACCCAGAAAACCAGAATAGAAGGACACAGTCCATCAGCCTATCAGGATATGTGGGCTAACTAGGCTGTCCCATTCTTGTTAACACCATTTTCACCTAATAGAGAATAGCCTGTTTAAAAAAGCGGCACTGACCTTTGGCTCTGACGAGACTGCGGTTGTACCCGACAGGGCTGAAGTACTCAAAGACAAACACTGTGACAGCCACAACAGTCAGGCACATAACAAACATCATAACCCACACTGCTGGACTGTAAGGCTCTGCAAAGAGAGAGCAATATATGAATGTCATTTCACAGCTTCCAAAAGAATACAATTAACAGCTGTAATCACTGATGATAAGATCTCAGACATGATGTTATGTCTCTTCCGCTGCTTTATAGGGAGAATAATGACTTGATTAATGTGTAGCTGTTCAAAATCAGAACGAATGGTTCTCTCTTTTTATCTGTGACTGGAAAATAAGCAATTTTCTGTCTTGGACCTGTTCAGCACTGGACCCAATGCTTGTATGAAACTTTAATCCATCTGCAGGCCAATCAAAAGTTCTATTAGCAGTAAATATTTGGTGTTGCCTGCAACTGTTCCACAAAAAAATATGTTACTGTTGAAGAAAAAAAAGTGTGAATAAAACGTTCTCACCTAGAAAGGCAGACGGGGAGACAGTGCCATTGCTCCTGGCTACCATGACACTGATCCCGGTCTCAACGAATGGCACTGAAAAGTCAATGATCTCCGATCTCTCCTCATTAATAGTGAGTGAGCCAATGGCCATATCTGCACGCTTGTAGACGACCTGCGGATAACAGGAAAGGATTTGCAAAACGTTCATTGCTTAATACTTTTCAAGTTAATTTACTCATAGGTGTAGCATGATGTATAGTTAGTTATAACTAGTATATGCTTTTAGAATACTATATAACAACCAGTAGATTTTTGCCAATAGTAATAACTGTGTTTTACACAAACATGAGGTCTGTGATGATAAAAAAAATATTGCTAAATTGCCATTGTTTAATGGTAATCTGGTGGGGGTAACTATGAGCTGTCTTTGCTGCTTCTACATCATGTAGAATTAAAGTTCATTTTGATTTTTAAATTGGTGCAGTTTTTACCGTTGGTGATGTTTTAAAAATGGCATTGTGCAAAAACAACACATACATTCATGCTTGTGTCTTTTTAAAATTTTGGTCGTAGAAACAAACAAACAAGTCCCTCTGGATTTGAGACCCAAGAAGTATTTCTCTATAAGTGGGTGGGTACAGTTTTTGGGTGAGTGCATGGCGTTGGCATCTCAATGAATCGATGTGCAAGACTGAATGTCCAGTTAAAACACAGTAATGCAGAAATGACCACGTTGACAAACCTTGGCCATCAAAAAATCTACTTTACATCTAATTTAAATTGCCTGAGGAGAATCCTTCAATTGTAGAAAGTAAATAGTTGACATATATTATGTAATACTGCTTTAACCCACTTCATGAAACATTTCCCAATATGAGTCATGAATGTCTGCTAAGCATCAGCCTGTGAGAAGATGCAGGTGATAGGAACGAAGACACCAGCAGCTGTGGCAGACACTTAACCACCAGATCAGGTGACACTACACACGGCGAGGGTTGACAGGATGAATGTTGTTCAGATCACATTTTAAATTCAGTTCACACTGTGAACACGTCTAATGACGAGCTGCATCTCACAAAATAATTAGATGTTTCCAGCAGATAGGAGTTAAAGAAAGAAAGTGGGGTGTGAGTCAGCTCCATTAGAGGTTATTCTCACAGCAATGGGTAACAGATTTAATTTTAACTTAGACACATTCGGTGCTAATTTACTTGAATTTCTGAGGATTTTAACCTTCAGTATGTGTGTGGGGTGCATGGCCAATGTCTAGTCTTGCATCTCTCGCACCTCTCCAATCATCCCGTTCCAAGTCCCTCGGACCAGTTTTCCGTGTTTACCGTTGGTGACCAGGTAGAGGTCGTAGGAAAACTTGATGGTGCGTGAAAGTTTCTTGAGGATATCAATGCAGAAACCCTTGCAGCACAGCTTGGTGTAGGGCTCCGAGTATCCCAATCCACTGCAAACAGAGACGAGAAACACAGAGGCCACACGTTTTTTAACAATCTGGTGTGAAAGATCCTTCAGTCTATTACAGTCTTGCTCAAAACCCACCAGAATCACCACAATATTCTCACAAAGCCACTCTGATATATTCAGTGATGGCAATCACTGAAATGAACATTTATGGAAAGGATGATTCTAAGCAGGGGTCCGCAGATAGCTGACAGCCAGACATTTTAATTATTGTGGGTAAGTGACAGGATTAACACAGACACTAATATATACAGAGGGAGAACTATCTGTGCTGGTTTAAAAGGATTAGCATCTTGCATTGTGTGAAGAGAGTAAGTCATGGTGAAAACATCAACAATTACAGCATTTACTACCATTACCAGCTATATTTAAAGTCCTCTAGGTGCCAATCTTGTTTCAGTGATTATCTTCCTTAATATACTCCATGTCCAAAAGTTTGTAGACACCTGCTTATGTGAAATCAAGGGTATGTCCCTCTGTTGCTGCACGACTCCTCTGGCAAGGCTTTACACTGTATGCTGGAAGTAGTATTACCTATTTTATTGGTTATACTTTTCCATATAATTAAAACTGCATCAGCAATATCTGCATCAGCAGTGGGATGCACTGTAAAGTAACCAAATTCAGTAATTAGAAGTGATGTCTGGATCATTTTGGACATAAAATGTATGTATAATTTACTATACGACTCTTACATGTATAGCTGATTTGTAATAACCCTAGTAATTACGCTCACTTATGCACCGACAGCATCAGCACATTGTCTGGAGAACAAATTGTGTACAGTAATTGGCCTCCTTTTCTAAACTGACTCAAAAACTGGTCCCTAGTTTGCACTGAGCTTGCTTTCTTTTGTCAGCAGGCCTTCAAAGCAAAAGTTCCTGAGCCAAAACATCCATACACAGTGATGGGCCCCATTTAGCCATTATGTGGAGGGAGCACTCAGCAGAGAAACTCAGAGAGAGATGATGATGCATCACCTCTAACCTTCCTCAGACCCCCGGCCTAATGAGCTGTGGGGGGAGGGAGGAAGTCAGCGTGGGTGTGGGGTTCAGGCAGCAGTCACCGCAAAGAAAAACAAATGAAGTGTTTGGAAAGATGAAAGTCCCTGTGTGCAATCAGCTCAGACAGAACATAAACAAACTTGTCCCCTGCTCCCCTATCTCACCACCTGCATGCAGTGCTAGAGCTTTTAGGTTAAGTGAGCTGTGAATTGCGGCTGAGTTGTTTAATCAGTCAAGGGCATATGTGGACACACACACACAATGTCCTTATAATGCCTGATGATATGTCAGACTGCCACACTCAGAAACCACAGGCTGCTGTCCAGGGTGCTGAAGTCACACCCTCCAGTAAACTTCAGCACCCTTGTCCTGGTCAGTTTTCAGCATGTGTTCGGAGTGTGGGATTCCCCTATTAGACAATGCTGTCACGTCTCACTTCTATTAAAACCTTCTTAACAGATTTGTGAGAAATAATGAGTTGACATTTAATACGCTACATACTTTATTAAACAGTAGTTACTATGCTTTTGTTGTGATTACTGTACAATGGTTGCTGTTGTGTAAAGACTCTTTATATTGATCTCAATCTCTCTGTTCTTATAAATACTTAGATAAATCATGTGTTAATGCAATTTAGCAGGATATTTACGTTTACATTTGCGGCATTTAGCTGACGCTCTTATCCAGAGCGACGTACATCAGTGCTTAAGAAGTCCACAACTGTTTCTTACCTGAAA
>JBBPDE010000107.1:31895297-31909521 GCA_037974605.1 Nannopetersius ansorgii
CAAGAAGAGCATATACAGTAATAAACAGCTGTTTTGAATTCGCTATTTTTGTGATGTCACAAAAAACAGTACAGGAATATATATTTGTCTATGCCGCCTACAGTGATTCAATTCTGCAGTCAATTCAATATTGTCATATTGAAGGAGTGTATTATTTCAGAGTGCCTTTTAAATGAGGTACAACACTGAGCCAGTCAAAATATAGGTCATGTGTATAGATCAGTATTAAAGGCACAGTAACAAAAAGCAGTCTTTTCAATTATTCATGGGGGGTTAAAATGTGGTAATGTGGAAATACATGACTATTTAAACGCATTAAACAAACAAAAAATAACAAACCAACAACAGAAAGTAATAGGGATTAAAAAAGAGGATATGGGTGCTTTAAATAAATCCGTTAATTCAGTGAATTAAAGTAGATGTCAATTTGCTTTGACCCTGCACTCCTGTTTGTCTACTGTTTAGGCCACAAAGTCAGTTTCAGGGTAAAATGAGGTGTAAAAATTGATCTGTCATGACATCACAGAGTGCTGGTGTGTGTTTAAGCACGACACTGGTAAGTGTTATGAAGCTTGTCTGGCCTGTCTCATTGCTGACATGTTTTAAAATAAACGTGCTTAATGCTATGACGTCTTTTACTCCTGTACATCCCGTCGGGGGAAGAAAGCCAGTGAGACGCTGTCACCACTTTTCACATCGTTCATGCTTCACAAATGTGTTCATCTTTTTGTTCATCCTCATTCTGCTCCCTCCATTTTCTACCCTGCATTTGGGCAGACTTTAAAGAGCTCCCGTCTTCTTTCATACGACGTCAGCTCAAAGGGAAGTCTGTAAATTGTCTGAAGTGCTTTGTGCATGCGGCAGCTTTTAAGCAAAGCTAAAAATACAGGGGAGCTATTTTCGAACAGGCCAGGTGATGACACGCTGACAGGTGCAGCAGCTAATGTCTCATTGCTTTAAACGTGCTCTGGTACAACTCGACGTAAACCTAGCATGAAGCTGACACAATCACCGACACGCTGCATATAAATGAGCGCACACATTTGTATTCCTAGTGGTATTAACGCAAGAGATGTTGCATTTAACTTATGCAACATAATTTGGTCTTTATTCTTCACATGTTTACCTTTGCTTCTTTAGAAGGTCTGAACATGGCAGTGCTTTCAACACTATTTGTTGAATATATAACTGCACAATAATAAGAAAACTGTGCTGGACTCTGGCTCGCTGGCACTGTAGTCGATGGCTTTGAATGTGAGATGTTTTAAAGGCACCTTCGCCTGAACTGTTACCGCAGACACATAAGTCGGGACGGTGAAGCAAGATGCGTTCAGTTGCAAGGCCATGTGCTGTGGTAGGACTGTCATGTTGATACTGATGTGAGTTCTGGGTCCCTCGGGTGCTGCAGGTTGGTACATGTATCATGTCAGGCCTGTAGGAGAAGCTGTGCAGGGTCAGGTGTTCCCACAGGGCTCAGGTGGACTCTGCCAGCCCGTCAGGTGTCTGAACGGAGACCAGCACGCCGAAGGCGACGACTGCCTCCCTCTCGCTGCATCAGATGGGCCACAAAAGCGAAAAATAGCAACAGTGTGGAAATATATAAATATTGCAGTGCATATAAATAAATCCACTCTTTTATCTTTCATCTATGAAATGTGACATTTCTGAATATTTGCTGTTGTGCTGTTAGCTATTATTAGCAAGCCTTTGGTATAAGATGGCAGGAAATAAAGGAAAAAAAGTGCATTAGGGTTAACTTTGCTGTCAAATTCCCAGGAGGAACATCTAGAAGGATGTTGATGAGCCTTGGTTTTGAGCGATGAAATTCAACTGCCGTCCACAAATGTTTGCAATTACTCAGCTGGGAAATAAATGATAAGAAAATACATATGCCTCCACAGCCTTTGAATAAATCATATCATTAATGATGATTTTCTTTTGAAAACACAATCTGCCAATCACATCTAATGAGTTTACTTCTGACAAGTTTTGTTTACTAGTTAATTTGTTATTCCTTTTTTTCTCTCTGACTTGTATTTTGATGAATCCTTGCTGTAGCCTGTCATGCTTTGTTATGTGGCTTTTTCTGTCCTTATTCGACTGATTTATACGATGAAAAAACCCATTTATAAAAAGTCACAACGCTTGAAATTGAAATATGGAAACGATGCGTTAGGCATAATGCATTCAAGTGTCATTGCTTCAGTGATTAATTAAGCACAGACATTAAATGTTTCTTACTAAAGGACTGAACATCATGCTTGTCAGAGGAAAAACAGGGTACCTTTTGGGGCATCTTTTTGATACCATGTACAGACTCAAAAAGGACAAAAAGATAAAAGCAACAAAAGCCTCTTTCATTGCTCTTTTGGCCGGTTGATTTGAGTTGGGGTGAATGCTGGGTTGTCAAGCCTCAAAGACTGGCAGTTAGTTTCAAAGAGCTGGCTGAGGCCTCTTCGGAATTTTATCAGTTCTATCCTTAAGTTTTTTTTTTTTTATGTGTGGACTTAATACATCTGTGTTCTTTGACAAGATACATAATGGCCCATGACAGATTTCCTCCATCACTGTCATGGCAGCTCAGGATGCTCTATGTTTTGTGGGCCAGGGCTAGCAAAACTGACCAGCTAATTTGATAATCCACAAAGGACATAGTGGACAGGCTGGAGGTAGAACTGAAAATAGATTTCTCTGTTCATTTAATGAAAAGTGCTAGCTATGTACACAGCGACCATAAAGCACTCCATTCCAGACGCAGTACAAAGAACTGCAGATGGAGACGCCAACCCTAGGTGGATGGCAATGGCTGTGTCCAGTGGGAGGTCGTATAAAGTAATGGCGCTGGCTTTTGGACAGTAATTCTGTGGAGGAAGCCAGGAGTCAAACACAACACTGAAGTGCCTCTAATAAACTTGAAAACCTCATATATGTTTGATATACACTATTCTGAAATTACACAACAGTTCAGAAATGCCCTTTTGTCTGTGCCCAATTTAGCTTGAAATTCTTGAACACTCAGAATTGTGTTTTCTCAGAGTGTTTTACTGAAATGGAGCGTTAAAAAAAAGAAAAGGTTTGTGAAGGTGTGAATTCTCTCCTGACTGAGTGAGGGGTCGCTGTGTGCAGGCTTTGGCACGTTTCTATGTAACAGATTTAGCTTTCCGAAAGAATCCTTGCACTTCTGCTGCTCCTCCAGAGTGAGACATCTGCACTTGATATGTTTCTCCCTTAACTGCATCCACTGGCTAAATTCAGACTTCAGATTTAAGTGTCCAATAATAGTGTCATTCTTTAACTTTTAATTAGTCCTGTAATTGGTCGCCATTACATTGTCAGAGCTTTGATATTGCAAAATAATGCTGAATCAATGTTTTGATGCCTTGCAATTATTTGTAAACAACTGGAAGCTCAGTAGAAGTTGTGTAAGTCTGAGCAAGCACATCATAAATCCATAAATCAGTCCATGGAGGGTGAAGGAGAAGCATAGGTCTTGTGAGAGGTCAACTCCAAACACTGGCCCTCAGAGACAAACCAGAGGAAGAAATGTTCTCCGAGACAATAAACATCCTGTACAAGGACACAAGAGGAGACCAGCACATATTGTCCTTGAAAGTGCTTAATGCACATTTTAGACATTTTGTAAAGGTAAGAGTACTGGACTGAGGAACTGTGGACACACGGTCATTATGTGATCGTCTAAAAAGTTTGACGCGTCTGTAAAACAGGTAAATTGCAAGAGAATTATTAACAGCCAGAAGTTAATTCTCTCACTTTTTACGAGGACAGAAGAAGTTTACTGGGATCTAAATGACCAAAAAAATTGACAACTGGACAAGTTTAATGATCATAAAGCCTGGGGTAACTCCTTTTTTTTTACTGGCCAGATGGCAGCCTGCTAGGCTGATGAGTTTGGCTCCATATGCACAGACACACCTGCAGACTGTCTGCTCCCTGCACACCAGGCTGGGGCGCAGGACAAGACAAAGTGGCCAAAACATTGCAACTCAATGGTACAAGTGACTACAAACCATTTTAACAACACTGCCTGGGGCGAAAGCCTATTAACACCTGTTCATCTGGATTGCTATGAGACTAGGATGTGTGTATCAAGATATCAGTACCAAAATGCTCAAGCAAAGATCAGGTTAGGCAGTAAAAGTTTGAGAAGTGAAAAACCTGGGTGTAAGGTATCTGCCCTATGCAGTTGAGAGAAGGTGAAAGTGGGCTGAATTTGAAATGGTCTTATTTGGTTACTGATGTTGTCATAACAAAGCTTTGTATCAACAAAATTGACTTTTTTAAGAAGTAGGAAAAAACATTACATGGATTATTTTTGTTCATAAAAAAGTAATTACTTATAGATTCTATTGACAGAGTGGGTCACTAAATGGGCAAGCTGGGGTTCTTAAAGAGTGCAAAAATAGGTAATGATGTGCTTGCAACTGAATGTTTATGCTATTCATAGTACAATCATACATACTATTCCATCTGAACATTCATAAACAAGAGTGAAGGGGCAAAAAGAGGTCAAAGCATACATGCTATACTGTAAAAAGGGTGTGAGGGTGTGTGTGTGTGTGTGTGTGTGTGTGTGTGTGGGGGGCTTACATTCTTATAGCATCTGCCCTCCCTGCACTTGACCCTTAGAAGATCACTTTAAAGCACATCCGTTTGAAGGCCAAGTTACAGGAGCTCTCCATTCTTCAGGCGCCTAAAAAGGATCCCATAACTCCCATGTGACAGTTCTACTTATCTGAAACACATAAGCTTGTGTTATCTCTCTAATTTTACCCCTTTTTGTTTAGGTCAGCCCTTTGTTTTATAGTGTCATGGTCATGCACCATAAGCTTAGAAATGGTCTGTCATTCGAGTCCTTTGCTTGAGTGGTTTTCAGGGTTCTCTGTTAAAAACCATGAACTCATGTCATCTGAAGACACTGTCCACCCCTCTTGTGATGGAGTTTAGGCCAGTGAGAGGTTTTGGACAATAATCCTTACTATGAAAAAATGCTTAGCTCTTTCCACATGGTGAGCAATATGCAAACTTTCACATGTAGATGCTTTGTTCAGGTTTATCACTGTGTGTGTCCTTTCACTACATCACAGAGTATTATTTGCATTTGCTAATAATGTGAAGGTATGCTTAATCCTCATGGTTGAAATACAATTGAAGTAACTGTCATCACATTAGCTAGATCTCTTTAGAGATGGCTAGCAGTATGTATGGCAAATTTAGATCACTCTGGGCAGGGAGATGTGATAAGCATGCCATCTGCAGGCTCTTCTGCTCATGCACATGAACAGCTAAAAGATAAGAAATTATAGATTTAATATCACTTTGATTTCTGTAATATGAATTTCAGCAATGAAACCACACGACTGTTTTTACTGAAAGTGCTTGTAGAACATGTCACATGTTTACCATCATGATGCTGTAAACTGCTGAGATGTTCTAAGGTGTCATTTCATATTCTGGGCAGGTGTAGGATAAAACTTTTGAAACTACTGATACTACTGACACAGCACTGATCAAGCACTGTGTCACGTTTACTCCTGTGAATTGATGACTAGGGCACAATAGAACCAGGACAGAACCTACACTGAGTAACTCATAGAAGTGTAGTCATTCTAATGTAAAAATAATTCAAATCAGACATGTGCTTGAGTAGCAGTAGAAGTATTGTAGTATGACAATACACAGGAAAGTACAACTGTGCCCCTAGAGGACATTTAACTACTTACTACTCACCTCTGTGGAGTTTTAACACTGTATACCATTCAAACACTCGACACCATCAAAAACAAGGTCTATTTTTAGTGCATGCCCGGCAGAATTCACTCAGTCAGCAATTTAGGTGTTCTGGACACAAAGAGAAGGGATCAGAGGGCATGGTGTGAAACTGAATGTAGGGCGATATTTTATTCTGGTGTGTTGCATAATTTCTGCCTTGAGGGGTGTGCCGTTCCTTCACGATCTGATAAAGAAAGTTGCCTGTTCTATGAAGGGGAATGTTTATGTTAGGTTTATATTCAGGTTTCGCCTGCTGCTGCACTTGATGGCGCTTGCTGTATTTATGTATAAACAGTGTATTGTGTGAATGTGCCGTGGGGCTGTGTGGAAGATGCATGGAGTCTTTGGTATTTTACAGATAGCAGCTCTCAAGAGGTGAGATTCCAAGATCACACAGAACTGCACTTCAGATTTCGATGACAGCTTCACACACTTTGGATTTCCATTCGTTAATGGATCATATCAACACTACGGAGTTACTGTTATTCTTAGATTACAGAACTGAGGTTAAAGATGAAGATTTTCTCTGGCTTTTACATTGCAAGCACTAATTTAGCAGTAATTGCTCTTTACAATAGTTTGTTTCCCCAAATTGCCCCCAGTCTAAGCATAAAATTCACTGGATCCAGAGCCGTAATAGTGCAGAATACCAGCCTCATGGTTTAAAAATAACAAAATACAATACTGCCCTCTAGTGGTGACTTGGATGTGCTTTGGAAAACAAAACAAAGCAAGTTACGCTGTTGGTAACACACTTTTATTTTAAAAAAAGGGAAAAAAGAAAACAAACAAAAAAATGATATCTAATTAAGAATTCCTGTAAATTTGCAGTGTATTTGAAACATTAGTGTCCGTAGTAAATCGGTAGTATCAAACCATGTTAGCCTTGATAAGCTTCTTATTCAATCTGCTGTGTCTTTGGTGTCACTCCATATAAAATATTACAATATTGTTCACTGTTCAAGTGCAATACAATAATTAAGAATAATAACAATAGAGTATCAAACAACATGACTTAAATACACGATACAAAGAGCTGCATTTCTTAACACTGACGTATGTTTAATACATGTACCCTGAAGAGCATTAGAAGATAAAGAAGACAAGCTGGTATTATTAGCTAGGTCCACTGTGAAACTTGAAATATTCAAAAAGCAGAACCATTTTCTCTGCCCTCATGCTCGCTTGGTCCAAGTTCAGTGACATGTTTTATGTCCCGAAAAGGAAAATGCAGTACCATTAACATTTTTTACTCATCATTTACAAACAGGATGAAATATTCTGTACATATATGCAAAATATGGTGAAACAACGGCTTCACACTCTGAAACGAATCCCTTCTTCTGAGTCTGTTCAATCTCATTGAGCATTCACATTCAGGTCTAGTAAGGGGAATGAACCCCAAGTATCTGGACGTAATGGAAAGGTCTTGGGCACTGTTAGCCATGAGTCACTGCAAAATATCTTCACTGAAGTAAAACCCTGTTGACTTTGAGCACTGCCTCATGTTGTAAACAGTGGTTGTGTGTATAAATTGCAAGTGCAGACTGTCAGTAGATTATGATATCTTGCAGCTGGTCCTTGCGCAGTTCTGGGATGGGCTCAGTGGAGGGTAGATGAGTTTGGATTTTTTTGTTCCGTTCCTCTTCTTCACACTGCTGGCTATGACGGAGTAGGAACGTCCATGCATCATGCGGGCGTTGAGTCCGTTGGCCATGGAGAAGGACTTGAGGTGGCTCTTTAAGGCAACAGGAAGAGGGAGTTTGTCCACCAGGTGCACAGGAGTGCAGGAGACAATGGAGCGGCAGCACAGGTCCTGCAGACTCAACACTGCAAAGAAACAGACATATACGGTCTCTCTAGTAAGAAAAGGGTAAAAGAACATTCTTCCTCGACAACCCTTGCTTTGTCCAGCTACCTGAGGAATCCTGCTTTGTGAAAATGCATAAATGTCAAATTCATGCAAAATCTATAGCTGGGTGCAGTGGGTAGCGCTGTCCCCTCACAGCAAGACGGTCCTGGGTTTGATTACCAGCCTTTCTGTGTGGGGTTTACTTGTCCTCTTGCATCTGCATGGGTTCCATGCTCCAGTTTCTCCACAGTCCAAAGACATTCCCATACTATAGTACACTTGTGTGCTTTTGTAATGATTTTAAGAAAGAAAAAAAAACTTCATATCTATAACATTAGCATGTAAATGTGCCATTTGTGAGTATGAAGTACAAACATGCCAGTACATAAAGACTGGCATTCAAAGACTAAAATGATCAGAGTGCTGATTAGTCCTTGTTTATAACCTTAAAATGAACCACAGCCAAAATAAACCTTAAAGACATGCACACACAGGTTGTAAGTTAAAACAGGTTATGGGAGATTTTCATACTGTTTATTCTGGAGCTACAGGCCCAGAGATTTGCTTGCTTATATGACCACTGGGTGTCCCCAAAGTGAGTTTAAAGGTTTTAAAAACCTTGCATTCTTTTGGCTTACTGAGCATTCCTTGGCTGCATATGTAATTGCTGTGTAAATTCATGTGGTCACTCAGTTATGACTAGTCTAGGTTTAAATGGAAGCAGTGATGGCGTATCTAAATGCTTTCAAAATAAATTCAGGCATTCCGTGCTTGACATACTTTCAGGCCGTATGTTGACATACATTTCATCAATCCCCATATGCTGCTTAATAAAAAATATATCAGAGAAGCCTTCTTCCTCAAGGCTCTGTGTTCTGTGTCTTATTCCTGTTCCTCCATCACAGACAGACCAATCAATACATAAATAATCGCGATTGGTCAGACGGTGTGATTTAAATAGAGTTGGTCAGTAATTGGCACAATAGGACAGTGTTGTTACCTTTGTTGGGTCTCCAGAGTCTCTCCATGCCATGACGCATTAGAACAATGCGAGCCAATTCAGTAAAGGACTCTGTGATGTTGAAGTTGCACAAGGGGCTGACCTCGAAGAAGGTGACCCCCAGACGCTCCGCAAAGGCCTGGGCATTCTCGGTGGTCACCTGGCGCTTAAAGGCCAAGTGCAGCCGGTTCCCCACTAGGATCTTAGGCACTCCTGGTGCATGCTGTGAAATACACAATTAATGATTATTACACATTTTAATCTGTTCAGTGATTCTGAGATAAATTCTTATTTCATCTTCATTCAAAAATATTCATTTGATTTCAGGCTTCCCTAAAATCTCAGAGAGAAGCAACTGAAAATCAGTTGTACTCTCCTTTGTTTTTCAAAGTCTATGTTGATCATTTAAAGACTTAAATTATGGGGAGTAATAACTTTTAGCCCCTCCCATTTCTTCTATTATGCACATTTTATCCATGATGCTGTCTATATTATCAGATTTCCTAAAATGCCATATGTGACCATGTCTATATTCACAGTACTGTACAGAAAGTCTGTGCTGAAACACTCAATGTGGGGTGCAAATGCATTTTACCTCATCAATCTCTTTAATCCATCTGTCAATTCCATCAAAGGACCAGCGATTTGTGATGTCATATACAAGTATAACACCCTGTGAATGACACATTATACGTTAAGTAAGATGACACATAAGACAACATGACGTTTTTATACAGAGACAAGTACAAGGTCAGAGCACAGCCTGAAATTTACACAGAAATCCACAGGTGAACATGAACTTTTCAACCTGCTATAAATATGCTTCTCTACCTTCTGAACCCTCTTACTTTTAGATCCAGTAAATTCTTTATTAGTTCTCGGAGAGAAGGTATGCATAGTTTAATGATTTTATCCGCATGGAATAGCAGACCTACTGTGGTGTCGTTTCCTCTCACTCTGGGCATTATTATGATATGTGCGTGGGCCAGAACAGGAAAATGTCACATCAACAGTAAGAGTCCACCCTGTTTTTACCACATACCAGACTTTAAACAGGAATCGAGGACCTCTGGGTGGAGCATTAAATAACAGCAAATGAAAACACTGAATTTTATCAACAGCTCCAAATGTCTATTGCCCAGGTCTGCTTGCTTTGGATGTTTTTAAAAGATTCAGCAACTGCTGTTTGGAGATTCAAAACACTGGTTATTATCAGAAACACAATGGATTGTAAGTGGAGCAGACTGGTCAAACTCCTGATACACATTCAGTATTGTTTCTTAGTTCTGGTTACCCTAAAACTGTAACTGCAAAATGTTATAAATGTTCTAAGCCAATGTAATTTAGCCTTTGGGTGTATGGGTGTCTCCACTACACCATTCAGATTCACCCTAATAGTTTATTAAATTAGAAAAATAAAAGCCTGGAGTTGAGACAGAGAGTACTTAATAGATGCAACTTAACAAATACAACTTCTATGGAATATTTTACAAATGGTTCCCTAATAAAAGATACTGAAGATGTACCATTGACGACACTAGCATGTTTGTAGTCTGTAAGGTAATTTTTTTTTGAGTGTATTAAGTTTGAGTACTTCTGTGGCTTAACAATGCAGCGGTATTGGTGCTTATGTCTGTGAGCATACCTGTGCTCCTCTGGAGTAAGAGCGGAAGATGGTGCAGAATCGTCCTTGTCCAGAGGTGTCCCTACAACACGACAACAGCAAAACTCACTGTACAGCGTTCTTGTTCTTGTCCAGATTTCCAGCAGCTCGGATGTTTATTTAGCTACACTTTGGCCTGTGCTTTGTAAAGTGCTTTGGCTCCTGGTGCATGATGCCAGGGCAGCAGACCATGAGTAGAAGCAGAGCGTTCTGAATCATTTACAGTACATGAGCCGACTCTACAAGCGGCTGGGATGCGCTAGTATGCCGCCATTGGTAGAGGATGAATTATTATAAACACACTTCACCAAGAGGCCTCATCTGTCGAGATATAATTAATAATTTAAGGCTGACTCAAGTGAGAGTGCAAGCCTCTAAAAATATTCTAGAATTTAAATAAGGCTTGTGGGCATGCTTGGCAAGAGTGACTCGGCTGTATGCTTTGCTGGGAAACTGTGTTGAGCAATGGTATAATTTACATACTTCGACTTTTGACATGTTCTCTTCATATTTCACTAGCCGCATCCTGCGCATGAAGGTACAATTTCAGGGACAATCCGATCTCTCTTCTGCTACCTAACAGTTATTGTTGTTAGAAATACAGCAGGGGTCCAAATGTGCACAGTGTCAAATGTAAATTCAAATTTATGACTGAACATATAAAAAAAAATCAGTTAGCCATGAACAAAACTGTTCTACACGTGTTTGGAAAAGGCTCAAGGCTATGGCTGTCACTTCTTTCCTATTCATTTGTAAAACCGGCAGCTGCAGATGTGTTCATTCTGATGCAGATATACTCACCAAAGCTGCAGCTTAACTCTGCGTCCATCTAGCAGTATGGTAGTTGTTTTATAGTCGATCCCTGCAGAAGACAACAGAGTACACAAATGACTAGTTTTTGGTCCACCTTGTTTAGGAGCAGTCTTTTTAATACAGTGATGCTACAACCATCCTTTAATACTTAAGGGGATACATTTAACATGACCAAGCCAGTTGTGCGCAGTTGCTAAAATAAAAGGGAACAAAAATGTATCCAGTTTAATATTCACCTTGCTTGCCATTCCTCTGCTAGAGTGGAACAGTCTCTGAGCAACCATGAATAACACAATAGGGGTACAGTACAAACAAAGGGAAAGTTTAAAGACGTCTCTTTGATTGTTAGGAGTGCTTAGTGTCACGTCTGAGAGGTCTTTGACTCCTAACACAAACACACGCAGTGATCACTCAGATCTCTTCTGAGGAGCTCCATGGCCCATCGTGCATTCCTCTCTGACAGCCAGGCTGAAAGCCAATACTGTGGAAATATACATGCTCCCTCTCTGAGGCATATCTCAGTGACAGCACAGGGCTTTGAATTATCCACCCTGCCAGAACAGAGCCAAATTAACCCATCATACACTCAGCCAACATGAACTTGAGCACAAGATCATGGTGAGTGACCTGGAAAGCACAAATGTATCCGTAGGTATGAGCTAACATTTAAGAGGGTGAGGTAATAAAATATTCTCTCAAACAGATCACACACACAGAAAAGACTGGAAATTAAATTACAGGTCCTTACAGACCATGATGCAATATCCTTAGACACCAAAATGCTACTAATAAAATCAATGTTTTTACCTTTGTTTTATATTCCTATAGGGCTGCTTCATGGTAATCTAAAATGTGTATGTGGTATCCTATAGTAAACTATATTATACACCTGCATAGACTTTTTAAGGAAGCTTGTAGAAAGCCTGCAGAGCTTTTTTCCGAAGGGTTTATTTACATCATCAACAAAAGTGATTTTGGAAAAAAAAACAGAAATGACCTTGACACTGCCTTTTTTTTTTTTTACAATGCATGAAAGGCCAAAGGGCATTTTTCCTTACAGGGATCATATTCTTGACTCTAAGTAATGTATTATTTTATAGGGCAATCCTAGTGACCCATGTGACAGGATGGTTGCCTTGGGTTCCCATTTTTCTATGGACATTTACCCAAAAACGAACAAACCTAAACAGTGTTTTTGTACACAAGTTGACATTCATCAACAAGACTTTACAAATCCCAGGATATTATTCTAGATAAACTGCCTATGAGTGTGATTTTTTTTTTTAATCAAAAAGTCTGCCTGTGGGATACAGCCTTCCTGTTTGTGTGGGCAACCTCTGATTCATCGACAGATTTTTATTTATTTTTTTTCACACTAACACACTTTGTCTCCCTGTGCAATTACCCAGTTCCGTGCACCTCTCTTCTCTTTCCTTTACACCACACAGTGACGAGGCACGGATGTTTCCTGACAGGATGACACTTAGAGAACCAGCAGGAGAGAGCTGTAGGAAGCTGAAAGCTTCAGTAGGTGATGACGTTCTAAAGCGTAAGCTCAGTCGTGCAGAACTGTCGCTGGCACGCGCTCCCTGGTACAACGGCACACGAGCATCTGAGCAGACCAAAGTGCAACACAAACACCCTCTGTTTTCCTGGACCTTTGAAGAGACTGGCTGTTTTGTTAGCCTCATGCAGCCCAGTTATCATCGACCTAAGCGTGCACAGACCGCCTGAACAAGCCAGAATTTTATTTCTCCTGACCTTAAGTTAAATACAGTTTTAAAAGTTAAGGAATACATCAGGGACCTGGGCAGCTAGATGAACATCAGCTCAGGTTTCAGCTAAGCATTTGCCTTCAGAGTATCAACATGCTGAAGAGCAGCTGAGAGGCTTCCATCATCGAGGACTTTGAGACAGAGAGCACTCTCTCTAAACACTCGTCCCAAAACACAACCCACCAAAGAGGGTCGCAAAAAAACTGTTTAGACAAACAACTGAATATTCTGCTCTTTTACTGCCAGAAAGCCTTGGCTACATCTAGTTCAGTGCCTGGGAGCGAAGAAAAGCAGAGTTATATAAGAGGTTGTGACAAAAGTAATAATTGCATCAGACTGAAGTCACAAGAGAGTCTTCTGTGAGCATGCTGCACTACACATTTGTCACCTAGGAAAGAGACAACCCTCCCTCTCCCAAATCTATTCCACATTAACTCCTGTTAAAGTGGAATCTGCTCTATTTATTGTCTGAACCGTGGGTATGTTACAGTCTGTTTGTAGAATAATTGTCTCTTAGCAGCTGAACATGGAGGCCAAAGAGGTGAAACGCTGCCAAAGACGAAGTAGATGAATCAACTGTGAAATTTGAAGGCGGACATGGTGGCGTAATGCTCAACGTATGCATCACTCTCCCACGAGGAATCTCAGCTAGGACTGGTTTGGACTGAATATTACCTGCTTTGAACAGATAACAACTGAACAGGCTGCATTTAGAAAGCAATTTCTGCAGCACAACCAGCAATTTCTCCCTGATGAAGTGAAGCAGTCAATGCTTTGTTCAGGAGTATATGACTCATTGTTCTTTTTTGCTGTTATTATGAGGAGTACAGCCATCAAGTAGCAATAAACTGCAAGGTAAGGGTGAACAGAGAGCAGTCATGAAAGCATTCTGAGACCAAGCACCTTCTGACCCTCAGTCAACAGGCTGTCAATCACATTAAATGCAGGGCCAATGTTCAGGGTAACTAGATCGGTGTATGGAAGCAATCTCCATGTGCCAAACAGAACAGGTGTAATCTAACCTGTGCAAATGAGCCTCAGAGTACCCCAACAGACTTTGGACTTTTGACCGTGTGCACTCTGGAAAACGGCAGCGGACATGACCAGAGGTCTCCCACATTTTCAAAATACAATAAGCTGAAAAAATTATTTGAAGTCAGCAGCAACAAAACATTGATTTTGGTTACATACAGTCCTTAAGCTTCCATTATCAAAATCTAAAGGGCTGCCTAGGAGACACATTATTTACTCTTCAAGTGTATCAGGAGCACTGCTCCAGCTTTGTTATCCCCATGGCATTTCGCTGAAACTGATTTGTCTCACGGGAGCAG
>JBBPDE010000107.1:31914721-31928155 GCA_037974605.1 Nannopetersius ansorgii
TGATATGTTGTTATTGCACTATTTTCAATTAAATCACTGATTCTTGGGAATTTGGATAAAACAGGTAATAAAAAAAAACAAAATCTGAAGGTATATTACAAAATAGTTTATGAAAAAACAGTTTTCAGTTATTGTCAACACCGTCAGACACAATAAAATAGAAAAAAAAAATTGGAAAAAAATGGAAAGAGTCTAGTACTTTAATAAGTCAACCGCACTGAACAAACATTGTTAGCATATTCATTTAAAACAAAAAACCACCTCTGATGGTGGTGAGACTTTTACATAATTACATAAATAAACGTACAAAAGAGGTTAATAAAACAGCACAGGTCATATTGGTATTTATAGTGATCAACAATTATATTCTAGCCCCTGTCGAAGATCATTTGGGGGTTTGTGTCAGCAACATCAGACAGAAAACCTGATAGTGGTGACGTCTGACAGTGGTAACAAAAACCTACTCTTTCATATGATATTCATTACATTCGTTACATTTTTCTTAAATAGTATACATTTATGTCATAATCTAATCTTTTTTTTTTTTTTCAAAAGTGACGGTGTTGACATGTTATGGTTGTGACGGTAGCAGTGTCCAAAAATATGAACAAGTTTAAGAGAAACTAGCAAACTAACGAGCTTGGGTTGTCTTATAGCCTGAAGTAGAGCTAAAGGTTTGAAAATGTGGTCCTCAGGATTGTAGTTGACTTTGTATTTGCATGATTTTATTGCTTTTTATAAATATATGATGATGGTGACGAATCTGTGGGGGTTTTGAGTAACCACAAAGTAACAGTAAATATTGTTCAAAACTCACTGCTTGTAGATTTTAATACATATTTAATACATATTTCATGTGGTAAAGATATTCAATTATTACTTTTTTTTTTTTTTAAGTTTAAAATTGTTATCTCCTATCTGAGGACAACTGATTTTGCCGGCAGTGGGCCAGCATATAATCATTAAATTAATAAAAATGAAGAGTAAGCCTATAAAAGAACCTTACATATTATAACCTTGATTATTTTTATTCATGAAAATGTTTTTAATTTCTAACAGAATGAGCAATTTTCTTAGTGGGACATGTTTTTGCCAAAGTTTCAGGAATGTAGTGCTTACATGAACTGCACATCATCACATTCTGCTTTTATTTATCTTTTTGTAAAGAAGATTGTGTGAACATTTTCAAACACCTAGCGTATGTCTTTCTGTTTCTCAGCTCTAGTCTCAGTGGCCCAGTGCTCTGCATATGTAAGCGTTGTATAGAAAACGTTAAAATGTACAGCACAATGGGCCTGGAAAACATTACTGTAAGTAATCCAGTTAAAAAACAGGAAAAGATCTGTACATAGGTAGTGCACTCAAACTGCCCGTCGTTATCAGATTTGCACCAAATGCAGCTTTAAAAAGCTGCTAAAACTGCAATGTTCTCCTCCAGCTTCTGCATTTCCATTTTTTAAATATATGGCTTTTCTTTTACTTCTTCCATTATTTTATTCTGCTTTGCTTTTTGTATTCTATTTCTGTAAAACACATTGGATGATCTTTTGTGTATGATAATGTGTTATATAAATAAACTTGAATTTGAAGTTGATATATATCTTACAGGAATAAAAACTCATTTTACCTCCCGTTTCCTTTTACTTCTTCCATTATTGTATTCTAATTCATTTTATTTTGTACTCAGTTTCTGTAAAACACCTGTTGTGTATAATAATGTGCTATACAAATAAACTTGGAACTGTCAATTTGTAGAGGACACTAGTTAGCCAGTTAGCTATATGTGGGCACATCTATACCTTTCCCTATTTCTACAGGTTAGAATGGTTTTGATAGAGAAGAAGATGGCCTAGTGACTCTATAGAATATCAGAGAAGAAACAAAAATGCCAGAAAACGACATACATTTCTCACCGAAATGGAATGATCTGGCTGCTACTCCACACCTTACAAAACACAGAGAGCTCCCATACACACAACATTCCCCTCGAAACACAGCAGAGTAACGGTAGTTCCTACGATTGCATTCAGCATGTTTTAAAAAAAAAAAGGAACGAAAATATTTAGGCGGTCTAGATCTGCACATATCTGCTTTAAGTACTTATTTACACATTTATTTTCGTTTTTTTTTTCAGCATTAAATGATGCATTTCCAAAGTTGTTTTCCGGAGTTGTTTTACGCAGCAGATGAGCTGGATGGTATACATATACGTATGGACAAAAGTATTGGAACACGTGCCCATGTCGTTTTTCTGTTATATATCATTATCTTTATATTTCGAGCCCTTAACCTCTTAACTGTTTCCTTACACGTGTATTCACCTGACTTTTTTTTTCTTTTGACCGTGTCTGTTAAGGTTTGTATCTTAGCTGGCAGTAACTTAGTAAAAAGCAGGTGTTGATTTTAGTATAGCTTGACAGGTATCAATAACAAATGTAGACCACGTAAACACTGATGTACGTCGCTCTGGAAAGTTGGAAGCATGGTTTTGTTTAAAATGTCTTGGTATGTTGAAGCATTTAGATTGCCATTCACTGGAAGTAAGGAGCCTAGCCTAAACCCAGGTGCGTAACTGTTTTATTCATATAGTTTATACATACATAAATAGTGGACGATGTAATAATTTAATGTGAGCAAATAGGCTACATGTATTTGAATATGTGTCTGTTCTTGTATTTTGTAGCAAAGCCTGCCGAATTGTGATGGGGAACAACTTTATCAGAGCATCTTCAACACTGCAGGCCTCCTGGTGGTGTTGATGGTGTGCAGTGGCCTGTCTCTACCAAAACAAATCCAAGGAATTACAAATGGTGAACTGGTGGCAGGGCCAAGCACCAGTGAAGGCTAGAATTGTTTTATCAATGGCAGCCCACTGCTTCTCTTGGTGAGTGTGTTAAATACAGAGAAAGAATTTCACATGGTTCACACCGTGTTCTGTGGTGTAGTCAGAGGCCACTATAGGGGGCTACTTTACTTACTTTACTTTATAGCTGTAGACCAGTCAGAAAGGCTCATGCTGACACATGTCCACTGATTAAAGCTGCTACAATGGTCACATAAGCATCAGAACTGGATTATGTTTGAATTATGTTTTTTTTTTTTTTTTACATTATGTGGGCAGCTGAGTACATGTGCATCGCTTACCTGGTGAAGAGATGACACCATGATGACACCATGGTAAGCTGGAGAGGACCGTGTGATGCTCTGGGCAATATTCTGCTGGGAAACCTTGTGTACTGGCATTTATGTGAATGTTACTTTGTCATGCACTTAAACATTGCTGCGGCCCAAGTACACTTTTTCATGACAATGATACTCCTTAATAGCAGTATCTTCTTTCATCAGTGCTCCCTGCCACACTCCAAAACCTGTTCACAAAATGGTTTAAAGAACATGACAAAGAGTTCAAGTTGTTGGCTTGGCCTTTAAATTCAATATCAGTGTGACTGAGCATCTGTGGGATGTGCTGGACAAACTAGTCCAGTCCATGGAGGGCCCACTCCACCACTTATTGGACTTAAAGGGTGTGCTGCTAATGTCTTGGTTCAGATACCGCAACACCCTTTCAGAGGTCTTGCTGTGCCCATGCCTTGACAAGTCAGAGCTGTTTTGGTGGTTCAAGGGGACCTACACAATGTTAGGGATGTGTTTTTAATATAATGCCTGGCAGGTGTATATACATTGCCTTTTTTCTGTTATTTTAAAAATGTTTTTATATTATTTTTAAAAGTATTATACATTTATTTATTTTTATTTATTTTCTCTCTTTCTCGCTCTCTCTCTCTCACTCTCTCTCTCACTCTCTCTCTCTCTCTCACACACACACACACACACACACACACACTACATATGTAATGTGATTCGACACTTTCCTGTTTCTTGAGCTCTCGAAACAGGGCCACCCTGTGGGCGATGCTTGAATAACATCACCATTGTTGGTTTTTATTGTTATTTTATCAGACATTGTACACATTTTGTAATTAAAGCTGGTTGGCAGTTTGAAAAACAATTTATTATAGGGTAGTTAATTGAAAAGAATGTTGATTAATTGCCCCATTCAGTCATATTAACCTTACATATAATATGATTTTTGTTTTATGTTCCTTTACATTCCCTCTTAACTCATGTCATCCTGGTGTCCTGGTGCTTTGTTATTCTTTCAGAGGGAGACGCACCATCAGCGATGACAGTGGAGGGAGAGGTGAAGCACACCATGTGACTGCCGGGTATCAGGGGAGATTAGTGGATAGGTAGGCGCATGTCTGTAACGGTCTGGGTAGATTGCTGTGTCTCGGTCATCTTAGACCGTCCTGATTTGAACCATCATCTCCCCGACCCAGTGATGAGGTTGCCTTTATAATATTTCATCAGCTGTTTTTGGACCTGCAATGCCACTGCTGCCACAGTCAGCGGAGGCAGAGCGTTTTGACGGACTATCCCTCCTTTACTGGTAGGCTGCCCTCCTTTTTATTGCGGAAACTCTGCAGATTTAGAAAAGCTGTGAATGTTTTTGATTCTAATTCTTCTCCTGCCTTATGCTCGTGATGTGCTTATGATGTTGGTCGGCTGGGTTCGCTTATTTGGGAGTGAAGCTTTAGGAATTCTCCATAAATCAGAGAATGACTGTGAGTTTGAGGTTCTGTGTGTTTATGCAAATGAGGAGGATTTGCTGTGTTTATGTAGACTAAGCATGGATTTCTGCACATACTTTCTATGACTTTGAGGTTTTCTATACTCATGCAAGCAGTGTGGATTCAGATTCAGATTTTGAATGCTTACTGTTTCAGTAGATGCGCACCAGTATGTATTTGACAGAGATCAAGTGAGGTGAAGGGATTTCTTAACAACAGGTAGTCGCACTTCAAGAATGGTAATAGATCTGAAGAGGAGTTCATACCCAGGGTTTAATTGGTTGGATGCATTGGAGATGGGTAAACAGCATGGCTGCGGTGCGCTCCTCCTCGGCATGTATCCTAATGTGGCTTGTGGCAAGTAAGACAGATTAGACTGAATTAAGTGATCAGTTTAAATGCCTCGGCTACTGTAACACAATCCTGTAAAAAGCCTAGTTGCTTGGGTTGTTCTTTATGCCCGGTTGCTTATCTCCAGCGATCAACGTCCTCAGAAAATGCTTTTATATATTGTTGTCCTCTGTTTGTTATCTTTACGTGTAAGCTTCATTTGTAGGGCAGATGATGGGCTTAACACCATGCCGTTCTGTCTGTTGCTCTTTTCACCTCATCTCATCCTCATGTCTGGAATGTCACACACAGATTAAAGTAGAATGTTTATGGTGCTTCTGGGGAGGGGGGTGGTGCACTTGAAAGGAAGTTCAATCTGAAGCGCTTCATAATCTTTACTCACTGGAAATGCTCTTTTTGTTCTTTCTTTTATTCATTTCCACCTGACCTCTCCATGAACTCACGTGACTGCTGTCCATCCGTCTCATTCATGTTCCAACACCGAGTCAATGAGAGCTGGTCCTCAGTTCATGCTCTTTTTTAAGACCTACTGGAGATATTCTTCTACCAGATTTATTGTTTGTTATTTTCTCAGATCAGTTTAGAGCATGGCATACACTGTGGGAGAAAAAAACCCAGATAAACTGAAAGTCAGGAAATTCTCATACAATATTTATGTAAAGTTAAAATCAGCACTAAAACCTATATTAAAGAATATGAGATTTGCTGTCGCTATGATACATGTTCACTTTTCAAAGCTATTTCAGCCAATGGCCTAGATAAGAGCTTTTGCATCGTGTTTCTTTTGTCTGTAATGGGGATTACATTCAACAGAGATCAGGCTCTAGTTTAACAGATTGGAAACACGCTTTTCCAATAGGAGCGTGTTTACCTATGTACGGCAGTGTTTATGAAATAAAGCTAAGCGCAGTAACCTACTTCCTTTTGTTAATCACTCTGAATAGTGTGTTTATTTTTAGAGTGATTTTGAATTACTATTACTACTTCTCTCCCCATTCATCTACATTCAAAGTCAATATTTTTTCCTTAAAATGGGAAGTTTTTAGTTTTGCAGTGCATGTTTTTCTGCTTTGTTTGAACTGAATTGTAAAAGACAGCCGCTGGTTATTTTCCAGGACCATTATGGGACCCCACGGCATCAACCGTGCTGTGCAGAGACTGGAGTTTTCTGACTGCAGGAAAGGACTTGGTGAGCTGTGTTTATGCTACTCTCTTCATAAGATTCTTTAAATGTTTCCTGGTTTATATGCATGGTTCTATTCAATAGAACCTTTGCATTACGTGGCTTTTCTTTAAACTCATTTATAAAATATTACGCTATCACTCCTTATATCATAGGGTTGTCAAAAAAATCTGAAAAAAATCTAAAAATCTGTGTAAAAACTATTTGATGAATGTTCATTATTGCTCTTATTAAAAAATTTAACAGTAACTGCTAATAGAAAATCAAAACTTGACTTGAATTTTTTTCCTAATGTACGAAAACTCCTATAATTAAAAAGAAAAATCAAATAGGCACTACACTATATGTTCAAAAGTATCGAAAACACTCCATCTTATTAGTTTTGCCAATAGAAACAAACGCTCTGTAGCAGCTGCACATTACCCTAAAGACATACTAAGCGTCAATTCCGAGAGTATGAAGCCCTGCAGCATTGGGCTGTAGATTGATGATGATCATTTTTCAACAAATGATCTAACATTAGTACCTAAACTCACTAATACTCTTGTGGTTGAATGCAATAAAATCCTTACAGCTCAACATCTGGTGGAAAGAATCCCAGATGAGTAAAAAGGTTTTTTTATAGCTTTGATCTCAGAAGAAATGCTGGATAAGCAGCAGCCTCTACAAACATTAGGACATATAAGTGGGTGCTACAATTAATCACATTAGAATAATTAGAACATTCTTTTTCAAACATATTTTAGTGAATGGATCAAAGAACTGCTTAAAGGAATGCTCTTTTGGGAACCGAAAACATTTCGTGAATGCACCGCTATAAAAACCCTTTTATGTCCTTTGTCAGGATTTTTTTTCTGCACACTTTCTGTGGGTCTACATAAATACATTTTAGATACAAATCACCTCATGGAATTTGTTAGTAACTCTATAGGGCTATATAGCTTAATATGTTGTCAATCCTGAATAGAATTGGATTCTACTTTAGAAAAGGGCTGCATTAAAGTAGCCATTCTATAATTTAACATGTTTACACGTAGGAGCTGCTGGCTTGCAAGTCAAAAGCACGACACTTGAAGCTCATGGTAAGGGAAAAAAAAGCTAAAGTCTTGTAGCAAAGATAACCAACTTAACTCTATTATACTTTTCTAACCACAGGTCATGGTTATTTGTAGTTGCGGGTTATTTAAAGGGTAAAGGGGCATTTGGCTGACACTCCAGAGCGACTTATAATCATTAGTTACAGGGACAGTCCCCCTGGAGCAACTGAGGGTGAAGTGTATTGCTTAAGGACACAGTGGTAGAAAGTGAGGGGTGTTGAGTTCACAGGCAAGTGTTTTATCCACTAGGCTGTTACCACCCTAATTTAAGGCCATGTGGTGTTCTTGAACTTTTCTGCCTAAAACATGTAATATTAATATAAACCTTTATTAGACCAACAAGTGCGTTGCTGTGGCAGAAAGTGGACAGTACAAAGGTAAGATGAACAGAAAGTGTCAAAACAATAGATTAAAAGCTATACAACATAAGATACAAAGACTAATGCAAAACATACAGATAGACATTTGTATGTGTATGCTAATGTGCCTGTATAAAACTATATATGTAGGTGTATATGACAAAACAAAAATGTGTTTTGAAAGAAATTGCCCACTTAGATGTGTCTGTATTTAGCACTGCAAACTACTGATTAAACTGGGATCTTTATTGTTCAATGTCAAAAATATAATTTGTGCTTTGTCCTATTTATCAATAATAATTTTATACTGAAAATACACTGACGAAGTCATATTGAGTGGACCAGTGATAAAAGGAGATTGTTTGTTTCTAAAAAAAAAAGCTTTTTTGGTCAGAGATAAAAAAAAAAAACTTTTGAGGGTAATATTCCAGTTTTGGAATGATTTGGAAAAATAACAATTGTTTGTGATATTGAAATTTGTAAATCTCAAATGATGCCCAGCAGTATCCAGCAGTAGACCTGTTTCAGATTTAGATACATTTTGACCACTATGTTCAGGTTGTTGATTGATTGAGAGAAAATTGTATATAAAAGAGCAATGTGGCTCCAAAAGAAGTTAAACTTGACGAACATCACTCATTATTTGACTGAAAACACCTACAAAGCATCAGGTACGTTTTGGAATTATGAAATAGTTTGAGAAAGAGAGTGATAGTGATGGCATTATACCTGTTAGTTTAAAAAGACAGATTGTTATGTAACCCCCAAAATCACATTACACTCTTCATAGGTGTCCCTTCCTGACTCATCCATGCACGGATTCTTTTCAAATAGGTCTGTGTGCGCTACTGCTTTTGGCCTTTAAAAAGCTTTTGGTGCTTCACAGTGTTTATTTTCCCCTGACTTTTAAATTCAGTCAAGATATTAGTATTTTGGCAAAAAGTTTTTTTAAAAGGTTAAAAGAAAATCTTATTTGAATCTGTTTCATAATGATTTAGTCAATTTTCGTCTGACTATATATAGAATTCAAGCCAATGAAAAGAATGCCAGCTTATTCATAGAAATTGCATTTGTTTAACTATAAAAGAATATACTTGTGGTCAGCAGAAATGTTTATCATTACTTGAAAACTTTATTGCACAGTCTTACAGGTCAACTCTTACTACATGTTTATAACTATCTATGTGACAAAAACTTGTATGTATGTACCTATATAACTATCTATGTAACAACAAAGAATCTTGATCTTGATCTAATGTGTCTGCTAGGGGTGAAGATAATTGGAGGTTACAGGGAGCTGAGTGGTGAAGAGTTTGGCATCTTCATTAAGCGAGTCTTACCTGGTGGCGTGGCAGCACGGGATGGTATGCCGGCACCTTCTCATGTTTAAAAACTCAGTGATTGTCTTTCTGTAAATTGAGAATCTGAATAACACTGATTTGTTTTTGCCAGGACGACTTCGAGCTGGCGACCTTCTTTTGGATGTAAACAACATGAATTTAGGGGGCGTCACGAATGAAAGGTATGCATACTAATTTAATAGATACGATACAAATAAAATATAAAACAATGTCAAGAAGAGAACATCATGCAGATCTGCCAGCATGAATCCGAATCACTCTAGCAGACCTTCTGCATCTCTTCCCTCTCATCAAATACAAATCACATTATGATCTTGTCACTGTTAATTAATTACATTCTAATCTGTCATTGTGTTCCGAGATAAATGAGGATAATGTGCCTGTAGAACATAAAATCCGTCCGCTGTGTTTTGTCAGGGCTGTGGAGATTCTGCGCATGGCATCCGCCACCAACCACATGTCTCTTCTAATTGCTCGGGATGAGGAGTCCAGGTATTAGAATGTCCTCACACTCTGCTAACAATGGCCAGTCATGAAGGACCCTAATGTTCTTTAGATGTAGATGTAGATGTAGATGTAGATATATGATAGATATAACTTTAGAGTAGGGCTGCACGATATTAGGAAAACATGCGATATGCGATAATGTAGTTGAGTGTTGTGATGGCAATATCCCATGCGATAGTAAGTAAAAACTTAGCCTTCATAGTGTTAATGTTTTTCTGCTTTGGATTTGCTGGTAACATAGACTCCAGTCACTGACTAGTTGATGCAGGAAAAAAATGAAATGCAATATTTCCATTCCAACATGTTGTTTTTTTTATTTTTTTTTTAAAGAATTTACTTAAACAGAGCATTTTAATGCCTGCCATAAAGCATTTGAACCATTGAACATTGTTGAAAAAAAATCTGAAAATATTTAATGTATATTAATATTTAATGTAATATAATAAATGTAAACATATTTTAAATTATAGTAAGTTCTTAGCCAGAGAAAAATACCAAAAGGAACAATCTATAACAGCAGCACAGAAGATGAAGAAACTGCCCAGTGATTTTTTTGACCTCTTCTCTGTGGCACTGGGTGAAGTTTTGGAAAAACACCATTTATTGCAGTTCAGTCAGTCATTCACGATATGTATATTGCACATGTTGATATTGCGATAATGGTAAATTTGCGATATATTGGGCAGCCCTACTTTAGAGCTGTCGTGTAAAGAAGAATTTTGTTGTTTCAAATTGAATTTAGTTGTTTCTAGACCATGAAATGTTGATATGTCAGACAAACAGAGTATTGCTGTCATAGTCCACATTAATCCTGTTAGTGGATGAACACCGATGAGCTTCTTGATTGTTTTTTATAAGTCTAAAAATAGTCTTTAATACTCTAAGTACATTAAAGTCTTTGGCATTTAATTGGGACTGTTGGTTCAAGTTGTAGAATTGCATTTGCATGGCAGATTCCTTGCTTTATCGTGTCATTTAGGCTGGCAAATGTAATTAATCACAAACCATAATCAATGCTGTCGATTCGGAACTGCTGCCACATATTGAAAAAAGGTTGGAAATGTTTCTGAGCAGTCTCTCAAACCAGGCAGTCTTTTGTTTTAGCACTATATGTTAATGGGAGGGTGCTATCTGGAGCGGCTGTCAGGATGTGCTGGTTGTCTTAATGTAAACTGAGTTGACATTCTGCTGGTCTCCAGGACTTTGTATGGCATGCTCTCGCCTAGAGCTGGATACAAGCTGACGTATTAGGGCCACCAGTCAATCAGATGCAACCTAGCTTGAACTTGTAGAACAGAACAGTGGGCAACCCCACGGAGGATTACCGTCACTGCTAATGGACAACTGTTTTTATCGAAGCACTTTTCTTTGTGTGTTGCAGGGTATGCTCCCTTGTAGTCAATTCCCAATGAACTGCGGTGTACATTTTTCTAACATTATGAACAATTTTCATCACCCAGGGGAGTTTATAAACCTGTCATGAGATATGAAACTGTTCCACGCTGTGCACTCTTTACCTTAAGAGAGTATTTATCTATGGTTAAGAGAACAATCTAATTAAATGCTGCTTAGCCTCTTCTCGATTTGTAACGAAGGAGCTGCTTTTAATTGGCACATCAGTAAAGACAGTGGCTAACACTTAGCAAGTCAAAGAGATTCTGCTTTGAATGATTAGTTTGAGTCTCATGTGTTTAAGAGCTTTATAGTTACTTGCTAACACATTCAGTAGGTTGAAATACTAAGGACAGGTGCATTTATCGTTCAGTTGTCAACAAACTGAGAAACAGTGGGAACTAAAGTGGAAAACCACTGACTAATTCCTGTTGAAGTATTAATACTTCAGATCTTGATATTTTCTGTGGGGAATCGATCCATATTGATTACACCAAGTGTTTGTTTACTCAAGAATCTACATGTAAATAGTAGATATGGCCTGGTGAGGTGTCCTCTCAGTCCTGATTTCTCTCTATTTGTCTTTATCTAGTTGTGGCTGTACATAATATTATTCAGATGTAATGCTGTTCATTTTGTATTAAGTTGAAAGTGTGTTTAATGTCAAAAAGGTGAAACCATTGCATAAAGTCAAAAACATAGCCATGTCGTTCAAGCAGACAAACACTGACAGTGGAATGGGTTGTGACTGAAGAACACTATGACTTTAAATGTGGTACTGCTTTCACCACAGTCCTGGGTTAGATCTGCCCTAGTCAACTATAAGTTAAAAGTGCTGTTATTGTTAAATGGAAGCATGTAGACGCAACAACCGCTCAGCCACAAAGCAGTTGACCCTGCAAACTTACAGAGTGACTCTGGAGTTATGAGTCATGCTTCACTGTATGTCATTCTGATGGAACAGTCTGTAGTTGGTGGATGCCAGGAGAAAGCTACAAATCAGACTCAATAGTAAGGTTTGGTGGAGAAGGGATAAAGGTATACTTGTGTTTTTCAGGATATTGACTAGATCTCTTAGGTAAGGTAATCTCTTAGGTAAGGTAGTGAGGAAGGCACTTATAAGAAATAAGGTTTTGCAAGTTTAGTGTAGAGAAAGTCCAGTGGCCTGCCCACCTTGCTTTAACTGAGCATGAATGAACTGGATTTGAATTACCTGGGTAAGAGCATCAGCTGAGGTCCAGGCCTTCTTATCTAACATCAGTGGCATTGCTATTACATTAAATAACAGCAGTTTATTACTTCATGCTGAATCAAAACCAAAATCGCTGGTATTTCCCATCCCTAAAAATCACTGCCATGCTTGTGTATGTTCTTAGGCGAGAGTTTGCTGAACTCATGGAGAAATATGGCTCCAACAGCAATACAAGCTCTGGAACTGGCAGAACATCTCCTACTCCTGTCTCCACAGGTATTTTCCATTACACAATAGAAATATTTTAGAGTAGTTAACGAAAACTGTTGTCACCCTTGAAGGCTTGCAGGCACAGATGCATATGTCAAAGTGATAGTGAACAGTTTTCAGTTCTTCAAATTCCTATGCTGGACAAAACAAGGGCTTTAATTCACCTTCATATAATCTGGGGGGTTGGCCCCTTACCAGCTTCCAGAATGCTGGAGAAGACTAGAGTTCCTGACTCAATTGCAAAGAAGGCAGCTTGTGTACTGACAGCCCCAGAGGCCTACAGGCCCAGGTGTCCTTCCTCTAACCACTGCCACTACGTCCTTGAGCAAGGAACCTCATCTAACCCACTCTGCATACCAAACACTACGGCCCTGGAAAAGTCAAGGACTATTTGCCCAGTTTTAGAAACCATAAGTATAATGGGTTTTATGTAGTATGTAGTATGCATTATATGCATTATAATCTTTCATATTAACACATCTGTACTTTTTTACTTGAATGTTCTTGCACTAAGAGAATTGCACCTTTAAATTTCTTTGTACTGCAGCTACAGTGACATTAAAGAGATGCTGATTCTAGAAATGGTCCAAAATTAATTACATAAACTCGTGTTACCTTAAAACATCTTCCCTTCCACTGTTAAGTTTCCATTTTACGAATTTTGTTTTGTTGTGACAGTGACAGTTAGTACAATCTGTCTTATTTTCAGCTAAGCTGACAGACACTGCTTCATCCTCTTCATCCTCAAGATCAACAAGTCCACAAATCTTAAGCCCTAAAGACTGCGCCCCAGCCTCAGTACCTCCACAGGTCTGCAGGTGAGTCATGCACAGACATTTGCAGAAATGCAGGAATGATTATGTAAAGCTAGATTTCTTCACTTTTTCATTATTAGCTTTTAATAATGAAATAAATATATAAATTAGGGCTGTAAAGCGATTAATTAAAATTAACTAGTTAATCGCAAATCTGGAAAAAAATTTATCGCGATTAATCGTAATTCTATGTCAACACAATATATAATATATAATGAACACACTCAGTCATCAATTTTACAAAGAAGGCTTTGTTTATTTGTTTTTCCCCAACTC
>JBBPDE010000107.1:31928255-31941859 GCA_037974605.1 Nannopetersius ansorgii
TCTTCCATCGCTAGCTTGACTCAGCAGCAGCGGAATTTGGACACGTGAAGTGGCTTCTTCCTCTGGCATGCTGGTCGTCGACATAGCGCAATGCAGAGGGGCGTTTAATTTTCAAATTAATCGCGCGATCAATTTATTTTAAAGCGTTATAGAAAATAAATGAACGCAAATAGTTACCACGTTATTTTTAACATCACTAATATAAATATTAACACAGTTTAATAATACTTCAGTTTGAGCTGCTACATGAAGTATGTGAGCTTGCAGATATGCTGAAATGTCAGATAAAGAGAGAGATGAGTGACTGCATTTTACTTATTTGTTCTCGATGTGTACTGTTAAGAATGTCAAGTCTGTTTTCATATCCAGTTTAACTGCTTTACTGAAAAAGAGTCAAGTGTCTATTAGATTGTTAACTTCAGTTATTGCGGGTATTTCAACTTCAATGGGCAAACATAAATCTTATTCAGGATTGACAACTATGAGCTTTCTACTAGAGAAACAGTTCAAATGCCATTCATATCATAGAGGAGTACATTTTCTGATTGCCTTGCCTGTTTTGAGCTTAACTAAATGTTATGACTGTTTTACAGTTCACAGCTATAGTTAAATACATGAAAAACTGGTTCTTTGGCACATATGGTTTCACATGTACACCAGGTTCAGTGCTGCCCAGGTCAAATCGAACAGTATAAACCAGAAGATAATCATAGCAGTGAGCAGACAGGTATACATTTTTGCCCAGGTATTGCTGAATGGCCCACTAAGGTCAAGCTATGCTGCTGCAATGACCTCTGCTTAGCCTAAGTGGAAAATCCTATGAAAGATTAGTTCAGGTCATTCAAAAAAGAATGTATTAATCACCTTGCAAGTGATTATACCTGACACGCTTGTCTATCTTTATTTTGACCTCTCCTCCCCCAGTGACTGCATGATTCAGTTGATATGTGTTGCCAAGGGAACCGGCTTAGGCCTGGTCATCAAGGGTGGAGCAAACCGTGCAGAGGGGCCAATGGTGTTCATTCAGGAACTAGTGCCTGGAGGAGATTGCCAAAGGGTGAAATACTGAATCATAGAATAATATCATAATAGTAGTGACTAATATAAGCTAAATAATTAATAATATTATTATTAATAATGCAATTTTATTTTATTTTGGATTTAGGAAAAAAGTCAGTTTATAAACTAACCATTACAATAGTATGTTTGTGCAGTTTTGCTGCTTTTTTGATTTGTTTAATGTTTTCTGCTCTGGGTTTTTTCAGGATGGAAGACTAAAGGTTGGAGATCAGCTAATATCTATCAATAAAGAGTCCTTTATCGGAGTAACACACGAGGAGGCCAAAGGCATACTTACTCGAACAAAACTGAGGTCAGATATTTCTGCCCGCTGCAAATTATCAGCTTTCACACCACCTATATGTTTTTTATCTGATTTGAATTACTTCAGTTAAATCTACTTTACAAAGGTGTTGATTACCTGCATATGTTCATACAGACCAGACCCAACAGTGGAGATAGCGTTTATCAGGCGGAGATCTTCCTCTGGATCCAGCAGTGGCCCTCACAGCCCCATCACTTTGCAGGGCCCATGCAACACAGCCCCCCAGCTCAGACCCCTTGGCCTGGGGGGCGTACCTCTGCCTGGGGGGCTTGTTCCTAAGATTTCTTCTACCCCTAACCCGGGTAGCGAGACATTGCCTTCTGTCAAACTGACCCAGGTGAGAGATGTTTCTGGCTGTAAATATTTCAGACTGGACAAACAAAGCCTTGTCATGGAAACAGAACTAGAGCAAGTATAACATTGGCAAAATACAACACATGATACAGATGAACTGTAATACCTCTATTCTGATTGACTCGGTATTTTGCCTTATTTAAAAAGCAATCTGGGCTATTTCCCTTGTAACTTGCAAATGGGCGGCAGTAAATTGAGATTGGCTGTACTGGCTGGCTGAGAAAATGATATGCAAAGGTGTTTCTCTGGTCACTCAGCAGTTTGACAACTCTTAACAGTAGAATAAATCTAATTAAATCAATAAATAGTATATTGTGTTTATATCAGAGACTAAACTTAATCATTGTCTTCAGTGAAATCCAGTTACAAATCTGGTTAATAAATGTTTTGTTAAACTTATCCAGGTGAATTTATGTTTACTTGCTTTTATATTAATGTTAACAATTTTTGGGACAACCTAAGACCTTTGCACAATACTGTTTGGTTCTGAAGAAATTTCAGTTGTGTTTGATACAAGCCTTTTAGACTGCATTTAGACCGATTGTCTGCTCGTCTTATTGTAGACTGTTCTAAAGATTTAGACTGAAGATTTAGACTCTTCGACTGTTTTCCTGCTTCTCGTGTAACCCTTAAACATGCTTAACTGTATTTCTTGCCTGTTGCAGGTACGAGCAGTACCTTCAAAGTCAGAGCTTCCTTCTGTCACCGCCCCTGAGAGTGCCTGCACCACAGTGGACAATTCTGGTACTGCAATTCTCTGTAATTGCTGAACATTTTTGCTTTTTTTAATGCCCTGATGTTGGTGGACAAAATGTATCTTCCTTTTACTGTTTGCTGCACTTTAGTTTGCTTACTGATCTTTTTGGAGTAGCCCAGTATTAGGGAAATAATTCAGTAAATCTGATATTATGGGATGAGGAACATTGTTCCATCATAACCTGGATTACCTGCCCACTACAGCAAACATTCAAAATGTGCTGATGAGATATTGGAGTGTTTATTATTGAAGATAATCCTGCCAGCAGGATACCGCATTTTCAATATGAGCAGATGAAAATGGATATTATCACACAAATACCCTGAGGACAAGGCCAAAATAAACTGATGTCCGGTTAGGTCAAGTCTTAGCTGTGTTGTCAGGCGCCGTATGATGTTTAAACTTTTGTTTGCTATTGGCTGAATAACCCACAGAGAGGATTCAAAAGCCAGTGGACAGAGTTTAAGTACTACACAAAAATGGAATGCATGCATAATACCCTTTGATAAAGTGTAATCAGTGCTAGATGTTATCTAGTCTGGAAATGTGGTTTTTGGATATTTAGAACATGGCTTGGCTCTTCAATCAGTTGCACTTTTCAGATACAAGAAATACCACAACCAGCCAGCCAAATACCAGCCATTAATGCTTGTGATCATTTAAACAGAGAATCTGGACAAGACACTCTCTAGACAATTATATTAAGAATTGCTGTTAATCTGTATTCTCTTAAAAATGATTGGATCATGAGGACTATTTTGTCTAATACGAATCCAGTAATGATACATTTAAAAGTAATAAACAATCAAAAGCCATTAATCAGGTAAGCAATCATGAAGCACTGATTATATCAATTATATGCTCAGTAAAACATATTGTGACAAAGTAATTCATGACTGATGATCATTTTATTGCCCAGTCCTGTGTGAGTGTCCTGAATCAGTATCCTGAATTTCCATTAGAGAACACATGAGAGCATGTTTATGTCTTAATGCAATCGGAATGAATCCTAATCACATGCTGTAGATGTGCGGAAATACTGCAAGCAAGCCATTCGTTTGTGTCAATAATGACTGGAAAAAGGGAAATTCTTCATGATTATAAGAGTTCTCCAAACCCCAAGAATAGCCTAAATATTATATAACAGTTCGCTGTGACGGCACAATCCCACAATGTGTTTTTTCATCATAACATACTCCCTCTTGTGTTGCTTAGATATTCTAACAGTAAGTAGCGACCACAAAATCAGATTAGTCAAAAAACATTCTCTCTTTCATAATGGCACCATATAATTCCTTTGATCACTGGTTTCTAGGTAACAACAATGGTCATTCTGATCAGCCTCTGGAGCGGCTCTTTTTGCCATCATTAATAGCAGGGCCATTTTCTGAGAAAATGCTAAGATTTTCCATGCATAATAGAAGTTTTTCACTGTAGTTTCTTCTAGTTTCTGAATTTCATGCCAATATCATAATTGACACAAACAGCTACAACAATTTAATCTACATACGCACAGGTTCCGTTGAGGTCCAGGGACCTTAAGTAAGGGCTTATACCACTTGAAGCATGAAACCCATTCAAAGGCAAGTATTTAAGACATTTAAACTGATTTAAACTGAATGTGACCTAATCACTGGAACATGCTGTGCCTGAGCAAAAGCTGGCGAGACTTTAGTAAGTGTTTGTTGAGCAGGTTAAAAGAGGCCAAATGACATCGACCACAATAAAAGATTTACTGAACTGCAACAAATACAGTGGCCCAGGAGAAATGTGTTGTTTCACAAACGGATGAACTGAAAGTACTGAAACTTAAAGAAACTACAGAAACTGGAATATTAGCTGCTGATGGGGTGATGGAGCAGGAAGAGAAAAATGGAGGAGCTCATTTAGGGATTGCAAGAGTTTTGCTGAAAGAAATGTGGCAAAGCACAAGGCCTTGATCAAATGAAAAGAGGACGAGTTGCATTGTAAAAGAGAAAGGATATGATTCTATCATTAGTTCTAAGAGACAGAGAGTGAACCATGACCCGCAGCAGAAACAACTCCGTCAAAGCCTAAAGGAGAACATGACCAAAAAGGAAAGGAAAGAAAGTGATGAAGTGATCCCTTTCTTTCCTCAAAGACAAATTGTGGTCATGGAGACAAAAGCAAACAAGAAGCAGGAAGGCCTTAAAGACATGCATTAAAAGAACATGGAGAAGAGATGTTTTCCAGAACATGTTCAATTAGTTAGTAAGGACGGAATGAAGACTCAAAGCAGTTTTTTTTGTTTTTTTTTTGTAATGGGTGCAGGATGTAATCCATAGCACAGTAACAAAGACTAAGATAAGCTTGGATAATCTGAGAGAAACTCCTAAGGATGTAAATCTAGAAAACATGATCTTGTTTTGTCTTTAGTATCTCAAAAGCTGCCAAAAAGTTTGCAAAGGAATCATCGGTACATCATTGGATCACTGGACACTCTGAAATGAATGTCTCATTAAATATTCCATTGAGTTTATGTGATCTTAGAGGCAGACATATGTTTTATTGTCATTTATTAAAGAAAAAAAACATTTCATGCAATGTCTGGGCATGCACCGAACCAGCGTGACCTGCTCTAGAGCTAGCAGGCACAGAGACGCGTCAGTATGGATGTGAGTTACTCTGGAGAGTGTTTTTATATTGGGTGATCACTGCAAAGTAGGTCTTAAATTGAATTTGCAATGACATTGCCAATTGCAATGGAAAGGTTAAAAGTCTTGAATCTAACTTGCTTACAAATGGATTTTACTGAGTCCTAATAATATATCATTACATTTCTGTGTTTTTTCTCTTACGTCTCCAGATGCCGCTGCTGCCTGTAAGCCCAGTAACACTCCAATGCCTGCCCAGTCAAGGCCACCATCACTCAGCTCTAGCTCTCGAGTCAAACTGGAGAGACTGGAGCAGGTTTGTCCCTGCCCCTCTGTCACTTTCCCTTGTCCTCATGCCAGTCTGCCTGCAGTGTCAGCCCTGGTGGACCACTCGGCATGCTTTAACGATCCATTCCTATTGTGTCTTTCGTTCCACTGAGCCGTTAGTGTTGTGTTATCATGTGGTGAGGAGTTAATGACGCTGTTGGCTCCTCCTGCACTATAATGGGGAAATCAATAGTGATTGTGCTGCTGCCTCAGCCTGTGCTGTCACGCCAGGCTCTGGCATTTTCTACAGCTGTGTTGCTATGGGGACAGTGTGTTTTACTGCATTTCATTCAGAGGACTTAGTAGCTATATCACATGAGAGTCAGGAAAATGGCTCTTGCCTTGCACTTGTAAAAGCTGCTGCAGAATATTAACTGTGTGTGGCATTTGCAAAAGAGAGAGACTGGTGTAGCAAACAGAGTGAGTCAGAGGACCCTACACACATGGACTGAACTTTCCTAAGAGGACAGTTGTGTTGTCCACAGGCTCTGGAGGTACTGGGGCTGAAGCCAACAGAGTGTCAGCTCCAAACATTGAGAGAGAGGATCCGCGTGGACCCTGGCGGGACAGTGGCATATGGAGGTAAGTATCATAAGCGTCATTGGTATCACTTTCTCACCAAATTCTGCTTGTGAATCTGGAATCAGCCTTTGTGTACTTTATTTTGTGTACTGTAAGGTACTCTCCTATTTCAATAATGCTCTCAAACCATAGCTAACACCAAAACTTTTGTTCAAACTCAGAAACTGAATATTTATCATTCAGCAGTTGCTGAATTTAACGTGTAAATTGGGGTGGCAAACTGATTAGCACAGTCGCCTCATAACTAGAAGCTTTTAAGTTTGATTCCTGGCCGAGAAGGCCAAGGTCCTTTCTGTGTGGAGTTTGCATGTTCTCCAAGCATCCATGTGACTTTCTGCTGGGAGCTCTGGTTTCCTCCCACAGTCCAAGGACATGCATGTCAGGTGTATTGGAGATGCTAAATTCCTCCTATGTGTGAGTGTATTTGTGTGCGTCTCCACCTTTTGCCCCATGACTGCAGGGATAAGATAAGCACAGATAATAAATATCTGAATATGTAAATTAAGTGATTGTAAGGAATGAGGTTTTGGAGTGAGGACACAAACATAAGACTTTTATTTCAATATAGGAAACTTTTGTTAAGGGGTGTCAGCACAAAGTGTTATTAAGAAATTGTCACATTATTGACCTGCACTTTAGTGCAATCTTGAATGTAGCTGACATACCCATTTTGTCTGGCACTCGTTTTAAGTTATAATTCGTCAAGTAGGAAAATTAAAGTTAATAAAGCTGATAAAAATGGCAGTACAGTACAGAACTTGATCTGACCAATACAATCCATGAATGCTACTCACTCAACAGCCTCTCTTACTCAAACCCTGATCATTACCACAATAGATGTGTCCAGCCTTTTGTACATTTGTTCTATTTTTTTTCAGGTGTCTTTAATATAGCCCTAAGATATAATGGCTTGTGTTTCGATATTGTTTGTAGGTATTGTGTATAGGTATAGGTATATAGGTCATGTATGCAGTTCTAATTATTATGTTTTCAAATATCCAGATTTTGAGACTTTGACAAAAGAACTTTTCAAGCTGACAGACGAGTCCAAGTTGGGACAGGAAGTAGCCAGATTCACATCCGATGATCTCACTGACTCTTCATCAAATGCCCTAGTAAGAATTTTTATCTATGTTTATATCTATGTGTATGTATATAAATTGATATGTTAACGAAATGAGTTTCTGCAATAAGCACATTGCAGAGGACTCGAGGACAGAAATCAATTACACTTTGTCTGATGTGTTTAGATTGAAGAGATTATAGCCTTAGTAATTTAATCTAAACACTGGAGCAGTAGAGTTCCTCTTCTGTACCGAGCTCTGGTGTTATCCACTGTGCCACTAACTACAGCACAGACACATATAGATAAATGCTGACCCATAAAAACGTGTTGTTCTACAGTGTTTTATTAAAATGACAATTAAAATCAAGACATTTTTAAATTAATAGGTTATTGAATGTCATTTCCTGAGACCTACAGTTTTGTATCCAGAAGCATATATCAGTGACACAGCCTTATATTCTGTTAGTCTTTTAGATAGTATAGTAAGTAGTTATTAGTAGTTATTTGTTCATTAGTTCAATAGTTCATTTTCCTGTTTGCTTTTATCACCCCCAAGAAGAAGCATTTTTCTTACACCTTACACTGATGTGCTTTTTAATCAAAAGTAGCACAGCAAACACATATCAGATTCGCAAAAAAATCACTGCTGTACTATTAAATAAATATGAAAAATTAACTGTAATTATTTTGAATTTCATAGTAAAATAATTTCCTGGGGTGGGCTGAACCTTAGTAATCATTTTTACCTTCTATTGTCTTTGAGTGTTTTATGGCCATATAATATAGAGCTAATAAAAATTGTATAAATAATAAATATTTTGCTTTGTTTACATTAAATTGCATTGACATCTGCTGTAAATGTTATCAAAAACAATATAATCACATGGGCCTGGCAAAGATATATTTCATTTGTGATGTACTGATCATTTATTTGTACTCTTAAGGCATCGACATCTGACTCTGATGACCTTGACGAGATGGAGAGATTAAGAAAAGATCATATTGAAGCCTTAAGAGAGATAAAGAGACTGCAGGTAAAATGGATCCCATCAGTTTATAACAGGACCCAAAGAGTTTTATTATTGTCTCTGGACTTACTATTCAGTCTTCACTGACTAGGTGTTCACCACCTCATGCTCTCATGCAATCTCTTGTCCAACAGGATAAGCTGGCTGAGTCTGAGAGCCTTTATCAACAGATGCAACAAGAGCTGACTAAAGTCAAACAGGTGAGTAGCTTCACTAAGCTTTGGATTATTTTATAATTGCATTTGGGCTGCACAGTTTGAGAAGTGCCCTTAGGGGGAGCTCTACACAAGCATAATCTTGTGTCTTACCACCTTAATGCTCTTCAGGTGCTCCGTGATGTGAAATCTGCATTTTCAAGATATCCACTTTATTTAATTTGCCAATTCAGAGCACCCGGCATGCCTTCAATGTCATATTTATTTATACATATTTTTTTGGTTTACCCTTTTACTGCCTACTCTTACCTCATACTGTACTGGAGAGGCCATCCTATTTTCAGCAAAATATGATAACATAGAATGTCTTTGGGTTCAGGAGACGTGATCCACCCACTGACGTGTGGGAGTTTTTAGGGCACTGTAGAAATGATAGCTTGTGTGTGGAAATAGTTTTGTTCTATGAGTCATAAAAATGGGCTCGACTCACAGTCACTGTATGAGATCCATCTCAGAGCCTCAGAAGTGCCGGTTACATAAAGTGAATTCAAGAGCATCTCAAGTGTCATTAAATATCATTATGGCTTAATGAATGTATGGGATGTTGAAATTCATGAGCAATGGAACGCTAAATACTTTTAGGGTAAATTATGGATCGTTGTTTTATGTGACGGGAACTCAAACTTGAAAGCAAACCAGACTTGAAAGCATCCAGAGGATGTCTTTATATGTTCTCCTGTTACATTTATATATCTCCATTTCCTCAGGTCTTAACCTGGTGGCTTTGGTTTCTATGTGCTCTAGCTGTGCTTTGCTGTGTTTTTACTTAGCTGTTCATTGTCACTTTGATCTTTCTGCTAAGATTTCATTTCAGCTCGTGGCTGACCAAAATGAAACGACCTCAGCCGGAAAACCTTGTTTTTTGTTTCATGTTTCGTGTCGAAAGTGCATTTGATCTGCTGCGGATTTTAGAAAGGTGTGAATTTGAGCTGTTTGAACCATTCGTCATCTTGTCTGGGGATAGGGTCTAGGCCACCTCTCTCTGCTTCTTCTCCATGCTCCGCACAGGAGCTCTCATTCGGAGTGTCAGCACCACACTGAGCTCCATTACTTACCAAGTTCAGAGCAGCAGCAGCCAAGCGGGAGCACTGAAAGCTCTGCCTTGTGGAACCAAGGCTTTTTTAAGCCCATGCTTCTTTCAAGCCTAGATCTGCCTCTCTGAATCCGTTCTGCTCTCTTCACCCCCCACCCACTCTTCCATGCTATATATGCCATTAGAGTAACAGGTAGGCAGACTGGCTGCACAGCAGAGGAACAGCAGGCTTTTAAGCCTATCCTTTGGAGTGTGCAGGCGATGAGGCTGTCCACGCATTGCACTGAAAGGTGTGAGGGGGAGCCATGACCCATGAGAGGTGTGACTGGCCAGGGATGAGAATTAGGGATGAGGTGTCTCTCCATTTTGGTCTTCCACTGTAATGTGCTGCTTATATTCAGTGTTTTTAATACTATCCATCATACAGCAGTGAGAGGCTACATTGCTAAATTATGACAGCTGTAAAAAAAAAAAATTCTGGAGTGTTATGAATTATGAATATCACCATGTAATCTGTTTCTTCCACTTTCCTAGTCAGATATATGCCACCACAATGTGCTGGCCTCGTTTGCCATGCTATTTTATTTATAAATCTAAAACACAGAATCACCAATAATTCAAAACAATACAACAATGACAGACAAGACTACCAACATGAGGAGGGGAAGGAAAAAGGGAAGTTGGTGGTATGGTCCGGGTGCTTACCACCAGTTATGGTACATTAGTAGGTTTATATTCAGAATCTTAATAAGACAGAAATAGCTTCCAAACTTTAAGAAATTTCTTGGTTGATCCTCTAAGGCAATACTTATGTTTTTCCAAATTTAGATGCGTCATAACGCTCTCCACCCATTTATGGTGTGGATTAGCTCTCTTGCTAGGAAGAAAGAGAAGACCACTGCCTCACATTTATCTGATGGTAGTGAAAGCCTATCCGGTAGAGGACCAGATAGGACTACTTCTAGGTCTCTCATTTGCCATGTTATATCAACTGCTTGCAATAACGAATTAATACAATAATGAATAAAAAACATTCAGACTTTTGCGAATAGCCTGATTACATTCATGATGAAGCTGAGACCTTTAAGTCCAAGTAGTTATTCAAGTTACATTTGTGCACCGAAAGATTTGGTTCAGTGCTCAAAGTAGTTCTACAAGATGTTCTGTCTCTTAATTCTTCGTTCTGAATGATTAGGTAACAGTCCAGTTCAATAAGACTTTAAGTTCATTAAGACAAACGTCTTCATTACTGCATGATCTGTAATTAAAGGCACGTCCTCTTAATGAAATTAGCATATGGTGTGCCGTATATTCACTGAGCTGATTCTCTGGAATGGTCTGTGTTTTAAATAATTCTCTGTTAAAAAGGAATACAGTCATAGCATCCATTTTCATGTCTATTTAAGAAGAAATGAACAATGAATTCCGGGACAGGTTTTCAGAACTTATACATTTTTATCTCAGAACTGGAGGTGGCTCATCAAGTAAGAGTGTTTTTCGTGTCTCAGAGTGGTACGATGTCATAAAAAGGGCACCATGTACATTTTAGACCCTCAAGGTGCATAAAATGTCTGCTAATGTTTAAAACTTGTTAAATGTTTAAAAATTCGTTTTTAAGATACATCACATTCACTTACACAGGGTAAAGGGGGCATAGTTGTAATTTTAAAATACAACATTTATTTATTTTTATATGTGTATTTGATGATATAGAGATAGATAGAAGATAGATAGATAGATTGGTATATTGATTGATAGTGAGGTATATTAATTCAATTATGGATATTGATTATATAATATATTGTTTGATTAACTACACTCTTTTTGTCAGCCTTTCTTTACTTGTGTTTTCAAGTATCCAAGACACCAGCGGTTGTTGATTGCATGGCATTTAGTGGAGCTTATTTGTGATTTACAGGAAACTGCTGCACACATTACTCTTACCCTTGTGGGTGACAAATTATACCTCTGGCATTGTAGACCTTGGGCTGTTGACATGGATCATTAGTGGAAGAACACGCTTCCTTGTTCACATGTGGACATTATGCAGATGTCTCAGGTTGTTTTATGATGCCGATGTGTAGCCGCATCTTTTCAAACCACTGATCACAGTGAGGGGTGCCCTAAGCCCCCAGCTTATTGGAGCATAATCTGTACCGCACAGAGGCTGCAGTGCGGTTCATGCTACAGTCGAAAAAATAGAAACACTATTTCCTTACAGATTTCTGTATGATTTGCATCTGTTCACAGTCATTTAGTTGTAGTTTAATATAAGGGCATCTCAAAACAAATCTCTGTTCATCTGATGCCCACAAAGTGTGCATCAGGTGAGCAGAGTACGTGTCTTTCCATAAATCTAGCTTTGGAAAGTAAAATGATTTGAGGCTATAGTATTACCTGTCCATTATTCAGTACGGTGATACATCATTGCTCATAAATGGCCTGACCTGGTTGCCTTCCCTTTGTTTGATCTCTGTTGACTGATGCTGTTGTGAAAAGTATTTTGATGCAAGCTGTGGTTTTCATTAGGGCTCAGGTATATTTCACTCACCACATTATGTAACAGCTTGTTTTTCAGGTGTGGTTCCTTCCCATGCCTGTCTACACCCTCTATTTATTTTCTATAGGTTTAATGGACTTGAAGGAGACAGGTTTGTACAGGCCAAAGCCCATTCACACAATGGCAAAAGGGGATGGCATGAGGTGAAACTGATGTAGAGCAGTGCTTCGTCATGCTTTGAGCATGTGGAGGATGAGAGAGGATGAAAGACAGACAGAGAGACCGTGAGAGAGTGTGTGTGTGTGTGTGTGTGTGTGTGTGTGTGTGTGTGTGTGTGTGTGTCATGCATTTCTCTTGCAGGGTGCTGACTTGGCTGTGCTGGGTGGGAGAGCCCCTCAGCACTGTACTGCTCTACTGTATGTGCATTCTCATCAGCGCTTTTCTAACTCTGACTGTACTGCTGCAGGAGGCAAAAACTGCAGTGGATGAGAGCCGGGCTCTGCAGACGCAGGTCCACCTGGCTGAGGCTGCTCAGAAGCAGGCACGGGGGATGGAAATGGACTATGAAGAGGTCATCCACCTCCTGGAGGAGGAGATAGCAGAGATGAAGTCTCAGAGAAATGAAAAGCTTGGCCAGTCCAAGGTATTCACTAGAAAAAGTGTAGCCTCTTGGCCGCAAGAGCAAAGGCACTAGTCGGTTCGTCTCCCTCCCACACCCCCATCCCTGCTCAACTCCAGCTCAGGTTTTCATTTCCTCCTGTACTGCCAAAAGTAGGTCACTGTTTGTTTTGTATTATTCAGTAACTGGGCTGATGTGCAGCGAAGGCTCTAACGTGATCTGGTGGGGTGACGTGGGCTGATGAAGTTATTTTTGAAAATTCTGGCTAGCAACCTCATCAGTCATAGGAGAGCCTCATTTCCTTCACTGTATTCGAGAAACTGTCACTCAGCATGTCGGATATGTTTTGCTATTTCACTGATCTCATGTTGCTGAAGAGCACATCACTCTCAAATTCCCCCCTCCAATCAACCATCACTACAGCTAAAATGTCCAGATTCAGTTTAGATAAAAAATAAAATACACACAGAGTTCTTAATGTATGCACCAAGCAGGAAGCAGTAACTTAAACATGGTCATTAAAACTTTTTTTAGATGGTCTAACCAAATTGTTCACCTTTACATTCTGTTAATGCATGAAACCTTGTAGTAATTTCAGTATTCACACAGGAGGAGCAGGATCTGAAGAAGAGGATTGCTTTGCTCGAGTGCCAGTTACGAAAGAGTGAAGCTGCGAAGAAAGGCTTTGAGGTCTCTACTGGCAAACTTCTGCGCTTTGTTGAGGTAATGCATTTCAATGAGATGTGCAATCAGGAGCGCCTCTTCATTCTTGCAATTTCATTACCATCAAACAAACAAGTTTTGTGGTTCGTTAGAAAGGCAGATACGCAGTACTAATTACACTTTGGAACATTAGAGCCAACAGCAGTGTCATTTTCAGAGAGAGGCACTTTAGAACTGCCTTGATGTAGATCATATTCCCTCCATCACCCTTCATTCAATTTAAGACGTATCCCGTGGCCAGACTGAATCAGGGCTAAACAGACTGGTCTTAATTCAACCACTCAGTTAAGCAGTTAGAGTAAAAGGGAACATAATAGAACATGAGCAGCCACTAACGGTTTTATGCACCTGTGTGTGTGTGTGTGTGTGTGTGTGTGTGTGTGTGTGTGTGTGTGTCTGTG
>JBBPDE010000107.1:31941959-31961358 GCA_037974605.1 Nannopetersius ansorgii
AGCTATATACATATATATATATATATATATATATATATATATATATATATATATTCATATCACACACACTGCCTTTTAGGGGAAATAGAGTGCAAGAAAAATTTCAAATAACTCATTAGCACTTCTGAACTGAGTACAGTATTGCATGAGAACTTAAATTGGCAGAAATATGGGGAATGTATGGAAACACATAAAAGTGCCCAGATGAAGACAACCAAATAGGCAGAAGCAGTCACAGTTTACTCCCAGAGTGCATGTGTATCCCTGCATGGAGCGGCCAGGACAGGGTGCTGTGGGCCCAGCATGTATGAAAACGTGACAGGCCTCAATACTTAACATGTGACACTTATCAGCGATCTCTTTGTAATACCATTTGAAATATGATCATGCCTATTCAGAAACACTTCAGATGTCTCACAGTTTTAAATATAAGCCAATGGCCCCGTGTTGCTGTCTGTCTTGGCTGTATTTCTCACCAGTCACGTTTAGGCAACGAGGTGCACAGTGGTTTTTTCCCACCTGTATCCAGCAACCCTCCCCTCCTGTGCTCTCATTGGTTGATGGACTGTCTGTGAGGATCTACTATTGCCTAATCCTAGCAATAGGATGGAAAGAGGCTTGCCAGAATACGGGTGGGAAAAAAAGACCTTAAGCAGCCATGGTTGTGTATGAGATGGTGTTTGAGGGATCTAAATTTGTGATATTACTCAAAAATGCTAAATAAGCCACAAAAGGCTAAAAACATACCAATCCAGGCTAGGTTTAAGAGCTACATTTCTCATGCAACAGCAAACTGCGTGACATGTTTATTTGGTTGCTGTCGTTTGACGTTGTAAAATGGCCTTGGGGTTAAATAAAGACCATCACACAGTGTTCATTAAAAAGGCTATTCGCTGAAGAAAATTAGTATTGCGGGGTCCATTAAGTCTTCATTGGAACAAGCATTTCTAAAACGTAAAGTGAAAAATTAGCTTCCCATGACCAGCACATAATATTGTTACTATAATGATGATGTTAAATAAGAAAGGGTTCTTTGAATCTTAGTATTTGCATAGATACTGCTGAACATACATTGACTGTGTCTAGATCCACAAACTACTAGTCTTATAGCATACCTCTAATAAAAGTGCATTCATATGTACAGTATTGCAGTGTGTGTTTTTTTTTTTTCTTTTCTGAGAAGCCCATTTGGCTCTTGCTGGAAGTGGCAGTTGTGTAGACTCAATGACATGGGCGCCACTTAGTGGATTATTTTGGATACTACATCCTAAGACTGGTGTCTGATTAATTGTAAAGACTTTTTTTCAAATATAAAGGGTGGTGGTGCCCCAGTGGGTAGGATACTCGCCTCTGGACCAAGGGGTCATGGGTTCGAATCCTACCTTCCAGGGAGACTGCCCCCTGTTGTTAGTGAATGGAAGTCGCAAAGCATCTGTTAAATGCCTTAAATGTACATTCAACTGATTTAATCCTAGACTGCTCCTGATGAACACATATGTACTCCTTTTCTATATAGTGATGCCTCCAGCACGCAACACTCCAAGTCCAATTGACCCAGAGTCCATCCAAGTGCCCGTGGGCTACGAACCTGACCCCTCAGACCTGGCCTTGTCCAGTGTTCCTGGACAGGAGGCCTTTGACCCTCGCAAGCACAAGTTCTCAGAAGAAGAGCTTAAACCTCAACCCATGATCAAGAAGGCACGCAAAGTCTTCATTCCAGAAGACCTGAAGGTAATTTGGTGTCTACGTGTGTGTCGGGTTTTCGTGTATGATAGAGATAGGCTCTTAGTCCTGTTCCCAAAGACATTTTCTGTGGCGCTGGTATCTGACCATTTTGCCACTGGCCAGAGATGCTGCAGGTTGTGGCTAAGAGGCTTAAGCCCAGTCGTCCATTCATTCATCCTTGGATGGCCAGGCCCATGTGATCCCATGTGTTCCTGGTATCTCACTAGTTTTGCTGTGGTTGGGATTAAAGGATTTGCCTTTTTAATTTGTTCAAATAAAAGTGGATCCATGCAAGGATTTGCCGAGTAATAAATTGCTCAAAGCTGATTTCACAGCCATGCCTTCATGGGAAAACCTGTCGCCACACGGATGGATAATTCTGTAATACCCAGGGTCTCATTAAAAACCTACACTAAAAGAGCCCTTTGACAGTAGCTCAATATTGTTTATTTTGGAGATGACCTCTTTGGGTGTCAGTTCATTATTTGTTTGTTAGTTTTTATTTAATTTGCAGATATATTATTTACTTGTTCAACTAAAGTGCCTTGTAAATAGCTTAATACAAATTATGCAGAGGTACCAGGAGGATCTATAATATAAAATAGTATTTCTGATCTCATACAAATTTATTTTTAATGCTCTCGAGATAAAGAACATCAGATACAGGCACAGTAGTACAACAGGTCTGAATTTACGGACTGTGGCAAAAATGTGTATTAAACATAATACTTTATATTTTCATTTTTTAATGATCAAAAAGTAGCGGTGTCATTTATAATCACTAAAGTTAAACCTTTCATTTGCTTTAATTTTTGTCGTATATACAGTATATATACTTGCTCTATAGAGCTGGATCCTTACATCCAAGGAGCCACCATCATGTTTCTCAAAAAGTACTTTTGTTTTGCTGTGCTATTTAATGTAATTACATAGTGAGTTACATCTATATTACGTTTACACTGTCAGCAGCTTAGTACTTGCTGACAAAAGAAGACAAGACTGTAAGAAGAGGAATATCTTTTATTAAATCCCAGTTATAATAAAATTTTTGCCCGTTTCAAAGAACTATGAGTAAGAAGTGGTTAATGTCATATTAGACCATGTTTTTGCTGTCGTTGCTGATAACTGAAACTTAGACAGTCCTAACAGCGAGCGCTCCATTTCTCAAAGGGCCTTCAGGGTGTATTAACTGGAAACATCACGTCTCTGTTCAAGACAAAATGTAAACAAACTGTGGGCCAAGCCTTAGTACCTATGCATTAAACTGTGTAGTTTTCTGCTTTGTTGATTATAATGAGGATGTTTTGCTTTTGTCGTTGTCACTCGTTTTGTGTACAGACTAGTGTCCTCTTTCTACACTAGTAAATGTACCAGCCGTTATCTTATTATCAGTCCACCTTTAAATATCTTCTTATCTATAAGTGCAGGAAAAGGAAATACTAGCAGAACATAAATAGGCGTATTTGACCCTTCACTCCTGTTCTTATTATTCTGTATATTTTGAGCAGGATGAAAAGTACTGGGCACGGCGCAGAAAGAACAACATGGCTGCCAAGAGGTCGCGAGACGCCCGGCGCCTGAAGGAGAACCAGATTGCCATCAGGGCCGGCTTCCTGGAGAAGGAGAACTTTGCTCTCCGGCAGGAAGTGGCCGAGCTGCGGAAAGAGCTGGGGCGCTGCAAAAATGTTCTATCAAAGTACGAAGCCCAGCACGGCCCCCTGTGAGGCCGCGGCCCCCAGAGGCCATCAGGCTCGTGCAGTTTGAAGGACAATGGAATGGAATAAGGTTCATTCAGTGTCTGCTCAAGCCAACCTTCACCTCAGTCTGTCCCTGGCACTTTAGAAGGCAGAGTACACTTAGTGTATAGTCATGTATATAAACCCTTTATTTCTTGTCCATTTCCTTTTTATTTTTTCATACAGTCTATCATAGTTGTTGGATGCCAGCAGGAAAGTTGATTTCTTATTGTACATATGACTTGTTGTAGCACTTCATTTTAGCATTGTATAAAATAAAATGCCTTGTATCGTCGGTCTTGAAAGCTACATTGTTACAGGTTTTATGATGAAAGTAACATTTGAAATCACGATATGTTCAAATAAGCGACCCGGCAGCCATGAGTCCAGTGAGCTCGGCTACAGTGTTTAGGCCCCACACTGGTTTTAAGTGTCTCTAAAAAGGCCTGTTATTCTCACAGGGAGAATAGAATGTAGCAAGCCTAACATATCGCCGTTGTAGGAACAAAAACTTCACAAAAAGTCACTTTACAGGAGAAGGAAAAACCTTTTGAAGCATTTCTACTGGTTTGTTTTTCATAAATATTTGAATAAAGCACAAACCGCACCTGCAATTAAAAAAAAAAAAACTGATCAAAGGTCGGGAAAAGATTTTGTTTCCACAGCGGCAATAAAAAGATAAACAAAAGTGTATCATTTTAGCCGTAATTTAAAGATGCGCCAGTTTGACGGTCGGACTGGTCATTTTCTAGTGTAGATGTATTAAGGAATGCTGACTTCAGGATTTTTTTTATGTCAGTATTATTAGAAATCCTTGGATTTGATGAATTTCAAATGTGCCAACATGTTTTATTTTGATCTTTAATTAGAATGATTTGTCCAGTAATTGCTCCTGATGTCCACATTGCCCCATAATAGCATAATTAGTGTGTGGAGCTTTGTTCCTCCAAAAAAGATATTTAATCACACCCCTCATACACACACACACACACACACACACACACACCCATCGGAGTGTCAAGCCGGATTACTGCACCAAACCTGCGGCAATAATTTAATTGGATTCTGTGTTGAACATGTACAGGACACGTGGCGTTACAGCGTTATCAGTTCTGATGTTTCTGTTTGTTAAATAATGATCGAGTCGTTTTTTTTAAGCACTGGCCATTTCCCAGAGAATGGCAATATTTTTTGACAAACTTGATCAAAAAAATTCTGTGTTTGCCTTTTTTGAACCGATGTGAGATGAATGTATATGTAGGGTGTATTTTCTGTCTCTGTGAATAAGCCTATGATTCTTTATTCCAGACCAAAAGATATATATATAAATATATACATATATTATATAGTATAATATATTGTTATTTTAAAGTAGATGTTTTTACAAAACCGTTCTTGTTTTTGTACAGTATTTTCCTATGAATTTCTGAGGACGTTTTAAAAGGTGTTTGACTACATGGAAAACAAACCTGCAATGCTCTTGCTTGCTGGATTCCTGCATGGGCATTATCGATTCATAACCCAAAACATTCATTTCGAACATTCAGGTGATTTCTTTATTGAACATCACTGTCACCCAGTCACACCCTCTGAAACTGTGTATCAGCTGAAGCGTGAATCTGTTTCTGTTTCTTTCTTTCTGTCAGTGCTGTTGGTAGCTGCAGCCCAGTCTGCCCTGTTTTCTTGCTGTTTTGATTCCTCTTGAGAGATGGTAGTATTGTGTTTGCCATAACTGGTGACAGTGGTGAGCGTTTGTGAAGGTCCAATAGAAGACAAGCGCTTTTTCTTGTCTAAACTACCGCATGTTTAAGTTTGTTAGAAACTTCGTATTATTTATTGGCTTTTTTAAATTGACATTTTGATGTCTTGTTTTTTTTTTCTTATCCTTGTTTTCTTTGCTCATGACTAAAATAAAATGTTTTCTGGTCATATCTGTGTCACATTGCATCCATTTAATGAGAACAATCATAAAGCAATCAAGAGCCTTGATTTTATCTGGAGATCCGTGAAATGATCCAAAGATTTCATACACAGATAGGAACTCCATAACAACTTATTTGTGAATGTACAGTGTGATTACTAGATATGATTTAGATTGATTCTTTTTAGCCCTTCATTACACACACACACACACACACACACACACACACACACACACACACTCTAAGGACCCTCTGTTGATGGCCTGCATGATAAATTTGGAATATATGAATTGAGACACTATCTGTAAGTAAAGTGTCCATTTGTCATTCATGAACAAGCCCCAGCACATGCTGTGGACAGCATAAAACTGTTCTCTGTATTTAACTCATTCACCAAGTGAAGCAGCCAGAACACAGCGCCCGGGGAGCAGCGTGTGGGGTCGGTACTTCAGTCCTGGCAGTCCTGGGATGTGAACCTACAACCTTCCGGTCACAGAGCCAACTTCCTAACCACTAGACCACCAGCTGCTTCTGTCCAGCAACACTGTTCCTGAACATTACTGAATAAAATAAGATATCCATTTATTACTTCAATGGGTGGGAAATTAGCATTATTACAGCAGCAAAGTGGACAAAAGTTAAAAGTGGAAGCACAGTATAACCTATAAGAAAAAAAATGCATACAGTATATATTTGTAAGGTACACTTTACATAATAGTAAATAAATGAATATATACAGCAGTAGACATTGAATGAAACTCCATAATATTTTTGCACCAGAAAAGTGCATGTTGCACACAGAAATAACGCAGCAGAAATACTGCACATGAAAGAAGTATTGCATTGGAGCTCATGGCTTTAACATACCACTAGAGAGCATCCTTCCTACAAATTTGTACTTTTTCTTGACGGCATATCAAAGGGAATTAAACTGTCATGTCCACCAGTGTCTCACAACAGCTTCTACATAACAGCCCTCCCTCCCTCTCTTTTTTGATCCACTCCATCATCGCCATTATCGTCATCACCACCATCATCATCATCATTGTCGTCATCACCCTTGTCATCCCCAGCTTCATCCCTGCGAGCTACAAGCATCAGTATCTCCAGTGTCCTTGATTTAAAAGTAAATAATCTTTTCTCAAAACAAAAACTAAAAAAAGCATCTGCTTACTCGGAAACTTCGCATTTCCATTTACTAAGAAACTTTAATTATACTTTTTACAATAGAGATTTTATTTACTTAATGAATTACAGCAGCATAGGAACAAAACATTTCATTAGTATTTTTGTCCTTTTGCCATGAGTGAAATGTTTATGTTAAACAGAAACACTCCAAAACTCTTTACACTGATTCAAATTAGGAGTAAAGAATGTTTTGGTCTTCACTTATAATGTTATAAACACTTTTTATGAAATATAAGAATCTAAAGAATCTAAAACTGGTTAAATATAACTGGTAAGTTTTCAGCTCCTTATTCACAATTTCCTCTCACTAAATGACTCAGCAGTGGTTCTGGGCCAGTCTTCTCTTTTGGTGAGCATCCCCCACCCCCACCCTGCTCCTCACAGTCTATCCATACAGTGGGGAATAGCCTAAATTCAGAAATATCCTCACTTGCATTCTTGCTCCCCTTTCATCTTCTGCTCCCTCCCCCCGCCACTCTTTCCCTCTAAATCTCAGTTCACGCTGGCGGCCGCAGTGAGGAGTTCTCTGCAGTGACATGTGTGTGGTGTGGCCATCATGCGTGTTTATCTGCACAGTCTTCCTCTGGGTGTGGCCTGGGCGACCTCTTACCCCACACACAAGTGCAGATGACTTCCTGCAGGGATTTCTGTGGCATTTATCAAATAGACTTGGGGTTATATAAAGCCATTTGCAAATGCAGAGGGAGCAGATTGGGATCTGCTGTTAATCCCAGGCCGCTCCCAGCCTGACTGCCGAGCCACAGCAACGGCAAAGCCTCAGTGCTACTCTCACTCACTTACACTCTCACACACCCTCACTCCATGTGCCCCTCATCATCCCTCCGAGTCTGTCACGCTTCTCCAATGCGCCCACACACCCCTGACTGAGTCATTTCCCTGTAGTACCATCACTAGTTATTGGTCTTAGTCATGTGAATAAACATAGACAGGAGTGTCTGTAAACAGAATACGAAAAATATAACACATCTTCTATTGCACATAACCTTCTTTAGACGTGTTCCCATGTACCAGGAAATACTGATGAACTGATAAATAGCATTTTATTTCTGCACAAATATATTCCACACTGGATCCTCCTCTCCTGATTGGTCCAAACTGCTTTTAGCTCCGCTCTGGCACCTCTTGATCATTATCAAGTCAAGCCAAGTCAAGTAATGTCATTTCAGCCCCATACGCAGTACACAGAGAAATTAAACTATGTTCCTCCAGGCCCATGGAGCAACACAAGAACAAAAACAGAAACAATACTAGACTACATGTGTGCAGACAGGACAAAATACACAGAGCACAAAGAGAGGAAGAGAAAAACACAAGAGCAATAAAACAACAGAACAAAACGTAGCCAGTGTTTAAATCAGGGGTCATCAACAAGGTGCCCGCAGGCCCCAGGGTGCCCCCAAGGACCACATGAGTAACCTGCAGACCTCAACAGTGAATAGAGTCTAACATTTAATTTGATCCTGTTGCTATTCTTCTTTAATCACATTTGCATTTCTATATATTTGAAAATGACAATATCTAAAAAAAAAAGCATTTAAAACAGTTTTATCATACATGAAGTTTAGATAAGTTTAGGTAAACTCTGTTCTAATGTATCAAACTGGGAGCCCGTCATGTGGCTCAGTACCCCTGAAGTAGCTCACAGTTTCAAAACGTTTGGTGACCCCTGGTTTAAATGAACACAGTATAATGACAGATGTTTTTATAGCAGTCAGTCATTTTCCTACTGTTCACACAACAATTCCATTGAAAGGAAAAGAAAAATGCTTTGAATTAACCTTGAATTTGTTCCATTGGAACAAAATGTATTACAAGGCTACAATACTGCCTTACAGTTTTTCTCAGTTTACACACTTTTAACAATATTTGTATAACAATATAATGTTTAAATGATACACCTTGCCGAATTTAGTCATTTAATATCACCAGTCACAGCTGTCAAATTGGTTTAAAAGAGATATTGGTGTGTATTTTTGTACAGAAGCAGCATTTTTGGTCAACTACAAAAGGAATTAGATGAAACAAGCAGTAAAAATAATATACATTTTAGTAGTTATAATAATATAAAAATATAATATAATATATAATAATATTCTTGTAATAACATTAGCACTTGCAGCACATGTATGAACTTCACATACATAAAAAAGACAGACAGAAAATCCCAAGAAGAGACTTTATTTCTCCTTTTCAAGTTCAGCTTACATTTATTCATTGCATAATTTTGATTATTTAGCTATTATTTTACATGTGTCTAATCTATCTAATTATGTACATGTAATATCATATATCATTCACCATCGTGTATTTCCCAGTCTCTGAGCAGGTAGTTCTTATGGTAGTTTTCCAAATGCGGTCTAATTGGCAAGAAACAGGGATTCATCAAGAAGTGCTCAAGTCGGTTTTCCAACATCACTGCACGTAAGAGGTTGAAGAGAGGACAACAGTCAATCTGGATACTCTGTAACACAGTCATGCTTATTGGCCATCTGTTTATGAACATCTCACACACACATTCTTTTCTTTAGATGTATGATGCTGTTGATGAAGTGTGAGATTCCTTGGATTCAATACAACAATGCTCTGTGCTGTTCAAAGCCCACTTCTGTTAAACAATATAGCACCCTGTGAACAGCAATTTGCTACACTAATCTTTAGTGATTAGTGTAGCAATCATGGACAGTATGGAAACGTGCATTAAACAATATCTTGATACGTATCAAAAGCTATAGATTTATTGGCAAATTTAGAGAGTCACTCTCTTGCACTTTTTAGGCTCTTGCTGGGAAATCACAGTCCCACAAAAGTCTTCTCAATCCACGAGTCCAGAAGCTACGCTGCTTCCATTCCTGTGATGGGTACTCATTCTTGCTGTGCAACCTGGATTAAAGGATGGTGCCCTGGAAAAGAGAAGAGATGAGTATTTGAGTATTGTGTTAGAAAGTACGGTTTGTCTTTTGACTGGTCAGCTTACATCCAGGGTGGCAGGATTTGAAATGCTGTGCCAGAGTTACGTAACAGAGGTTGTTATTGCGGATCTTAGCCACTGTAAGCAGAGCTTTTACTGTGAAGGTCCTAAATGTCTAACGTTAGCTTCTTCCATGGCTGGAAAGCACTTAACTGAATTGTATGCCATTATTGTACTTGAGTACTGGGATGATTTGTATATAACTGAAGTGTGTTTGAAAATGAGTACTTCCTCAAGTCATCATGAGAATGAATGAGTGCATTTACATTACAGTTTCCTCCTTATATTTTCAAATAGACCTGTTAAATTACTCATTACAAATCTCATACATTGTAAGAATGTTTTCTTCGTTTTTTCACTGATCCACAGTTGAGTTCATTTTGTTCATTTTTAATTAAAATAAGTTCTGCTTGTAAAACTGCAATGCTCACAACTAGTATCTTCCCTAATATCTTCTCCAGGCTAAATAAAAAAACACACTACAGTCACAACGCCCTAGTTGTGGCCCCCACACATGCAGAGAAGTGCAATGTGTTGCTGGTGGTCAGAGGCCCTGTGTTGGATCATACAGTGTAACATGATAGTTATAACAATAGCACACTATGTATGCATGGAATTTTACACCTGTTTGCTGAAACAAGCTTCAAACAGACCACCGTCTACTCTGAGTGCTGTGAAGTATAATCATTATCACTTTAATGTAAAGCTTTTCACTTTAATATACATTTTTGATACTTTGATATTTTCACTTACGGATATGTTTGGATCTGCATTTCTCTTTTAACCAAGAAAGACTTTAGCAATATTTTTTCCTTTGTACTTTTTTTATATAAGCCTATTTTCTACCGGCACTAGTTAATAATTTTGCTAAAATAATGTGAAACGTGGAGGAACCCAAGCTGTGAGAGCTGCAATATGGGGTAAATAATTGAACGTTAAATGGTTATTATCAAAGAAACTTGAGAGGTAGAATTGGGTCAACCTTCAACCATTAATCAGTTTCGTCCTAACACTGTCTCCTCGAGACAAGAATAAACATGATTGTGAACTGCTACAGAAAAACAACACTACTATAAATTTGTACTTTTTCTATTTGTTCTAAACATATCTGAATTATTGCACTGCTGCAGCCACAAAATGTGTAAGCTAGTAACTGAATGATAACTTAAGCTACATCATGTGACTTTTCATAGTAGATTTACTGTTACTAAATCTTGTAAAGCCAGCACGCACGAGACCAGAAAGACGTATATGGACATGAGGTAGGAGATATTATTATATCAGATTTGACTACTGGAAATACTTTATTCTGCATAATCGGTTTTGTTGCCATGCTCAGCATTCCATAGACTCAAGCATATCCCACTCTACGATATTGAAAAAAATGATTGCATTGATCATTCATTTATTTGTTCATTCAGCCATTCACTGGAGCAGCATCACAGAAGAAAGCAAGGAAAGGGACCTGTTTTACTGAATAAAATGATTGAAGGAGAATTACTTGGAGGAGTTCTTTGAAACATTCCAGGTCCTTTAGAGTTTTCCCCCTGTCCTTCTAGAGTTCCATATTAATTTTCTAGAGTTTCATTGTTTAGTTTGGAAGGTGTTTTCAGGTCAAAAAGTCCCTGTTGCACCATCACACTGATCTCTCTTTTACCATTCTAATCACATATTTGGGATCTTACTCTTCAAAGGTTTAAAGCAAGGGTGTCCAGTCTTATCTTAGAGAACCAGAGTGACTTCAGGTTTTCATTCCTGCAAAGTCGAAGCACACATGCTCTTTGAAGATGGGAGCAACTGAATGAAGAAGTGGAATCATGTGTGTTTCTGCTTTTCTTAAATTAAAGCCAGCCCTTTGTGGACCCCTCTGCCTTAAAACCTCACAGCTCTGTATCATTTCAATAGTAAAACAACAGATCAAATTATTTTTAAAATATTAATACCAGCATTCACGCTTACAGCTTGATTCAAGGGGTTATCATTTAGAAACAGTACTTATAAACTGCAAGGAAAATGTGGGTTAACTGAAGAGGGACCTGCTGCAATAGATGTCCTGAGTCATTTAAAGAGTGCTTTAAAAATCTCTTTTAAAGACTTTTAATGCCAATATGTGGCCTTATGTGAGAGAAAAAAGCAATTTTATACTTACATAATCATAAAAAGGCTAAAAAGGACACTGGTTATGTGTGGTTAATGAGCCCAGAACTGGGAGCTGATGCAACAGTGATGCAGACATGATGCAGTTGGAGATAATCCCCCTGCCTCTAAATGCTCTCTTCCAAGATAATGACAAACAAAAGCTGCAAATTCGCATAACCCCGTGTCATACATTTCGCAAAATGCAGTTCTCTAATGTTATCTCTGAAAAAGGTCACACTTAGTGCCGTAAAAAAACAACAACTGGGCAAAAGATCATTTTCATAGTAGGCCAAACAAAATACAGTACTTCACTGGCACCCACAGTCATTTATTATGTATAAATGGGTTTAAAATATGTTTAAATATCAGAGTGCTTTCTGCATTATGTGGATCTTCTATCAAACTCTGATTATATCACAGGTCATTTGCATGAAAGTTTAATTCAAGGACTTGACACTGACTTACCTTTCCAGCTTGGTCCAAACTGGTTAATATTGCCCAAGGCAGAAAGTAAAAAGGAGAATAAAAAAAAAGAAAAACATGAAAATATCAGCAGCAGTTTGCCCTATCCATTAGATATGCTGGCCTTTCAGACCAGCGTGCTTCTCTTCTCCCGTAGGTCTGGGGTGGGTGGCACATAGTTGCTGGCAGCTATGTTGTTCTGCTCGTTGTAGCGGGATGATGCTGGAGAATTCTGCATCACCACAAGCCGGATCGGAGACTGCTGCTGCGGTGCTGGAGGCTCTGAAACATACTCCTTGGAGGGGTCCTTGCCACGGCAGTCGTAGAGGATGCAGGAGATGAGGAAGACCAGGAGAAGGATGACGTAGCTGGCGATGAGGATGATGAGGTTTAGGGTGACTGGATCAATCTCCAGGTAAAACTCCATAAAACCCATGGTGAAGCTTCATCCCTCGCGCCACACTCCCAGAGAAACGTGGGCACCATGGACTCTTGCCTGGCTCCTGTGCCGCTGCGCAGCAATCAGTGCGATATCCCAGAGAGCAGCAGCGGGGCCCTTGCCGCAGATCAGACTGGATATGTAGCTTTGCAGTTCAAAGACTTTAATCCCTCCCGCTACTCCTCCAACCTTGAATTCCTGTAGCCAATGATTAAAAGCTGCTCAGTTTAATAACTTAAGCTACCATTTTAATTTTGCCAACTGCACATTGCAGGATGAATTTGGTCAAATGATGGTGCCTAGGTAAAGATGGATGAAGCAGAACCTTCACCACCCCATTTCGTTCTTGTCATTTTTCCAAGAACACGTCTCGCTGGGATTTGGGTGATTAGTGTGCAGTAAGTGACTTATTAGTTATGTAATTAGTAATGGCCAGGGATGTGACATAAAAGGCTGAACGTGCTGCAGTTTTGGACATGTTCGGAAACAGCTCAATCAATGAAAAAGTATGTACATTTCATTCATTGTGAATAATTAAATATGCAGAATTCGTGAATTCAACACAGCTACAATTTAGGGTAATTTATGTTTGATTTGACAAGCCGTGTGTTTAGAGATTATACGGTCAAAGTGGTTAAAGTGCTCAGGAAAATTTCACCTTTTCCTAAATATTTTCTATTTGCACTGCGTTTATAATTTACAATTGAGCTTTACAGTGGAAAACCAGCTGGTGTTAAAGTCACTGACGAGACTTACCGAGTAAAATGATTCGAAGAAGTTAGTGGACATTTAGTGGACATGCAAAGTCCAAAACAGCAAAGTTGTTTCTTTAATCTGGATTTGTCCATTTTAGTCCATTTTAGGCCATTACGGCTTAATATGAAGTGCAGGGCAGCACACACACTTGCCCAAACTTTCATAGATCTGACGCACACTGTGATTGCAAGGTACCAGATTAAATGTTCGAGGCTATACAGAGATGTCAAAAAAGTGGGCCAATGTATCAACCAGACAGCTGTCACATATGGCCTCTGTCTGGATGATATAGTACAGTTTTCCATAAAAAATGGTTACAGAATTATTAATGCCCACTGAAAAAAAAAATTGTGGTTTTAGGAGATTTGTCCACCTAGACCCTGTGTGTGTGTTTATATTCTATATTGAAAGCTAATTTTAAAACATTTTGGTACATTTCATACCATTTATTCCACCTTAATGCTACCCTTGTATCACGATTTTATTCCACAAAAACGGACGAAAAATATAAAAAATACAAAATATAAAAAAGTACAGAAATTCTTAATGTTATTCGTACATTGCAGTTATACTGTCATTATAATTTTGACTATACCCAATGAAAAAAAAGAAAGTTTAGTTTATTATATCACCTAATTAAAACTCATTTTAATTTTAAAGACTGAATTAAAAACAAAAGCACATTTAACTTAGGTGAAAGTCAGCATTTAATATAAAACCTTCTAATGAGGTGACAGAGTCCACACACTCATGTGCTGAAAATGTGTGTCACCTGTCAGTGCATCTGTGCATTTGTTCTTACAAATGTGTGTTTTGGCTCAGTTCCAGGCAATCAAGAAACACCACTGCCCTACTAATGTGCTACTTGTTTGGTCTCTAACTTAGAACACAGAGGATCAGGACATCCCATGGGGTTAGTACATGTCACTGGTAAACATTTCTGGGTCTCTGTTCTTTAAAAATTACATATAGCCCCAAAACTAGGAAACACTTTATTTTGACACAACTGCGGATGCTTTGCAGGCCTTGGCAGTTAAATAAAATATGTCTAACTCTCTATATACCTATCAATTATTAGACTGAATCTGAATATATTGAATCAATCTAACCTTAAATGTAATCCTAAACCCTCACACTGTTAATAATCAACTGAGATTCTCCAGAGTCAAAAATTGAACATCTGTTGTTAATCTGAACGGTGCGACTAATATGGAGCTGCTACACAAAGTCTAATTCTATTAATACATGTGTTTTATACTATAAATATCTATTCCATCTATTCAGTTGCAGCTGTCTCTGAGGGTCTCCGTCAGGGTGGTCTGACTTGCCGAGCGCATTTCTATTTCTTTGCCCTGTCGGAGTTTCCAGCACACTGCTGTGAGGCTGAGCAGCAGGAGACTGCTAGAGAGCAGCACCAGCCCCAGGATGGAGATGGTGGAGGCGTGGGAATTGAAGCTGAAGGCCACAGCAGTTACCGCAATGCCAATCACCAGGAGCACCACACCGAAAGGTAAAGTACAGCGATAGCAGGATCCCTCTGTACCTCCTGTGGCCACAGACAGCTCCAGTTCATTGACTAAGATAGAATTTGTCATCTTGGGACAGTCGGTGCTTATGTTTCAGTCTTTATCTTTAAACATTGCAGGTTTCTTGTTTGAAGACTGCTGTGATTTCATTTGCAGATGGCATGAGGCCCTTTGCTTTTCTTCCTCATAACATCTGAAATAAAAATGTCCAAAGAGAGAAACTTCCAGTTATAAAGGGTGTATATTTGCACAGGACTGTAAAAATGTCCTAGATCTTATTTGTTCAGAAACACAACCATAATAAATACGAATAAACAATAATGTCATGTTTTTGTGTGTTTTTCACAGAACCATTTCAAACTTTCTACTTAAGGAACCCCATTATATACAGTTACTATCCCGGTCCTTCCTCTGATCAGTTCCTCATTAAATTAAATCAAGTAAACCTCATTAAATTCCAGCAGATGGACTTTAATATATCCATGCAACAGCCAAAGAGCATTGAGAAGTCAGGAATCATATAACTCATATAACTCATATAACTCAATAACTATGCTTACTTATTTCTAAAAAAAAAAATAAAAAAAAATCCTTTCCCTTGATTCTCTATGACTTACGCTGTTCTTCTCTATGGCTCATGTATTGTTGGGTAGGTGTTGGCTAATTATTATTCGACAGTTGTTGTATAAATACTCTGACTGCAGTATCTTGGTTAACATGGATGACACGGATTAAAGCTGTTTTCAGGTAAGAAACAGTTGTGGACTTCTTATGTACTGATGTACGTCGCTCTGGATAAGAGCGTCAGCCAAATGCCGTAAATGTAAACGTAAATGTAAATAATTCAAACCTGTGTTCCTCTAACCGCATTCATCTAAACAACATAACAACTAAAAAACATTGTGCTTTATGTTTATTTCCATACATTCTTTTATGTGAAAACATTATTGGCAGTATTAAACAGTTCCCATAGGTGCCCAAGACTTTTAGACAGTGTAAAGTTTAAATAAGAGTTTCATGAGGATGGAAATCAACAGCAATCATAACTTTACACAAAGTGTTCACCAGTTCATGCAGCATTCCATTCATCTCTATATGCTAAAATAAGTCAGTTTAATAAGACAAAATGAATACTGCTGACTTCTCACTTGACCAGGACCCATGAGAGCAGGTTTCCATTCTTCATTCATATGGTTTAAGCAGTATGCCTTGCTTTCCAGAACAATAAGCCTAAGAATTTAAAAAGCCAGGAAATTCAAGGGGTTGAAAGGAAACATGGAATTTTCTAACCAAAAGAATTTTGGGCTAAACTTACCATAACTTCTGTGAAGTGATGCTGCTCCTCTGAGGGGATAAGCCCTTATTGGCAGACTGAAATGAAATATCACTCCTGGAGGAGGGAGTTCTCTTCATCCTTAAATGGGGCACATTAACCCCTTCAGTGCTGAAATCATTTGAAACTATTTGTGTTTCTCCAAAACATTAAAAATGTTCCTGAGATATGTAGAACCATATAGAAATGATCAGCTCTGTTAATGTTCAAATATTATTTTTAACTTTTTTGTAAAACTTTGTAAAACATGTTGAATGAAATATTTATATCATCCATTCTATTACGCCTGAACTAGACAGTGAACAAATGTATCTCACAAAGTTATAATGGGAGGGAATATAGATCAGTATTCAACATATAAGCAAATAAGAAATAAGATCTAGTTTACGTTTAAGTTTACATTCACGTTTACATTTACGTTTACACTTACAGCATTTAGCAGACGCTCTTATCCAGAGCGACGTACGTCAGTGCTTAAGTAGTCCATAACTGTTCTTAAACCTGTAAAGCTATTCTTAAATCAACAACAGCTATTTAATCAAGTTACTGGTGGCTAAGTTACACACCATAACAAACCCTGTCAAAGAGAAAAACACACAAGTAAAAAAAAAAAGTCAGAGATTAATACACAAGTAAAAACAGTAAAAACACATAAAAGGGTAAGTGGCTGAGGGATTTGTCAAATATATAGGAAAAGATGTATTAGAGATGTGTGGGAGGACTGGCTAGTCACCAAGATGCTCCTTAAAGAGATGGGTCTTCAGACAACGCTTAAAGAGGCGAAGGACTCCGCAGATCTGAGGGAGTTCGTTCCACCACTGGGAGGCCAAGACTGAGCAATGGAGCAACGGAGGTTCAAGACGAGCTGTGCTTCATGCCCTGAGAGGATGTGTTTAGTAGTAATCAACTGTAGTTCCATTTTCTGTTAGGTTCAGTCATTTGCAACCTGATCTGGCAAAATGAGTCACAGTAACCCAAAATACAAAATTGAGGTTCATTGAAAAGATGAAAAAAATTGCTTTTAAATGATATCTTGGTCAAAGCTGTATCTTAAACGGTTATCAAATTACAATCATTTGAATTATGGGAGCACAGCACCATTTTCCAACTGATAAACTGAGAAAATCTCATTTAAAGTTTTTTTGTCAGTTTTTTGTTGATATCTTTAACAATTGATAGCATTCAAAGAGATGCACCCAGTATTCAACAACAACATTTTACTACAGGCATTTAGATACTTAGAGAAATATATTAAATCAGACTGAAGCTTCAATTATTTCAAAATATTTATTAAATACTTATCAAATAATTCATATTTTTGTAAGATTTGAGAGCTGAAACTTAACTTAAATAGCCATTTAAGTACATTTTCGCAATTGTTTCCTTGATGAAACTTTGACAGATTCATTTTGAAGACCTTTTCTTTCACATTTTTGATGTTTTTCAACATAATCAGCCCATATCTAAATAAATAGAACACAGACTTCCGACTCATTACAGCAGATCGGGTCACATTTGAGCTTTTGTTTTTGAAAAGATTTATAATTAGGGATGACAATATTTATTTCCTGAGATGACAACAGTTATTACATGTATTGCAGTTTCAGTCTACTTCTCTTCAACACAAGGACTCTAACTAAACTGAACATGAGTCCTTTGGGTCTTTTCCACTTCCATTGCTCTTTTTTAATATGTGTAGTGGGAAGCCTTGGGAAAAACAATAAAACTTTATTTCTATTATTTTGTTGTCACAACAGGCTAATGGGGACTGTTTGGTGAGATAGACAGGAGAAAGGGGTCACCAATGATCTGTCATTTAAGATGACCCTCTGGTCAATCTCCGGGACACCAGGGTGCCACACCGCCTCAGGAGCAAAACAAATAAATTGTGCACAGCTGCAAGGCCACACGGTGTCTTGGACACTCTAAGCATGACACGGATTAATGACAGATGTTCTATACCATCCGCCTTTCATCTTCTCCCAGCTCCTGTTGCTCTCCTGCCCTGATATGACTCTTACCCCTCGCCTGTGTGGCGCTCGGTCCACAGCATGCAGGTGGCCAGGATTCTGTGCATTTCCTGATTTCATGCAGACATAAACGGAAGATGTTGGGTCTTCTTGTGTCACGAAAATTCTTATCTGAAGCATCTGCAGGGCTAATTTTTGTTAGAGACCTCATTTCTTCTTACACTTTTTAAATCTTATTCTCAAGGCCATCCTTGTTTTAAATAGAGGTTTTCAAAATCGGGATACAATGCAATCCTAACGCGCACCTTTATAGCTACAAGGCCCATGTGGTTAACAAGTAATGGAAGTTTGTGCCACTAAAAATGGTTTTCATAGACCTGTATAAGGTCATAGACCTGCTTCGGCCTTTAAACTCCTAGACTGCAGATTGACTACAGTTGAGGTGCATGGTGTATTGTGTAGGTTTGTGTAGAATTTTCATGAAAGCCCTTCTTGTTGAATGCACTCTGAAAAGACTACCTTGAGGAGGGATATTATATAGGATTTTGGTTGCAGGCCACTAATGGAAAGGAAATTACTTATATTATGACTGCACAGACACACAGAGACAGTATAAAATATAGTACGTCAAACTAAAAGTCATGGCCAGGTTCTGTCACATCTCATTTTACCAAGCAGTCCGACTTCTGACTGCTTGGGGAAATTAGTATTTAGAGTTTTTTAGAGCATTCCTGGAGAGTTTAATTTTGACTTACACTATAGGTTAGTATTGGGACACCTGACCATGACTCCAACGGGGACTTTAATGATGTTGTATTCAAATTTGGCATTGGTCCCCCCTTGCAGCTATAACAGCTTCCAGTCTTCTTGGAAGGCTTTCCACAAGATTTTGGAGTTTCTGAGCTTTCATTTTGTAGAGCATAAGCACTGATGTTGGACCAGAAGGCCTGGATCACTATGTTCGTTCCAGTTCATCCCAAAGGTCAGGGCTCTGTGTGGGCCTGTCAAGTTCTTCCACAGTAAAGTCATTCAGCCATGTCTGGAAGTAAGGGGCCTAGATCAACCCTGAAAACCCTCCAATAGTCCCAATAATAGTTCTCCCCATTTAGAGTATGTGCACAACTACAGGTCCAGGATCAGGAGCGTAGCAGCCAATTTAAAAGTGGGGGGGACAGTATGGTGATGTGACCCAAGGGTGTTCATACAGTATAATA
>JBBPDE010000107.1:31995565-32015735 GCA_037974605.1 Nannopetersius ansorgii
GATTTTTTTTTCTCATTTTGTCTCTCAAAGTTGAGGTATACCTATGGTGAAAATTACAGGCCTCTCTCATCTTTTTAAGTGTGAGAACTTGCACAGTTGGTGGCTGACTGAATACTTTTTTGCCCCACTGTATTGTGCGGTCCTTGTTATTCATGATTTGCTTCATCTTTTGGAATATATATGACTGCAGTATATCTAGGAATAATATAATCTGCAGCATGACTGAATGAACTGACGTCTATTATGTGTGGGGAAAAAATGCAATGTACTGAAATGCATCTATTCAAATCTGTGAAACTAAATGTTTTAGCATTCCTGATGGACACTTACAATCCACTGTATGTACATTTACCCCCTGCTTTTCGTGGGGGTTATGTTCCAAGAGCACCTAAGTTAGTAAAAAAACATGGTGTTGTGATGTAGTTGCCTAAAACACCTATTTTTATTGCATAAATCCTAAATATGCCCCCAAATATGGTCCCAAAAGAAAATGTATAACAAAACCCATATCCGTACTGTACAGTTTACACTGAACTGCTGTCTCTTGCAGTGCTAGAATGTAAATACAGATGTTACCCCTAGATGTTATAGACTGTGCTTTAATTCATGCACACTCGTTTTCTTTGGTATGCGCTGTGGTTTTCTTTGGTATAAGCAGGTAAATACAGTAATACATTTATTGAATTTACAGTAATAAAAATACAGGGCTTTAAGAAGAACAAAACGAAAAGCATGACAACACTTGAGACACTCCTTAGAGGAAATTCTGGACTGCAGCGTCAAAGGGCAGCAGCCAATCAGCAGTAAGGAGAAATAAATAACATTCTCGGATTGGTTACTTTCAGACCTCCCGCCTCTGAGTACAGCTGACTTGTGTGCCACGCCCCCTCGTCCTCCTGCTGGTTGTTTATGTTTGGGGCGGCACTGAGCAGCGGAGGTTCATACCGTTCAGGTTTGATTTCCTTGGTAACCACTGTGTGGCGCATGAAGCCTTGGGCGTCACAGTGGGCTGTCCTTAGAGGCGGGAGGTTCGAAAATCTGCGATGGACTAAAACCGCGACTGCTGTGAAAGTCGGTGGTTACTGTATACACCATTAACCTAAAGACCTAGATGTTTATATTCTGCTGTTTTCAAACCTACTCCTATTTACCTCATGAACATGGAGCGAAACTAGAACTGTGGTTACATATGAGTTGTCAGGTCCCTCATCCTTATATAACTTGTGCACTGAGGGCAGTATGTCCAGATGTCTTTACATGTCAGACAAGAGGAGTAGTGATCCAGAGGGAAGGTAATTTTCCAAACATAATTCTTTAAGGTTGCTATAACAACAGAGTGGCTGTCTTTCCTTAATGCGTCGAGGAAGAGACAGATTCTTGGAAGGACCGGACTTAAGCGTCCTTCACAAAATGAAGTGGTACTTAGCACTTGTGTTGCTTACTCTGTAATTAGAAAATTAGAGTTAATGTTTGGCAGAGTGTTAATAGATTGCTTGGAACCTGTTAACCTTTTTCAACACAGCTGGTGTTGGTTATTTATGGTTGTTCCTAGTTTAACTGGTTTGTTTTGCTGTAAGCTATGGACTTTTGCGTAGCGCTCATTTAGCCTCTGAAATTCTTATATTTAGAGGATTTATGTTCAATGTATTATTTGTTATGTTGACTGTTTGTGTGTACTGCCGTTGTGTCAAGGAAGCTGATTTTCCTCTTTCCTTTTCAGAGTCTTGGTGCGACTGGAAGATACGAAACCCGTAAAAAGTAAGTATTTTGTTGTATTTTCTCTAAACCTTTGCAAAATCCCTGGGGAAGACAGGAGATGCAGGAAGACTGTGAGAGTTTGGCTTTTCTCCACCAGAAAGTCTCTATGAAATGCTTCAGAACTACAGTATTACCTTGGTTGGAAATTTGACAGCATAATATACGGATAAAAATAAGGTATGAGTAGGTGATGAATTATGAGCAGCAGACAATTAAAGGTTCGCTTTACTGTTCGCCGTTGGTTGTCCAGTGGCCAGTGCCAGGCCTCAAAGAACAAATGAGCTTGTCATCTTATGACTGATAGAGCACTTTTCATTCCTTTCATATTCTTTGCTATTTTGTCCAGTGTGTTGAGTTTAAAAAAAAAACATCAGCGGAGGACTAGAGTCACAATGGAACCATGTCTGGCTCTGAGCAGAATGTCTAACCTGATTAACAGAGCCATTTACAGGGTGCCCTTTGGGAATAGCTCTAATGTTTGTTTTATCAATAAGGTTAAACCAACAATTGTCATCCAATCAACGTTTACCAAGGTACTGGTGGCCGAAATTTAGTCCACAAGTGGTTCATTCTTTTCTGTCAATGAGCCTCTGTTAGCTATTATCTTAGAATAGCATAGACAGGGAGGTCAGGCTTTAGCACTCAATGGCACAGTCAGTGAGGTGATGCAGAGTCCAGAGAGAGACTTATTGCCTGATTTGGTGCTAATTGGCAGCACTGACCATCACCTTTCACTGAATTCATGGAAACTGAGCTTTTGTGTCCTAGAGAACAGAAGGGGAAACTGGGGACTGTTACTGATATAAACAAAAGGCACATAGAATGTTAGTTTTAATTTCAAGTGCAATAAGCATTGTTTATTATTTTTCAGATATTACAAAGGATTAATATATGCTATATGCATTAGGCTACTTTAGACTAGAGTTTGGGGCTTTTTCCCAATATAGTCATTGGCAGCTCCCAAAATTTCAACTTATCATCCATTTCTACCAACCCTGCAAGGGTTAAGATTGTCATGTGCCTCTTCAGAGACATTTCTGAATTGCCACTACGTGATTGGACATCTCTGTGTGGTTGAAGGAGAACTTCAAATAACTGACAGGAATTATTTTACATCGGCTCTCATGGGCAGCGATGATTGCCATTCTGCCCACTCAGAGAGATCAAGGTCAGTTTTGACTCCTGGTCACAGATGGCTGTGATTGTCAGATTTCTTTATGTAAATTCTCAGATCTCTGCAATCCGTGCAACGTTGTCCCATAAAGGTCCTATACTTCAACTGATTTATTTTTGTGTCAGGGTCTAAACCGATGCAGCCTGAAGAGAAAACAGGCTTAGTTTTTTGCTGCCTCCCCTCTGTAACAATGTCTTTGGATTGAACAGCACTGAGACTAGCAGGTTAATCAGCATGAGACAGTACGAGTCTCTCTGTCAGTTAATGTGTTCAAGAACAGAAGCCCATTTATTAGCTCCAGTCCTCCCACTTCTCTGAGGTTTTTAAAGGAGGTTTCAGTGGTCTAACCACATGAAAAACCACAAAACAAATGCAAATATTAACTGAAAAAAAGGACAAAAGAATATGGTACTGCATGTGCTTTTATACACAGTTTTTCCCCCCAAAACCCTAAAAGACTAGGTCTTGTCACATCAACCTTAATGGTTACTGTCATTTTGAGCATTGTTTTATTCCCAGTTATTTTATTATTTGCCATTTTGATTAACATCATTTATTGAAAGTGTGGAACTGTGGTCCTAATGGTGGTAAGGCTGATTTGTCTAGTAGCCCATGTACTTAAAAAATCAAGGAACAAAAAAGATAGTTTATTAAAAGGGTGAATATAAGCAATAGGTGCACAAAATGATTCTACTGCAACAGTGCAAATGTCATATGAGATTAGGAGGTAAAAATGGAGCTCTTGGTTATGGCATTCAGCTCCTGAGGCCAAATGTTTTTCTGACTAAGAGACACACGTGTCCTGGACGCACATTCATATACAGATTCAGATCTCAGTACTTACGATCAGTTTGGTTCATTGGTATAACGGGACAGACATGTACATTTACGTTTAATGTTAGTTTAATTTTTCGTAGAACATAATATTAACATTGCAAAATAAACAGAACTTATGAATATATACTACATAAATACACTTTAAATGAAGAAAAGTACATTTAAAAAGGCTGCTTTTATGTAGAGATATTTAAGGACTAATTCCTGAAAATGAACAAATCTCAAGCTATTTAATCCCTGAACTGTAATAGACACATGCTGGACAGACAGGTTTGAAGATGTGTAACATTTAACATGTTTTAGATACTATTATTAAGTAGAATGTAAGAACAGACAGCAATGTCACTTTTTTCATGTTAAAAATATCCTCATAAAATCGATATTTTGTGTCATCATGTCAGCTTTCATATCTAAATGTACCTTCTAAACCTTCACTGTGTTTATGGTCACGTCCTTTTGTGCCGTCAGGCATGTGTGCATGTTTGTTTAGGTGAAAGCCTGTTTTCAGATACAGGTTTAATGACACTGCAGAGGCTTTGAGCACTTTCCCCATAGTGACAGACAGCGGCGCCTGCAGCCTGACGAGCCTATGATAGCCTTTAAGAAATATGGCACTAGTGGTGTTGCCATGGAGATCAACTCAATGGAAGCTGCATTTAAGCCTCAGGAAGACATAATCAAGTTCTTTGGCTTTCATTCCAGCGCAATGCGCTACAAAGGTGTGCTGTTGAGGGGAATTGTTCAGTTCAAAAACTAAGTTTAGACAACGGAGAGCAGAGGTAGAAACATGTCTTTCTAACCGTCTGCGTTTGTGATTTAAAAATTCAGTCAACATGCCGTTTTTTGATCAAAACAGTTTACAGCATGAACAGCAATCACACCTATTCTGATTCTTCTCGTTGTAATTTGAAATTAGACCGAGAGGCATCAGAATAGGTGTGATTTCTGACTATAGGGGAAAGATTATGATGCCATACAGTCTAAACTGTCTAAACAAAATATTTGCTTGGATCTTCACTCAGTGGGATGTAGAGATGTAATCTCTTCTATTAAATTGGCCATGTTCCATGTTTTAATAGTCATTAAACCATACATTGCATAATAATACAGTGGTACCTTGACTTACGAGTGTCCCGGCTTACAAGATTTTCGAGATACGAGTCCTCTCTCGGGCCATATTTTGTTTTGAGTTGAGAGCTAAAATTTGGCTTTTGTGCTTGCAATTATGTTGCGAAAGTTTGTTTATCCATGTGTCCAAAGAAATGTTGTGCAAAGGACAGTGCTGAGAAGAAGCAGATGATGTGAATTGAATTAAAGAAATAATGTAGAAAATCATGACCAAGGTGTGCGTCGACTTGGCAAATCAAAATATTTTTTAAACAGCGAACATCTATCCATGAAAACATGGAGAAGCTGCTGATGGTGTGGTTGATGGAAAGGAGCTCACAGGAAATCCGTAACAGAGGTGATAATCTGGAGAAGACTCGAGCCGTTTACGCTGATTTGCTGCCGCAGACCCAGGCACTTCAGCGAACATCAGGCCGTTTAAAGCCAGTCAGGGCTGGTTTGAGAATTTTAAAAAGAAGACCATCAAAAGCTGTCCCCATATACGTTATAAAAACAGTTTATTGCAGTACATTCTATTGTATTTTTATACAATATCAGTTGTATAAAAGCACATTTCATTATTAAAAAACAAAAAAAATTTGTGGTTTTTGGAGGTACGGAACCGGATTAATAGCATTTCAGTTCATTTCAATTTTTGACATATGAGTAATTTGAGTTACAAGCTCCGTCACGGAATAAATTAAACTCCTAAGTCAAGGTACCACTGTATAATGCCCTACATGGAGCACAATACATTTGAAAGGCATACACAAGTATACGCAGCATCACTTTGAAATTCATACTTGTGGCACCATATTCCAATTTGTATTTTATAGTCTGGCAGTCCGGTATTCACATCATTTGCCAAAACCAAATGCGGTTTTAAAGAAAATTAAATGACATTAGACCCCATAGGTCCCCAACAGTGTCCTACTAACTAAATCCCATTAGTTACAAAACTAATGCTTTTATTCAAAACACACCACAAATATTTATTTTGTACTATATGTGTTATTTTGGAATGTGGGGGAAAAAACACTCATCTCTTAATCCTGAAAACAAAAAGGAAGCAAGACACATTGAGTGTTTTTCACCTAAAAATAAGATTCATAGCCAGTGTATAACTGCTCTTTATGGAGACTTCACATAGAGAGACATTTATTTGCTGTGCATGTAATGCCAGTGGATATAATGCGTGAAAACACTACTTCAGTATAATTTAATTCACAATGCACAGTATAACAAATAGAGAAAAAATAATAATCCCAAGGGTCATAAAGAAAGTAAATAATTAACACGGAGAAGAAAACATTGCATGACCCAAAGTGCTGCCATGTAGTGAAGCAGGTGTACTGAAGTGCAACTAATTTGTGTGTTGTGTAGGAGGTGGGTGTGCATATGTTTACAGTGTTGGTCTGATGTTGCGTGCTGATACAGATTTCACCAAAAAAACAAAAAAAAACGAGACAACAAATGATGAACTATATAAAAAGCAAATATGAGATGTTAACTGCCCTGCTGTTGTGCTGATGCTGAATTAATCAATACAGCCTATTCTGCTGGTCGCACGGCACCATAAGAAGAGCTATTTTTTCCAGATTCTTATATAAAGTGTTTTGGCGGCTGCTCCTGCTCCCGATTATTAGGTCTAATTGCACCTACTTGGCTTTCTCTGTTAGAACCAGCGATTTTACACAAAGTGAAGAAGTAATAATAGAGGACAGGTTTTAGAAGAGAGAAAAGCTGGTTCCATAAGGATGTCATGATCTCATGAATATGTGTATGCTTGTGGTTATAAGTTTAATGTACATGACAAGAAATTAAATGCTTAATGGTATAAAATGACTATTAATTTCCTCTAGATTACTCAGTTACTAATTGATCGAGAGCGTTGTTTTTTTCATGCAACTGTAAGCATTTAAACTTCATATACAGTTATCCGAGTTGCTGCAGCAAAAACGTCTTCTAACTTTTCTGTACTAATATAGTATTGCTGAAGGTTTGGCATCAAACAAGTGTGCTGTTTTTCACAAATTCTATTTTAAATCAAGCGTCTTGTAATGCTTAATCAAGCCCAATTGAGCCCAATCAAGAGAATTCGGTAATATTTTGTGTAGCGCAGAAATTTCATGGAGTGACACATTTTCTGTACCATATTCAACACTATTTGTGTGACAACAGTAGTTAAATGATGTCATGAAATCGGCAATTACTTTAAAACTCAATCTTTAATGAACACAGCTCTTACCAGTCTGGTTCAGATGGGGTTTTTTTTTCAGTGGGCCTAAGCAGAGTTAAAACCATCCTGAAAATATCGATTCCACTAATGCATGAACCCAATCTCCCAACTTACTTATCTGCATCAGATACCATTTGGGTCAAATCCAGTTACTGCACTGGCATCTAGCTCAGTGTTTTCAGTCACGCCATGTGAAGTCGTTGCCATTTCAGATTCTTCCCGGGGATTTGGATCAACTTCTCCACTCAAGCAGTTTGGCTGTGGTTTAAAGAAAAACATCTGAAAATATTCCAGAAGTCATATTTTGTGGGAATTCATATGAGTTGATTATATATTTTACTAGACATAATGTTAAGTACACATAACTTGTTCTTTCATGTATATGTGTGTGAATTAGGCACAGAGCATTTATCTTACCAACATGCGGCTGACTCACGGCCCAGGACACAGAAATCAGCCCCGCCCACATGTAGAGGTAACACTCCAGTTAAGGGGGCTTATGTAAAGGCTTCTATAATATTTACATAAGCTTCATATGACACTTGACTTTCACACTCTAAGGCATGATTCACTAAAGCCTAGTGAGCGAGGACCAGAGTTATCAAGGCCAAACCCAGTAATACAGTCACTGTAAATACACCTTTAGGAGGTGTTAGGAGGTGCTATACTTAGGCAAAACTTGGTTTGTTTGAATTAGGGCTCCTCAGCATGTACTGTACTGCAAACTTAGCTACTGCCTGCGACATTTTTTATCATTTTCCTTTTCCTTTCCTAAGAAACGTGTATGTCTAGTCTTTTGTGGATGAAAGTGTTGTCTGAAAGTAAGCTTTAGAGCCTGTGTATTTTGGAATCTACTTCGGCTAATAGATCAGCAAAGCATTCTTCTGTAATGAGATGTGTATCTGAAGGTTGTTTATATCCCTCGTATTGCACTTGCCATGCAAATGGAGTGCTTAGCCTTGAGCGGAAGAGAAGAGCAGAACACAAAAGCCTGCTGTGAGCAGAGTGCTGCTTTTTTACGCTGTCGTGACTTGATTCTCCGTCTCCTGATTGGACACAGTGACTCATATCATAACTTCGTTCCTGCAGGCTGGCTGTATGCCTGTCTCTAGATGGTCCAAGACGGATCTAGAAACCAGCTTTAAAATGGGAGGCTGGAAAGAAACAACAGATTTGCTAAATAAATTCAGGTCAATGGTAGAACATGGGTGGCTTTGCAGTCTGCTAACAATGTTACCTGCAGTTTTATTTCCTCTTATGCGTCATTTTGCATCAAATTGAGGACAGAACTCTTTTTACAAGGTATATGATTCGAAAATGGTACTTTTTATCTCAGTAAAAGCACTTAGTACAGCCTTGATAACACTGCATCAGCAGTAGCACATTCCAGACCATTTTTTGAAATAATTCAAAATTTTTTTGAAACAGTACTTTCCATGTAAAAACATAATTTATATGCAAAAAAGAGAACCGGACCAAGTATCAACCCCTATGGAACACCAGATGATTATCTTAAAATCAAATATGTTGAAGCTTCAATCGGTACCCATTGCATAACTTGAAACTGTGCAAAATTCATTATATAGATGACATCAAAGGCATTTGATAAGTCAAGAAACGGACATTCGTCTGGTAATTTGTCATCTATAATTCACTGCTTTAAAAATAGAAGTTGTAGTTTTATGTTGCTTAGAAATAGGTCAGTTAACTCTAAATCCCGTGAGAGTGTACAGGATTCAAAATACTGCAGCCCAGCTATATTTGCGTGAGCAGCTTCTAAAACAGCAGATTCCATTATTTTTTGGCATATATGGGAATTTTGGAAACAGGATATTAGGTATTCATTGTACATGAGTCTTCTTTTAAAAGACAAGACTAAAGTTATTTCCTAGAGTTGACGTTCACTATTCTTAGTACTGGGAAATATAACAGCATTATATGGCAATCATACATGACTATCATGATGCTGATAAATTACTTTGCAGTACATCACAGCATGCTTTTCTGAGCATATAGTGGAGATTCTCAACATCGACCAGCTGCACGTTTCATTGCAAAGACAGCATAAATGATCCTGATAAACTGATCTTAGAGCAGGGCAGTGGTTAAAATGAATAAAAAGCTCTGTAGTCATAGTTAATGATAGTGTTTTTAAATATGACACCACTGGTTCCTTTTGATCCATTCCACCTTATTTGCAAAATATCATTTTTTTCCCATTCACTGCGTGAAAACATTAATTAAATGATGTCATTAATTATGCAGCGACTTTAAAAACAAATATTAATAAACAAACCAGGATCCAGATGTTTTTTTGGCCTTCAGTAGACGTGAGGACAGTTAAAACCATTTCCGAAAAAACTAATTGCACTGATGTATGAACACAAGCTCCAGACTTATTTATCAACATCTGATACCATTTGTGTCGAATCCGATCACTGTACTGATATTTATAACATTAATACTCAATTCAGCTTTAATAAAGTGCATGTTTGTGCATAATAATGTTCTCAGTGTCTTATTAGTGATAGGTTTCCTGGCACAGTCTGTGACTGATCAGTGGAAAATAAATATTATAAGTTTGTCAGCCAGACATGTGACTGTTACAGTTCTGAGTTATTCCTTGAGAACAAGATATTTGATTATACTGTAGTCCTGGAAAGATCCTCAATAATCAATTGGTGTAATCAATGGAAGTTACTTAAACAAAAAGCTAATTCCAGCAAGTGGTGGACACGTGGCTGAACATCTTTGTTATGTTTTGGTAAAAGAAAATGTCTAAAAAATTTCTAAAAATATTTTTATAGTGTAAACACTAAATATACCCCCAAATATGCTCTCAGAATATTTAAATTTCATGTTAAGCTCAGTTAAATGCATTACCCTTAAAGAACATGTAAAGGTAAATAAATAATCAGAATCAGAAAACGTTATTGCTTAAAAACTCGTTTGCATTAGCGGTTAGCATTAGCAGTGTGCGGCGAGTGAAAGCACAAAAAGAAACGTTGAAATAACTCTCTCTACCCCAATGTTTAGACAGGGCACAGCTCTCTAATACTAAATAAACAGAGATAACAATTGAAAATTGGAGGGGGGGGGGGGGGTTTAAAACACTAAAATACGAGGACAAGACATGGAGCAGTCATGCTACATGCTGATCCACGTAAAACCAAGGGGTTACTGTACATTACATTTCTTATGTGTCAGAAAGACTTGGCAACATAATATTGCACCCTAGTTTTGGCATAGTTTGGCTAAGATCATGTGTAGTATCTGTTCTTATATTTAATATCTAGGGTCCCAGTGGTTAGGGAGTTGCTCTTGTGATTAGAAGGTTGTGGGTTTGAATCTCAGAACATGCTGTGAGCTGTTGTGTGTTCATGCATGGCTATAAAGAGCCACATTCAGTTTTAATATTGAAAGTTCTGCAAGTAGTGGGCAATATATCAGTTCATCCGATATGTTTGAAGTTTGAGTTTAAAAAATGATCAGTCTTACCGATGTGCCACAGCTAAGCACAGAACAGTGCAAACGCTTAGCTCTGATATGTTACTAGCAACAATAAGTTAGCACCCACACAGACACAGAGAGAGCTATTCTGCACGAAAGCGACACAAAATCAAGTCATTAGAAGTAAAGTCGACAACCAGCCGGGTAAGGGAAAGAGAAGGTCAGCCATGTGCCCAGACCTTGCTGGAATGAGCATTTTCACAAGGCTCTGCATGTGATTGTATTAAGAGAAAATGTATTAAATGAAAGAACCTGGTCTCACTACGAAACACTATGTGCTTTCATTTGAATTAAGTGGCCGTTCATTTGTGCAACCCACACCTTCATTTTTACATTTAAGGCATGAGTGTGTGAAACCCCTTCATCTTAAATTCAAGGCGCTAATTCAGGAGATTCTGTTATTTAATGGGCAAATTTGAAAATGTAATCAGTAGTAGTCGATTATACTCAGCCTAGCTGGAGTTCATCACACTCAGGTTTAACATTTTTACATCCTAATCCTTAGTTAGATACTGAAAAATAAAAAAGCACATTATTTATTTCAAGTGGTCAGTGTTCACACACTATTTTTAAAGATATTCAAAATCTATTATTCAATATTATTAGGCTTACTGTTTTCAAATAGGTTTCAAAAAAGGTATACTCTTAGTACCATGATAGTCAAAAGCACCATGATAGTCAGTAGTCAAAAGTTACACCCTGATATACATTTTTGCTTATACTGCCCACTAATATTTCTGTTATGAATTGCCTTTGAGGAGAAATGAACGGTTGAAGACATATGAACCTAGACCCTGGTGATTTGGCCTTCTTGCATTATCATTAGTGTCACAGTTCATTAGCCCTGTATCTTACGAGTGTTCACATACAAGATGATGAGCTGTTCTTTTAGGCTGCAGCTATGGAAACAGATTTGTTCTCCTTTCATGGATAGTGTTTTTAAAGCCTTTGAGTCCTGTATCTAAGCAGGTAGGCTGTTCCTTCTTGTTATTAAAGCCCATCAGTGTTGTAGTAAATTTACCTTGTGCCATATTGAAGAGTTTGTTCTTGTTATAACTTTATATTTCCATATGTGATGCATATAACCGGTGATCTGTGTAACCTGTTGCCATCATTGTAGGTTGATATTAAGAAATGATTAATGGATGAATGGATGGATTTAATGGTTGGGGGCACTGAAGCCAATAATGATGGAGGCGTTGTGTGTGAGCTTGTGGATGAGAAGTGAGGGGACGCCAAGGTGCTGAAGGCAGAAGTGAAGCCGATGAAGATGAATCGGCTTTTACCAGATGAATCTTGTAGGATTAACTTCCCACCCTTTAGGCATTACAGGCAAACGGATGGGATTTTAGTTGTGGTCTGACTATTGGATGAATTACGTTAAGCCCCGATTTTCCCAGGCACTTCATAATTACCAGGGCTGGTTTAATTCTGATCTTGGCATGAGAGTGGATGTTTTGCACAGGGTGGGCACTGAAACAGCCTTGTAGGATTCAGAAAAGATGGAATATGTAATAGAAAAGAGAGGTCTGGGACACAGTTCTCATACCTAGATGCCATCTGGCCTTAAAGTCTTGTCTAGTTTGAAGAGAGCAGGGTGGACTGGCCATGGTTAGGGTCTCCAGTAGTGCTTTTTATTCTTCTGAGCAGTTGATGTTGTCAAACCATCTGCAGAAGGTGTTTAGGTCTTCAGCAAATGAGACAGGGTCTGTTATTCTACTTGGAATTTAGCTCATATCCAGTGAGTGCACTGCTTGTTTAGTGTTCATGGTGCTGAATTCCTGCTCTAGTTTCTCTTTGTATGTTAGTTTAGCTTCTTTGTCATTTTTACTTGACATCCATAATTTTGAGTGAAACACCGTGCTTTCTGTTTAATCAGTGATTACTATGGTTGTCCAGGGTTTGGGGTTTGATATAAACTGCTAAAAAAATAAAGGGAACACTTAAACAACACAATGTAACTTCAAGTCAATCACACATCTGTGAAATCAAACTGTCCACTTAGGAGACAACACTGATTTACAGTCTAGACTCTCTCAGTGACAATCAGTGTTGCCTCCTAAATGTACAGTTTGATTTCACAGACGTGTGATTGACTTGAAGTTACATTGTACATTACATTATAATGTAGGTCCGGGGTTTGGTACATTTCAGCACTCGTCTGTAAAACAGAAGCAGAAAGATAACATTCTACAAAGCTGGCTAAGCACAGTTCACATCCCCATCATTTCCCTTCAGTGATATTTCCATAACTTTTCCATAAAGTCTCCTTTTTGTTATTTTTCATGTTCATTATTTTGTGTGAACCACTGGATTTAGCACTGTGTCCTTTGACAAGTCTTGTCCCAGTGGTTTACCAAGAACACCAAAAGCCATTTAAAATGAGCTCAATCTGTTAATAAAGAAATGAAGATTTTTGATCAATTATCTGTCAGCCTCATTAAAAGCACATCATTTAATCTCACATCTCATTCTTTTTGTTTAGATTATTCAGTAGCTTAATGCAACAAAATACACTACACTAATAATGTAATAGTCTTCAGTCGCAGACTGTAAACTACTTAGCTGAGGCTTTTGCCCATGGTTTAAATCTCAAAGAGGTGGTAGTTGAAGTAAGATTTTGATAAACCTTTGATAAATAAAAGCATTTGCCAGATTGAAAGAGCTCAGTTGTAGGACAGGAAGCGAATCTAATTCAGTAAATTTGTTTAATTATCATGGCATTAATGAAAGGTTATTACAGGAGAGCTATAGCAAATAGCACATTCTGTCCTGGTAAAGGAGAGACCATTAATGGAGTGTAGTGTGTCTTCTCTGTAGGTTTGCCATCCAGTAACAGTCTGTTACTGTATGCAGCAGATGTGTCTTCACACAGAGTTGCTTTAGTACAGCCTCAATGACACTAGCTAATAACGAGTCTATAATTATACTAACCTCCGTAATTGATGTGTGTGTGTGTGTGTGTGTGTGTGTGTGTGTGTGTGTGTGTGTGTGTGTGTGTGTGTCTATTCTTAGTGGCTTCGCTCTGTCCTGCCTTGAATCTATATAAGGCTGATGTAGTATTTACTAGGTATAGCAAGAGATTCTTGTTGCAGGAAATATAGAAGATTTAATCTGGTAGTATACTTTGTTCTTACATTTATTTTTAACCTCTATTCCTCTCTCTCTATCTCTCTCTCTGACTTATGAATTATGGGGACATATACCAGTCTGTCATATAAACGTTTCTGTGCTTTTCTCATGAAATCTTTCCTGCATGCTGTGAAGCCTCTGCTACCTGACCAATGCTCTTATTACAGTTGGACTCTAATAGGTTTACATGCTTTGAACACTGGTAGGTGATCTACAGCTACTAAGTATAACTCCCAATAATGGCCATTCCTTTGTATCACATGGTAAGATTGCATGTGAATTGGAAAGTGGTGTTGTTTGACAAATTAGAACATGCTGTACTATCCCACTCTGCCGCTGAGTGCTGTGATAATGACTTAAAATGAGTGCAATTTCTCCAGAGGCCTGTTTTGACACCAAGTCACCATGCAAAGTCAACCCACTACTATACACACCGAACAGCCACAGTATTAAAACCAATGACAGGTGACGCGAGTGACGTTGATTATCTCATTAAAATGGCACCTGTCTAAGCAGTCTGATAAATTAGGCAGCAAGTGAATAGTCATCTTTTAAAGCAGGAAAAAGACCAACCATAAGAGCTGACAACAGGGTCATGGGCATCCATGGAGAGAAGCCTGTTTGATCTGAAGGGCTACTTTTACAAAAATTCTGAAAAAGTTAATGCTGCAAATGCAAAAGTATCTGTACACACTGTGTACTGCAGCTTGCTGCAGGCTGGGCAAAGTGCCAGTGCAGACCCCATCCACTGCGGAAGCACCTACAACGTGAGCATCAGAACTGAAGTGTGGAAGAAGTTTATTATATCTGAGGAATCAAATTTTCTTGTATATTGTTTGGATGATTGATTGTGTGTGGGTTACTTACCTAGGTGAGAGGTATACCAGGATGAACTATTGGAATAAGTCAAGCCAGTGGAGGCAGAGTGATGCTCTAGGGATTGCTCTGCTTGGGTCCTGGTGTTCATGTGTATGTTACACGTGTCATGTACCTAAACATTGTTGCAGACCAAGTACACCTCTTTATAGCAAATGTATTCCATAATGGCAGTGGCCTCTTTCAGCAGGATAATGTGCTCCGCCACTCTGCATTCAGGAATGGTCTGAGGAACATGACAAAGAATCAACAAGTTGACTTGGCCTTCAAATTCCCCAGACCTTAAAATGTGTATATATATTTATATAATACATTTTATTTATATAAAGGCGCCTTTCTGGCACACAAGGACACTACAATAAAACAAGTGCTACAAACTGTAAAGAAAGTATATATATACAGAAAGTATATATATACACACACACTTTAAGGTCTGGGGAGTTTGAAGGCCAAGTCAACTCCTTGTTGATTCTTTGGGACAATATATATATGCGTAGTATGGACCCAGCTCCCAACCCAACTTATGAATAGATTAAAGCCGATATTTTTTTTTATCACCCGATAAGAGTCTCACGTCAGCGCAGCACGTTAACACCAATAACCAATAGCCCATCACTAATGCATATGGGAACGTTAATGTGCTATTGTCGCATTGTCCACTTTTGACTCCCACAACAATCAGGCAACACACAGAACACTGCATGCTGTGCAAATTTCTTTATATGGACAAAAGTAATGGGACGCCAGACCATCACACCTACAGAGACTTAAATGACACTGCATTCAGACACACAGAGTTTAATATGGAGTTGGTTGCCCTTTGCAGTTGCAATAATGCTCTGGACTAACTTGTAACTTGTTTTTCTATAACAAACTTGATAAAATGCGAATGCCCTGCGGTGGCAAATAGCTTTGGTTTTACACTTGATTTTATTACATTAATGTTTAATATTTGAACTGCAGCTGTGTAATTGTGTTAAAGGAAACTGTTACAAAGCTCCTTATTTGTTTAAAGTGTTTGCAAACCAAATGTTACTGCACTTTTGTTTATATAGCAGTATTTAAAAAATAAAAGTGTGCAATACACTACTTTTTAATTCATCATTTAACTTAATGTATAGCAATGTGATTAATTGCAATTACTCACATTATATATATATATATATATTTGCTTTTTCATCTTTTTTGTAATAGATATGTATTCAGAATATCATCTGGTTCATCTGAAGGTAAATGGGGTGGTAATTTTCCAGTGGTCGCTGGAAACAATAAAAATTAGTCCATGCCTTATGCACAGGAGCACTGAGTACATGGTCTGGTTTGGTAGTAATGCATTAAAAGCATTACATTAAGCTACTCGGCTTTCTACATTTTATGCTTTTCAAAAAAGTCAGCGTAAAATAACCATATACTGTATTTTTTCATGATGAGCACTAAGAGCATCTGCAGCTAAATCAGCTGATTATTTAGATCTTCTATGCGAGCAGATGAACATATTGTTAGTTTGAATTTGAAATGCAATTTCGTCTAATGCTTGTTGTGCGCAAATGCAAAACGCTGATTGGTACATACTGTGGATGCAGCGGAGATGATATTCATCTCTTGAGTTTTCATCTGATTGGCTCTTCAAAGCTTGTGCACAAAAAGGACTGAAAAACTAGCCGTGTGCATGTCACAGTAAATGTGTGGGATTGCGTGGCAGTGACCTGTGGACCACTCTGGTGTCTCACTGACAGTCATGGTGCTGATTGTTGTGTTGAGGGATTAGATGCCTGTTTCTGCAGATAAGCGACGTTGTGTAGAACAGTAGTGATGATAGAGGAGGAACAACAGGTCCTCTTCTCTCTCCTCCCCCCACACTGTCTCCACTGCCTGCTTTGAGCATGCTCAGTAGGAGCTTACTTTAAATGCCTGTGTGCTTTTGTTGTCTCTCTGCTGCTCATCCTAGTTCTGACAGAATGCCCCTCTCTCCTCCCCTCCCTCCTTTTCTCTTTCTCTCTCTCTCTCTGTCTCTCACTCTCTGTTTCTCTCCCTCTCTCTCAGTTTCACTCACGCTCTCTCCCCCCTCCGCTCCCCTTTTCTCTGCGCATTAGCCAGCCAGCGCTGTGGCGAGATGCGCATGAATAGGAGTGCTCTGGTGATCACCAGGTGCTCCTGGTTTGTCTGTCTAGAGCAAGGCTGCCTCTTTAGGGCTTCAGACGCAATAGCCTCTCCTTAAATTTCCACTGGTCAACCTCTCCAAGGGACTGACCCCATCATTCTTCTGGCTCTTTCATTCAGACCTGAGAGCAAGATCTCCAGGCTGACTCAGAGACTCAACCAAAGACCGAGCGATGCTGCGCTGATCAAGGACTTCAGACCACTTCTGTTCTTCAGCGGTTCTTCAGGGAGCTCCTTGAGCCTTGACAGGTGAGTGCCTTTCAACCCCCATCCATCCCCTCCCCCTTACTACAGCACATGTCTAATTAACTGACCTTATATAGCACAGGTGACTCCTTTACTCTGCACCCATTCCCCCAGCGGTGTCCCTTAGCCCCTATTCCTCAGGTGCTTTTGATGGATGTAACTCAACTGTGGGCAAAAACTCCAAGGGTGGAGAGATGAAAGATAAACTCTAAAGGCATATGATACATTACCTGCCGGGTGTCAGGGGCTGTTCGCCTCTACCATGGGGTGTATATTATTAGTGTTGTGTGGGAGTTTGCGCAGACAACCTGGCAAAAACGAGGAAAAACAAGGCACCGCTTTCATGTCATGTCTGACTGGATTATTGACTGCCGGGGTGAGAAATATCACGCAGATCCCCATGGTTCCATGGCTCTGAAATTAAATGATGTCAGTGTCACCTGAGGGCAGTTCTGGTGAAATTATTTGGCCTATCTCTGTAATTTACTTATTTATACCACAGCCATCTTTTACTTCTTGCTTTTTTTAGTGAATGGTTTTATACTTTGTCAACCTCCAAATGGATTTACACCACTTACATCTTATGATATTATGAATATAGGCTGGCTATTACTAATAGTTCATTCCTGTTCTATCCAAATATTGTAACACTGAGACATGTTTTTGGCTGATTTTCAAACAAAAGTCTATTTGAATGCTGTTAGTTTCTCATGTTTGACAGGTGGGAATAATTAACACTATTAAACACTATTACTATGTTATGGCATTTATGTTTTTCTTTATATTTGGAACTTTTGTTTAAATACCAGACATTCTTTTTAATATGATGCTTTTTTTGTGTTTCTCTCTAATCTTTTAGAAAAGTGAGAAAATATCTAAGGTGTCCTTGAAGTCCAAATAGAGTAGGCGTCTGAGCCACTATCTGACTGTCATCTTTAAAAGATACTAGGAGACATGGCTTATTCAGTCCTATCTTTCCTGACATTGACCTACTGTAAGATGTCCTTTCAACACAGATAAAAATGATTGCTTTTGTCATTCCACTGATATTTAGTAAGCATATAATGTGATCTTTTCATGGATCAAGAAACAAGCACACCAATCAATAGAGTTTGTCAAAAAGGTTGCTGTACACCATGAATAAGAACAACAAAAACTGTGATTGCATAAAAGCTAAATGTCAAAGTGATTTCTCCTGTCAGTGCACAAAAGCTCTGTCAGATGTTAAAAAAATGTGTGAAGTATTTTACAGTCCTGAAAGGCTAAAGGCACTTTGAAGCAGCTCTTTCTTTCTGCATTAATCACTTTCATTCCATTTGTCAGAGGGGCATTATTGACTCAGAAATTAGTCAGAAAAAAGAAAGAACCTCCACTAACCAGGATCCGTGCTTTGAATCCACTCGTGCAGAGTGACGATGCAGCAGCCATCGCATCCTTGTCTTACTGTAGTGTGCTCTTTTCTGTCTGCTTTCTCTCCCTCAGGACCTTCTCTGTTAGTATGACCCAGCAGATGCAGAACCTTCAGCTGACCCACAGTAAGAAGGGGGCCGGTCCCGCCTCCCCTAGTGCAGCTAAACGACTCTACCGCAACCTCTCAGAAAAGTTCAAGGGCAGCCATTCCTCCTTTGAGGATGCCTACTTCTTTGGCCGTTCAGATCGCATCCGCAAAGCCTCGGTGAGTCACCAAACAGGTTTCACAGTCAATACAGTTATGAAGACTTGACTTTTATGAGTCCTCTTCTTCTTCTTTTTTATTGTTCAGCTTGTAAGCCAAGGCCATACCTCCCTTTTATGAATAGCTATGTAAAATGATATGCTGAGCATTTTAGTGGTCCTTTATTAAAACTGACTAACAATTCAGAAATGTAACATCAGGTGCAAAGAGTTTTTCAGTTCACAATGCACCCAGTCGTTTTACATCTAAATGCTCTGATAGCATCTTTTCAAGAGCCCTTCATAATGCACACTGTAGTCATAAGAGGCCTGACTCTGTTACAAATTTACATTTATGTAGCTTAGCATCTATTTATTTGACCTTACGATTCCTGCCGTTTGCGGTAGTGACATTTCAGCTCGTGTCAGTATGACCTCATGTCTGTCATAGCTTTGCATTTCATTGGTCCTTCCACAAATGTCAGTGATTATTTACTGACCGCTCCAGAAAAGCTCCAGACATTTATTAGGAAAACAGTTCAGTTACCTTTCAAAATGAAGGTATTGCTGTTTTCTGCTTCAATAAGATGTCAATAGTATGTCCTTTAGAAAACACTGATACACTTCAGAGTGCATTTCTATAGAAGAAGGCAGTTAAGTTATCTGACTTAGTAAAAGGCCAGTTACAAGCTGTTCTCTTTACTTGTCATATCAGTTATGCTTACCATGCTTTCCATCACGCTGCTCTAGAACGTGCAAAGCAGTGAGGCTATTTTCGAGGCTGTGGAGCAGCAGGACCTGGATGCAGTGCAGATCCTGCTATTCCAGTACACAGCTGATGAACTGGACCTCAACACACCCAACAGTGAGGGCCTCACCCCTCTTGACATCTCTATTATGACCAACAATGTACCCATCGCCAAGTTGCTGCTCAAAGCAGGGGCCAAGGAGAGCCCGCACTGTGAGTAGTTCTTTCTGTATTAAATGTATATGTTTCATAGAAACCCATGTCGTGGAATCAGTCTCTCCACGGAAACTCACGCAAATTTGCAGAAACCTCAGATATCCTCCACTTTTTTTTTGCTTTTGTGACGTCTGGGCAATTGGTTAGCAAGGCAATCAGACACCTGAACAGAATGAGCAGAGATATAAACAACCAGCACGAGGACGAGGGGGCGTGTCAGATGAGTCCCAGGCGTCATAGTCACCTGTACTCAGAGGCGGGAGGTTTGAAAGTAGCCAATCCGAGAACGTGATTTATTTTCTCCTTGTTGCTGATTGGCTGCTGCTCTTTGACACACTTCTTAAAGGCCTGTATTTTTATTACTGTGAATTAAATGACTTTATTACTGTATTTACCTGCTCATACCACAGATAACCACAACACATACCAAAGAAAACGTCAGTACTTAAGACCAACTGTGGCTCCAATGACAAACTAACAGGTTTTTAAGTTCTCCTTTACTTCAGTATATATA